>VWZT01015191.1:0-64144 GCA_013397055.1 Pachycephala philippinensis
AGTTTGAAACCCAGTCAATGTAAGAGCCGGCTGTGAGCGTCACTGCACCAAAGGGGAAAGCGCCTGCGGCTGAGACAGGCTGGTGCTGGGGTTCTGTTCTGTTTGGTGTTACTGCCACAGTTACTGTTGTTTGTTTGCCCTGTTATACATGTATATGTATTCTTGTAAAGACCTGTTATTCCTTTTCCCATATCTTTGCCTGAAAGCCCCTTAATTTCAAAGTTATAATAATTTGGAGGGAAGGGGGTCACATTTTCCATGCCAAGGGAGCTTCCTGCCTTCCTTGGCAGACACCTATCCTTTAAACCAGGACAGATACTGACCAAGAAATTTCTAGCAGAGAGCTCTGTGCAGCCTTAATAACCACAGCCCAAGTCTTCATGCCTGGATAATAAATCACTTAACCCAAGAAAGTCCTGTTGTCTTTGATTTTCCAGAGTATCATCAAGGTAGTCTCATTTACCAGCCTTATCAAAGGTAATTCAATAGTCTTCATAATGGTATAGTGAAAATTATTATGTGCCTTTTCTCCTGCAGTGTGCAGGATGCCAGATGAGTGTTAATAAACAGGCCAAAACTTGCCCTGTAAAATCTCATCATGCTTTTAAGGCCAGATTACTCCATATGACTCTTAAATTCCACCCTTGATTTAATTCACACAGAATGAAATACATGTTGCCAGTACACCCAGCAGAGTCCCAGTCCCCTAAAACCCTGTTCCACTACTACAAGAGAACAGGGGTAGTGAAATTGCCTTCCATATGAGATGAGCTGTGCTGAGAGATACTCTCATTTCCTGATAGACCTGACAAATTTGAGCAATTCTGGTTCCATTCAGTAAATAATGTTATGCAAATGTTAAGTTACCACAGAGGAAGAAGTTTGTGATACATTTGTTTTTTGAACAAGCACTTGGTTTTGTTTTGCTTGGTTGGTTTGGGTGTGTTTGTTTGGTTTTTTTTAAATTTCTTGCAACTTTTTTTTGCATACTTCCCTTCTCCATTGCCCTTCCTAACAACACCTAGTGCTACTTACACAATAGATACAGCCAGAGTCTGGCATGTAATTAAGATGTTAAGAGGTAACTTCAACTGGGCACATAAACCTGACCACCTGCTTATGAAAGCGGGTGCCAGAATCAATACACTCAGGCAGCTTGGAAGCTTGTTCAAAGTTCTGATTTCACACACTGCTGAGCAACCTTTCTGTGTTGGAGCACAGAGGGTGTCTGTGGTACCTCCTGGAAGCACTTGCTTCATAGAACTGGCATTTTTCTTTATCCACTCTGCATTAATGAACACTCCTGGGCTCAGAACAGGACAGGTCTGAACACAGGACAGACTGAGATATATATCTAATTGTTCACACTCTCTTATGCTAATCTTTCAGAGGGCTCTGCTGCCTCTGTATTGTCCAGCACTATTCTCCTGTTGCTCAGCTACTAAAATAAAGAGAATTGGAGGTGTTTATGGATGAAAATGTGCCATGGTTTGTTTTTTCAGCAGTAGAGCATTGCCATCTCTCCTGTTGAACTCAGTGAGAAAACCAGGTGATTTCATACACGTCATTTGTTTCCATAGAACAATTCTTGAAGCTCTCATTATCAGTAGGTTCCTTTTGCACCTGTTATCAGCATGTTCCTATGCACCATGGAAAGGAGTACTTTGCAACCCATACATCTCCTTGGTATTCACATTTGGGAAAAAAACCAACCATGATGCCGAAGTCTGAAAACACACTGATTTCCCAGGTAGAACAACAACAACATCATCAACAATTTTCACCTGCTCATTTTTGAGATTCTGACTTTTGTAATTCCCAATATCAAAAATCAAGAACACTGATTTTTGCAGAACACAACTAAGATGTGGTTTCAGTCAATGATCTCTGATCCATGCCTTCAAGGAAACAGAAAAACAGATTACTAGAGCTTATCCCTGTCTCAAGGTAACACTAGAACAGGTTAATGTGGAGAAAATACACTGTTGAGCAAGGATGCTGACAAAAGGCAGAGTCCCAGAACGACCTAAACGAGGCAGTAACATTCTCTCTCCCCCCAAAAACCTTGTTTGAAGAAAGGCTCATGTCAGACATTAATTACAATGGAAAAGAATGTAGGAATGATCATGAAAACGTACAAAAACACCCCAAAAAGCTGTAATGTGCAAGACCTTTGAAGGCTCAGATCTAAAAAGATCAAAACTGCATGTTGCACTTTGCAATAGAAGATAAGAACAAATTATCAGAAGATGATAACTACCATTTGTCATATAATAAAGGGTTTGCTTTCTCTTCAGCTCCTCCCAGCACATTCTTATAAACCATCTGTAAAACAAGACTACAGAAGGGAAGTAATAGAAAACTTACTAAGAATGAGAACAAGCCACCCGGGCGAAACTGTTACGAGAAGATAGAAGAAGCTATCAAAAGAAACTGAGAAGGGCTTTGAAAGAGTCTGTAAGTTTTTTCTTAGACCTATTTCTTTTTCTGAGACTGGTTTCAAAAAACAACCAACAAAATGCTGCCAAAATTCTGTGTGAGTGCAAAATCTGTTGTACGTGCTCCAATGTCAGCATGACTTTGAAGAAAAGGGTCAGTATTTATAAAGAAAATGAAGTTATAAAAGAGAAAAAAGGTACAGGGTTTCCCATGCTGCCACTTGCATTTTTGCTTCTAAGGCTTGTTACACACTGCAGACATGAGGCTAAAGCTTCTGATCCAAAATCTTGCCTCCATTTTGTCAAACATTAATGTTCTCCCTTAATATGGCATCCCCACACATTCCTTTTAAAACTGTTTTTGAAACTCAGTCTCAAAAAGACAAAAGAACAATATCGTTTGTGATCGGGTATTTTCAGCCAGTTGGATGAGCTCTTTTATGGATTTAACTGCACGAGACAGGTGGCATAAGGAAGTTTGCCTATTTCCCACAAAATTCATTTTCAGGTCACAGTTCACTTTCCCACCCTGTTTCTTTCTCAAGTTGCACCAGGGGAGTCTAGATGAGATACTAAGAAAGATTTCTTTGCTGAAAGGGTAGTCCGGCATTGAACAGGCTGCCTAGGGAAATGGTGGAATCACCAGCCTTTGAAATGTTCAAATAATATATGGATGTGGCCCTTGGGGACATGGTTTATTGGTAACACAGCAGCACTGGGTTAATGGTTGGACTTGGTGATCTTAGAGGCCTTTTCCAACCTTGATTACATTTTATGATATTTTTGCTCCTAATCAACTTTGTTTTCATTATACTAGGGAAAAAAAGGTACATCTACAACAGCATTCTGGTCTGCCACCAATTACAACAAAGCACTCTCTTAAAATAATAAAACAACAATTTAAAAAAGTGGCAGGACCCAGTACATTAAAAATTCACTTTACAGCTTTGCCAAGAAAATATATCCAGACTTCAAGCCTTAAACTGGATCAGGGCCTGTACAACTGCATAGATCTTAATTGCTCATGAAGCCTTTCCTGCAAAGGAACATCTTCTATTTCCCATGATGAGGTAGAAAGCCAAAAAGTTTTTGCTCTTTAGGTTATCGAACATATTTTTTTCCCCAGAATCTAAGGAAACACAGAGAAAATAAACCCAGGGGTGGAAATAAGAAATTTGTAAGTTAAAAATAATTTATTTTTTCCAATTTTGGGGCTTTTGTGAGCTGGGACCATACAGAATTTCAAGCTTTATCACAGTCTAATACAACCCTATTTCTTATTCCCACCTACAGGAGCAAGGAGATTGCCAGGAGCCATTTATCAGCAGGGCTTTGAGGTCTGCTCAACCTCTTGCCTATGAGCAGCAGTATATTCAGGGGAAAAGAACTTCTAGTCAAAGGAGCGGAGGGTTACGACCAACAACAAGGCTTTGCTCAAAGGTTTTTTGCATTTTGATCATGTTGTTATGCAGAAAGAAAAGCCAAGCACCACCTCTGGTGTGCTTTTTGGACTTTTTTGTGCAACCCTATCGATGAAAAACTGCTGTAGGCTCAGCAAGGATATGAGCCAAGTGGTTTGGTGACTTTTAAGGAGGCATGATTTCAGTTGCATGGGTAAGTGCGATGTCCCCATTATAGCAAAGTACTTACACACTTTGCTTTAAATATATGTAGGACTGATACATGTTAGGTTTTACTTAAGGACATTTCTCAATTACTGAGGCATTTTGAAAAAAACCCCGCCCATACCAGGCCTGAAAATAACTTTCACGACATTGTTGAAAGTGTCAGTATGTTGAAAATAAAATTCATGGAGAATTTTAGAGCCTGAGGATATTTACAGAGAAATGCAATTGGAACATCTTGAAAATGGCTAGCAATTTCGGCGTGCATTTCAGCTTCTATTGAAAGCTTCTCCTGAAGTCTGGGTTTAAAGACTGTAGGTTATAAACAGCCACCGTATTTTTTACTGATGTAATTATTCAAAGATGCCTCCTAGCTTAGCATGAGCTGGCCATCATTGATTAAACTCTGGATACCAGTGAAAGATAGATAAGAAGGTGGGAAAAGCTGTTAGCCTAGGGTTGTGGTCCTAACCGCATGCTTACATTTGCAAGTCTGTAGCTTTTAACTTGACAACACTGTAAATAGAGTGATTAATAGACCTTCACTTTGTTATTTGCAATGTACACATTTAACACTGCAGGTCAGATAAACCAGACAACATAAATTAACCACCTTATCGGCAGGTTTACACCACCAGAGCATCTGGTCCTCCCTGAATCAATTTCTACTGTAGACAGGAATCTAGTACAAGTCTTCTTTTAAATTCAAGTGCAAAAAAATTAATATTCAAATTTTTCACTTGACTTAACTCTTTTATCTATTTTTTCTTAAACAGGTTCTCCAAATCCAAAGTGACACAAAATACTTACCTCTAGGAGTCGTATTTGCTTTTGCCTTTCCACAACCATCATTCACCATGTGGTGCAATGGAGATTTGTTTGGCACACCAGTAGATTTTCAGGAAAGACAACTGCAAGAAGTGGGTTTATCTGTGCAGCAGATAAAGCAGTTTGCCATTTTTTGGCCTGCTAGGTCCTTTCATAGTGGCACACAGGAAATAATGCTCTACAGTTATGCAAAATAATTTTTCTAAAGACTCTGAGGCATTAATTCTTTATCATACTTCACTGCAGTGAGGTAGGAAGGGGAACAGGCCAAGGAAGGAGGAGAAACAGAATAGTCACTGGCTTTGAAGTGAGATTTAGGGTCATTTATCATCCCAAATTTTTGCCTCTGAAGTACTCATATGGGCATCAGAGCAAGATAGCCACATGCACTTACCAATCTTCCATTAACCTGCTGCAACACCAAACGCCAGTTACTCAGCTAACCATAGGAGCCCAGCAAGCACCCAACCTCCACTTTCTGATTTGGAAGCACAAGTAAAGCCAAATGGCAGAATGAAGAAGGAAGGGAAGACACAGACTTGTAGTCATGGGGAGGAAATATGCGCAGAGGGCCCTGGGAGAGCTTGGAGAGGTGTAATCCAAGGCACTGGGCACAGCAAGGATCACGAGGTCAGGTACCTGTCAGTGATCAAGCACAGGAAAAGTTAGTGCTCCAGTGCATGAGGGAGTCCAGGAACATCCAGGACCTAGTGAAAAAACACAGTTTGGGAATCAGCAGTTTTGATAAGAATGCTTAGCTTCCCAATCAAAAGTATTGAGACACCTAAGTCAGTTAGATAAAGTCAGACTTAGTCAAAGGCAATAAATCTTACCCTGCTGATAATAGGGCTTAAAATTTTTACCCAAACTTTTATTTTCCCTGAAAGGAATCAAAATAATAAAAATACTCTCAAAATTTCAATCATCCATTCAAATATTTTTTTCTTTTTCTTTTTTGATTTTAATTAGAGATGCTTATTGTGGGAGACTATGCTTAGTCATGGAACCCAGTTATCTTTATACATCATCATAGAATCACAGAAGGATCTGGTTTGGAAGGGACCTTAAAAGTCCTGTAGTTCCAATGACCCTGCCACAGGCAGGGACACCTTCCACTAGATCAGGTTTCTCACAGTCCCATCCAACCTGGCCTTGAACACCTCCAGTGAAGGGGCTGCCCACAGCTTCTCTGGGCAACTTGTGCCTGTGCCTCACCACCCCTATAGTCAAGAATTTCTTCCTAATATCTAATAAAAACAGCTTAAGGCCATTCCCACCATCCCTGCATGCCCTTGTCCCTCTTCAGCCTTCCTGCAGGCTCCCTGTAGGTTTGGGAAGGGGTTCTAAGAAGGTCTTCCCAGGCCACCAAATTTGTCAGGCATGATTTGCCTTTAGTGAAGGCATACTGGCAGTCACCAATTACCGCATTATTTACCATGAGCCTTAGCAGAGTTTCCAAAAGGACCTGCTCCATAATTTTGCCAGGCACTGAGGTAAGACTGACTGGCCTGTAGTTCCCTGGGTCTTCTTAATTTCCCTTTTTAAAAAGGAGGGTTATGTTTCCCCTTTTCCAGTCAGTGGGAACTTCACCAGAGCGCCATCACTTCTTAAATATGATGGATAGTGCCTTAGCCACCTCCTTGGCCAGTTCCCTCAGGACCATGGATGTATCATATTAAATGTAAAACACTACTGTCCCTATAATTTAGGTCATGAAATAAAAATGCCACCAGTGCTGTTACTTTAGGTTTTAATAATAATTTTCTATGACATTAAGTATTTTGATTACCACAACCTACCAGCAGTCAATGATGTCAACTCAGAAAAAAATGCTTCACACTCTGAACAAACGGCACACAAAACTTACTTTCATTATGCATTTCAATAACTGGGAGTCATTCAATTCTAATTTTTATGCAACCAATTATACATTAACATGTACACACACTCAATTCAAGTCATAGTGTATACATATTTTTGGATCTGCAGCAATATAAAATGAGTTCTACCTGTATATACACGTGCAAGTCTGAATAAGTCCTGAGTAATTTTAAAGTACTATTATTTAAATCCTGCAAATTTTAACTGACGCAAATAAACCTCAGATTTTACAACTATGGTGAAGAAGCTATTTAAAAAACAATATATAGCACTCTGTGTCAGCTTTATGCATAGCTATGAGCTCTGTACAGTGCAGAGGTTCCATTTACAGTCTGAATGATTACAAAATCTGAAAAGATGCTGACCATGGTCTTCGGTAACTACTGCTTCCTTTGCTTCTTTATTAATGGTGAGGGATTTGTTCTGCCTCTAAACAACCAAGTGTGGAAGACTTTGACAATGTTTAAATTATATTCTTTCTGCTGCATATATTTTTGTGAGCATTCAAGTTACCCAGGCCCTTTAACTCTTCTGAGAAAAACTCTACAATTATAGAGTCAAACAGTTAAACTGTGTATCTGGAAGGGAAAGAAAATGAAACAACAGTGGAGTATGAGCATTACCTTAAACATGTCACTTCTATAAAGAAACAAAAGAGGAACTGTTCTTTAAGGAACAGCTTGGACAGAAACCAAAAGGCTGCTCAGAAACCCTCTGTCAGCACGACACACTGCCACGGTAAACATGAGATGCTCTTGAACAGCCAGAACAAATTATCTGAGCAAATGGGAAGGAAGCACCGCTGCCAAGGAGGGGATCCAAACTCATCATGAGAGTCAGAATCTTTGTACAGTATTAACAGAACAACTTACACAAAAATGTCTGTATACCCTATGCCAGGAGAATGCAGGCACTAACTTGAGAGCTGGTAAAGGACACAGGATAGTGTGGGGGCGTAGCTGTCTCTAATTGGCGCTGTTTGGATGCAACTTTCCAGGTATGGAGCAGACACTGTTTTCTTCTTCCCCTCATTCCTCTCACACAAAAGTGAAGGCACCGCTCCAACCATACTCCTCCAGCATAAGGATCCTGGCCCAAAACTTAGCTCGTCCCATGGCTGCTATAGTCAAAAACACCTTTCCTGAAGAAGGGTGAGAATTCACAGATGGTGTATTTTGACAACGTTAGCCGCACTTTGTCAATGTGCAGTGGAGACGATGGAGATTTCAGCATTGCAGAGAAAAAGCTCCTGAGGTATTTCTGTGGAATGAAACATAAAATGTCATAAAGTTTAGTTGATCAAATTGATTATAATGACTTCGAAAAATTAAATTAACAGCAAAAAATCTCAAAAATATCTCCATGGGCTCTGAATAGTCCTGTCAATAACCATGAGCATTTAAATCCATTTATAACACAGTCCACTGAAATGTCTGGATTAAGTTCAGGAAAAACAGAAAAGAAGTGTTTTCCACTTCCTTCCTATGCCCAGCTTAGCGACTCTAATTCTGATGCTTCCTGGTTTATTCTGCAGTCATGTAATGCTTTCTGCTAATCATGACACACTAATACCCTCGTCTAGCATTACCAAACACTATAGCAGGTACAAACCTCAAATCCATTCTGCAGGACATTCACTACATATGGATACAAAAGGACTTCAGAAATCTTTCCCTCATGAAGCTTCTACAATCCTTGTAGGATTTTTTTTGATGAAGGCTATCTGCAGAAAGATTTGCATGACTTCCGTATTATGTCAGAACCTATCAGCATCTTTTCACTGAGCTGCCCCCAAAATTTCTTTTCCTTTTCTTTTTTTTTTAAAGTCTTACTAATGAGAAGCATGTGGGAGATGCTTCCTTCCCTTCCCTTCCCATAAGTTAATATTCACCAACCACTGTGCAACTTGCAGTCACATTTGTACCTAGATAAACTGGGAGATGTACACTAACAAAGGTAGTTTTCACAAACCTGACGAAGCTTCCATCATATGTGGGTTCATTTAGCGTGACTTAATAACTTAAGACTTTTGAACAAAACACTCTAAGTAGAAGGTTTGATCAGACAGATGCTAAAAATGCATCTAGTGTCACCCAAACACCTGCAAGGGAAATCTCATCTGAAGCACAAGGATAAACCCGTTTTCTGTACTACAGGCTGACCACAGAAAGAGATACCTTTCAAATCATTCACTAGTCTTGGATTCCGTGGGAAATGTATTTGCAGGACAGGGAAGCACGGTCTCCTCTGAAGAGCACAAGATTTAGTTATTTGAATGCAGCGGCTTTGGGGTCATGGAAGTGGTTTGTTCAGGAAACTGTCCTAATTATTCACTCATTTCTCAAGAAAAATTCCTCCAAACTATAACAACCTGCTATCTATTTAAGAAACCAGCTGTTTTAGTACCACAGAAAGAAGGAAAACAAACAAAAAAAAGGCAAACAAAAAAAAGCAGCTGGGACAAAAACTATTCTCTTGGCATAAATGGTGAAATTTTCTATTTTATTCAGATCTGCCGTAAGTTGTATTAATGTTCATGAAAAAAATTCATTACAAAAATACCTTCAAGATGAACTCCAATAAACTAAGAAGTAATTCAAAGTGAGAAACAAATGTCATACGAACATTTTTCATAATTAATTCTCAAAGGAGGATTCTTTACGAAAAATCCCAAACCCGTAATGCCTGAAGGATGAATATGGTAGAAAATCAAATGTAGAACATGGCATTCTGTTAGAGTTTTTGCACTGTGCTGAAAAACTACTGCAGTAATTCCTGTTTATGACTACCAAAGGCTCAAAGGTACCAAAATACCTCACTGGACACATCACAAGACCTAGTGCATTCACCTTGGTATGTATGGCCAGATAATTGACTGTCACGCCTTTTCTGTAAAGCCATTACTCATTGTTTTGGCATGACAGCTCTAAGGGCAAAGTAAAAAATCCCTCTGCTCTAAGCATACACTAGGAACAGCAGGTACACTTCCTTTCCGCATCTGTGCTCCAGAGCTGATGAGAGAATATCACAGATTCTTTCAACATGAAAAAGATCCTTGGGAAAATGGCAACATGCAGACCCTACCAGATAATAATGGAACTGATTTTGTATGAAGGTTTCCTGCCATATGGCTTGACATTATGTGCTCTTCAACAACCATCTCTAAACAAATTAGCCCTCTTATAAAACCCAAATCAGCATTTGCCTTGTTTGCAATGCTGGTATGTTAACACAGCCAAGAGCTGCTGTGCCCTTGACACAAAGAAGCTGTTGCTTCATTGAAATACAAGCTGCTGTGCCCAAAGACGCTGGCTGGGAGTGTTCCCTCGTAGTAAGGAAACAGTGACTAATGACAGAAGGGCTCACATCACAAGCATCGATCAAAGAGCTGTGGCAGGGCACTACAGGGCAAGGTTGTTCTGTCCTGTTGGCTGCAATGGACGGCGAAGTGTAAGAAAGTGACAGGAGAAAAAGAAGAGTGCTCCTTACTAGTGTATGGAAAGATGCTTCCCAAATTCAGATGTGACAAGGAGAGGATGAGGGTCCCAGCAAGCTGAGAGAGGGGCAGGAGCACATCAACACCAAGTGCCAGAAAGGACAAAAAGTTCTTAAGAGATCCAGAAGGGATTCAGCATGGATTTTGTTGCAGCCCACGAGGCCACTGCAAGCAGCTGGAGTAGGAGCAAGGCTGGATGAAAGGATCTCCTCTGCCAGCACTCAGTGGGCCGGAGGAGAGCTGTTTTCAAGTCTTTTGTATTAAAATCCATTTCCAGCAGCAGATACAATTTTTCCCTATTTACAGAACTCTTTTGATGTGTCCTTGAAAAACAATTTCTTAGCAGAGGCTGACAAGCTCAGGATACCTTCATAGGTCCAAATTCTATACAAATTAATGATGTGATTTCCTACTGATAGCAACATTGTCCCTGGCATGCCAAGCGCTGCGTTATAGCTACTAGGTTGGCATGATTATCTAGGAAAGAAAAAACTACTTAACTGCCAAAATATTACCACAGGCTTGGTTTTATTACTCATTTTTGTTTGTTAGACTCTGGCCATTTGTTCTGGATTATTTAGTCTGGTAATCAGTGTTCTTCCAAATGCACTTTGGAGTTTCATTTCACTAACAGCATTTGACCTGCTATGCTGCTGGTTTGCTGGAAAATATCCTAATGATACGTTTGTAAATGTCTCGGTGTGAGGGCACAGGACCCTGGCACTGTAACAGAGATGTAAAATGGGCAACTTACACATCAATCATGTTGGTTGTTCTGGCTAAACACACACTCAGGAACACCAGTTCAGAGAATGGAAATACTCTTTGCATGTACAAAACAAAGATAGAAAGCCAGGTTAAAAAAAAAAAATCCAAAACAGGAAAAGCAGTGGTGTTTGCCCTCTATGAAGGCAATACAACCTTCACGCCCTCTAACTTAAAATTTATGACAGCTGTACCTGCAAGTTTTAACTTTGCAAATGAAACAAAACTGGACGACGTGGTATGAGGCCCAAAGGTTTTCCCTTCTTTACCGAGTCTGAGTAGTTTTCCTTCCCTTTTAATTATGTGAATAGCAAAATGGAAACCATTTAAAAAGCTTATTAAAAATAATTTTAATAGGGTTCACCGTTTTAGCAGTAGGCCAGCGTTCATCTTGTGCTTAATTCATCAGCACAACAAAGTCATTCTAATGATTTTTGCACTTTGTGATGTGGGGACTTCATAATTTTATACATTTTAATGTAAAGCCATAACTTAATTTAAAGTCACTAAAGTTATTACAATCAAAAAGCTTCCTGAAATGTTAAAGTCTTCTTATCATCCTTTCAGTTGTGGCATATTAAAGAGGAATTCAGTTCAGTGACATTGTTCTCCTAATCCATGATAGCCTCAGAGACCAATAGCAGAGCTTAGCAAGAATTGGATTTTTTCATTAAAATTTGGTGTGTTTAAAAACTCATCAACTCTGGCACTGTCAGAAAGTGAAAACACTTTGAGCTTTTGCTTTCATACTGCTATTTCTGGTAATTTCCTAAAAAAAGTCAGTGCTTAAAATACTTTAGAAGTTATGTTTTAAAATTAGCATTAGAAATACCGCCTGCTAATATATGCCAGAGCTGAAAGCACCAGAAAGTTTAGTAAGATAAACCTTACAAGGCTTTGGGGACTTTTCCAGAAAATAGCTTCTTTTCTTTGAAACAATACCACCTTTTCAACACCTACATGTCAATCTCACAGTCAAAAGCTTTACCACAAGGTCACAGAAGGTCAGTGGTGACAGAGGCAGGACTAATTAACTTGCTCATCTAACTTCTAACATAGGCTCCTCTCTCCCTCTAATATAGATGCTAGCTCCTCTCAGCACCAATCACATAATTATTCTGTTGACTACTGTTAAGTGCTGCAGGCTTTAAATCAGATCTTGATTGGCATTATTCACAGAGCAAAGCATACACAGGTATCACAGCTCTTTTCTGTAGGATATGAATCCGATTATCAAAAAAATCCTCAAAGCCAGACAGACTGAAGCATATTCCTTGACTCTAAAAAATCACATTATGTTGGAATTAGGTATTTGCAAAGTCAGATCTTCCCAAGAAAGACTCTACCCCAAAGCAAGCAGACAGGCACATGATTCGCTTCCAATCTGTGATCACAAAAACAAGGATCCGTAAAAGACAAGGCATGTAAAAGGAGCCTGCTGGAACGCAGAAACGGAAGGGCATGTCCTTCTTCATTTGTCTCCTAAAAACAAATTGTTGGGCACATGCAAGGGAAAATCAACATTTGGAGATCCTCCTCCAAATTAACCAACCTTCTCTATTTTGGCTGCCAAAATCAAGGTGTCACAGGTAAACTTGGATTGGCAACACAAGGAAGAGCGGTTCCTAGCTAGGTAGGCCCATCAGGGAAGAGATGCAACATACTGATGGGCTCATGACTGAGGAGGGGTGGACTTAACCACACATGCCACAGCTCAGGTTATCCACAGTTGTGAGATGTGTGATGCGATCAAACAGGCCAAGAGGGTGAAGCCCCTGTGGTATGAGGGGCAGTGGTCCAAACATAAGTATGGGGAGGCCTGGCAGATTGATTACATCACACTGCTGCAAACCTGCCACGGCAAGCGCTACATACTCACAATGGTAGATGCAACTACTGGATGGCTGGAGACATACTCCATGCCTCATGCCACTGCCCAGAACACCATCCTGGGCCTTGAACAAGTACCAGGAGCCATTGTACCCCTAGGAGAACTGAGTCAGACAACAGGACTCATTTCAAGAACAGCCTTATAAACACTGGGGCTAGGGAACATGGTACCGAATGAGTGTACCGCATTCCTTATCATGCACCAGCTGCAGCTAAATTTGAGTGGTGCAATGGACTATTGACAACAACATTGAAGGCAAGGGACGGTGGGTCTATCAAGCAGTAGGATCTGCATTTAGCAGAGGCTACATGGTTAGTTAACAACAGAGATTCTACTAACCGAGCTGGCCCTGCCCAATCCAAACCCCTGTGTACAGCAGACACTAGGACTATAGCAGCAAGGATTATAAAGTCCCTGTCGTGCCTATGAGAGGTATGTTAGGAAAGACTGGATTAATTCTGCCTTGAGCAAAGGTAAACCCATCCATGGGACTGTTTTTGCTCAAGGACCTGGTTACACTTGGTGGGTTAAGCAGAGGGATGGGGAAACACATTGTGTACCTCACGGGGATTCAAGTTTGGGTGAGAACAGCCTGTAAGGTTGGAATGTACCACTGGTTGCTGAATGTCACTGCCACTGCATATTTTAACTACCAAGGACAATGAGAATGGACTTCTCCAGTCATAACAGTCATGGACCCAAAGAACTCTGTCCATATCCTGGGGGATGATCAGTGACCACTGAAATAATTATATTTGTATATAGTTATATGTAGGTATGTACAGATATGTGTGTTTACAGATGAAATGTATTAATTCGGGCATTAATCAGATGATATGGGATAAAGGGTGGAACGTCCTGGGGTAATCCATAATATTATTGTATTCCATATCTATCTGCACCCCCCAATATTGTTACTGTATCATAAGACTCTACCAAAATGGGAACCTTGTGCATGGAGGGGTTGTTGTGGGTGCCTTTAAAACTGTCATTCTCAGGCAGCTTCCAGTTTTTTTGCCACGGGGTATTCACTTTGTGGGCTATCTGGTCTTTGCTTAGGCAAACGCTTTCCTTCCCTTTTTGGGTTCTCTTTCAATTTTTTTTTCTCAGCTCAGAGAGTTAGCAGTTTTAAGCTGCTTAGGGGCAATTTCCACAGGCACCCACCATACAGCACTCCTTTGGGCATATTTAGAGGTACCTAAATGACTTTGGAACTAAGCAGGTAAGAATCAAGCTTCTTTAAGCAGCTAAATTGCACTAAAAAATAGCAGGACTTACATTTTTAGCCTCTTGGGAAAGTCTCTCCATGTTTTTCACGCACAGCATAATGCAGATTCCTTGAATCAGAGTTAGTTTCCTCCAGAGCTGTACAGGTGAAGCAGATTTTATCTCTACATCTCCAGAAGTCCTTGAGTGCCACTAAAATTTAATTTTATCCAAGGTGGTACTGAAATTTACTCCAATTCATACACCTTTTTGAATTTTCTTAATGTGCAAGCATTCTGAGAGATGCCAGTTATGATTCAAGGTGAAACTGCTCTCTCAGGTTTTGAAAACCCAAACTATTCATTATAGGTGTTTGAAGCATTTTTCTGTGCAAGTCTAATGGCATGAGCACACTATGCTGAATTACTATTATGCCACATCAATTGAATTAAGTTCTGAAGTCAGTCTACATCCCAAATTACAATCTTACTCCTCCTAAAATTCATTTAAAATCCACAGGACTTAATATTTCTTACAACGTCTCCACGCTAAAAGCTTACATTTATTGGCTTTAGGCAGCTTCAGTGAAAACGGAATTGTAGGCTGGCAGGGAAACAAAAAAAAGGCAGCAAGGGCTATGATTTACAGGTGGTCTACCAGTGTGAGTCTTCTTTGGGAAGTGAATGGCTATACTGAAAAGGATCAAAACAGACCTGATCAGTGAAGGAAACAAATCTTTTCTCCAGAGCACAAGTCAAAACAAGTCCTGTCAAAATTCATTCAGAAAGAACAACAGGATTAAATTCAGCACACATCGCTGGACCGGTAGCGACAGTGTGTCATCTGCTGGAGTGGGCTTGGCAAACACCTGCCAAACAACTTGACATGCATCACCCTCTGCTTCCTCTGATGAAATCACATGCTGGAGGATGACTGATAGGCTTGCTTTGGAAACAGGTAGCACCGAATTCAACCCAGTATCCTTGGTTGAGCACTTCTTTTATTCATCTGCCCACATCTGTATGTGCAGAGCCATTATTGGAGATTGCGATGAAGGTACACAACTTCAAAACTTGATTTGTAGGAGGATGTTGGGAAATTTATTCCCTCCTGACAGCAAAACACATTAGGATGTGGCACTAAACTGGAGCTCAAACTATATGCTGTCACATTTTTTAAACTTACTAAATCATGGTAAACATACCTCCTTATTTTGTGATACTCTGAAATATCTGAAAAAGAAAGGGAAAAATAAAAAGGCCTCCAAATTGCAAATCCTATTTAATTCTTTGGTTGTAATGGAAATAAACATTTGATCACAAAAGATCATTTTTGAGGTAGGGACCTGAAGCTATACACCTGAAGAAAAAAAACACCAAAATTCTCCTAAAGGGATACATATATTATGCCAAGTTACCTCTAGGAAACTCTGCAGAGCAAGGCTTCAGACCCGATCTTGAATTAGGCCTAGAGTTTGAGCGAATGAGACCACACTTACCATTCCTTTTGCATCCGGTAGCCTGTCGAACCAGAGCTTAAAATTAACTCATCCAGAAAATAACCTCAGGCTTTTGTTCCTTCTAAATTACCATCTTTACCATGCGTTTTTATTACAAGAATAGTATCTTGCATTGTTGTGGGCTAGCTGAAGGTCTACGGTATTTAATCAAAGTAACATTGTATTGGTATGGGATCAATGGCTGACCAGTGCAAAGTTCTGCTTCTTTGTATCTAGTCACTGTAACCAATAAGTAAAATTAATTTTATTTGTTCATTTTTTGAAGCCAACAGGGTCTCACACAAGAAGCAGAACCACCCAAAAAAAGATTAAACGTTTTGCTGCTGAGAACTGCTTCAACTCCACTTTGAGGGTTGATGCTTCAAAACCAGAAAAGCCATGTGCCTTGGGCTCCCTTAATGATGTGCTGATGGATGGGAACCTGACATGTGAACTTGCTTTCAGATGGCTAACTGCAAAGTCTTACTGTCTGCCAGCAACACTTCAGTGCTGTTGCTTAAAAGCAGTTATTTTTGCTATTAAATTTTTCAGTGGTTACTAGAGGTTATGAAAGGCATCTGGTGCAGACTGACTATACCTAAGTTGGAAAATGATCTATGACATGGATTTCATATAACTGATATTCACAATATGGCCCAGCCACACATACTCTTGTCTTCATGAATGCATCTATGCTCTTTCCTTCCCTGATCCCACTGCATCCCTATTCCTCTAGTGGGAAATTAAAGCCATCACTCCAAGATATTGCATTCTGTAGTTCAGACTATGGGTATGAAACAATCCTCTCTAGGATTATCAAACATTAAACCAACATTTGCAGTGGTTTGCTTTTGCACCAGCAGTGCTACTGGTGTGCATTCATGTCTGTGAAAAAAGAGAATTTCCTTTTATCTTCCAATAAGTACCAAATGTATTCTGAATGCGTTCTGAAGGCCATCTCACCTAGATTCTGCTAAGAACAGTATTTACCACCACACTGTCAGAGGCAAACATTCATTCTTCAAGAGCCAGGCTGGTGAGCAGCTGCACTTAAAGCTCCTTTTAGATAGCTTTGTTATTAGAGATGTTGTAAGCTCATGCCTGTGTCTAATGATTTCCTTTTAGTAATCACTTTGAACAAACATGTATATAGTAGCTTTAAAAGGTCTTTGTGACTGGTGTCAGTCAGGAAAAAAATCAAACAGAAATGGTAACTCTAACCCCACTTGATAGGATTTTTGCAATAGAAACATCAATTCACCTATAACTAGCATAAGTTCTCTCAGTTAAACATATTTAGGAATGGGACAGTGAAACAAAGACTCATGGGGAGTACTAATGAAGTTCATACTGAATATTCAGATGATGAATATTCTAAAATCTCATTAAAATGTTTCTGTCCTCACAACTTCAAAGAAAACCTCAAGATCTCAGGCAGATTCAAACATTCTGTTTGTCCAAATTTGTTGGCAAATATTTTGAGGGTTTTTTCCTTCTCATTTCTATTGCTGGCTTCCACCAAGGTGTTAATTCAAAAACTAATAAGACACTTAAATAACAAGAATTAATCCAAGTTCAAGAAAAAGGTGCTATTTCCATTATTTCACCTTTTCCTTAAGAACCAGATTCCTGGAGCCATGTCAGCAGAATGTTATTTTTAAAGGGGAAAGATGGCTTGGCTAAATTCAGAGCCTTAAAGAAAAACCCCAAAAACCTAGAAATCATCACCTCCAAAGGAACTCAAGTGAAAATAAAAACTAAAAAACAAAGGATTTGGCTTCTACGTTAATCTAATTTTAGAAGGTTAACTTGGGCTGAAGGTAACAGCAATATTTCAGCCAGTTCAGCGTCTACAATACTTTCCCCAAACAGTTCTACAGATTGGACAGCAAAATTGAATTATGCAGCTCATTCAAGATTTATTTCTGCCTCTTGCATTAACACCTATCATTGAAATCCTCATCAGCAGACATCAGGAAGTGAGAAGGTTAAGGACAATTATATCATTAATTTTAAATAAATTGAGTGTGTCTATCTTTTAAAGAGGTTCAAAGTACCAAGAAAAAAGAAGAGCAGAGGCAATGCCAGGAAGATGTATATGCTTCTACAGAACTCGACATAGGCTCACATTACCATACAGGTTGACTTTCATTCCCTGAGCTCTGTAAGTGGCAGCAAAAGACAACACATGACTCCTACTGACTGTTGAGCTTTATTTCTGGATTATAGATCACAGGATACTCTGAGTTGGAAGGGACCCACAAGGACAAGTCCAACTCTTAATGGAATGGCCCATCTGGAGATGGAACCCATAACCTTGGTGTTACCAGCACCACACTCCAACCAACTGTTGATCCTTAAAAACCCCATCAGGGATTTTGCCTTTTTTCTCCCTTTGCTGTCTGCAAACCAGCCTGAGGAAATGCAGCCCTGAGAACAGGGAATAGGAAACAGGGAACAGAGACAAGACATACTGAGGTTTGGGAGAGCTTTTGTTTTCCTTTAAGCAACAACCTGTCCAGATTTTGTGAGCATAACAATTGTTTTTTCCTAAACACACTGGTGACAGCAAGGGCAGGAAAGAAAGTTTAGTGGGTCCATGACTGCAAGGCTTCTGACCGCAGAGTCAAGAAACACAGCTTAATCTGCTATGTCAGCTTAGACTCCTGCCCAGTTTCTCTGGCTGCACAATGGGAAAACTGGGCTAAGAATAATCTTCATTACTACAACAAAGCATAAGTCTAAGAGAAGAAGAAAAAAAGGATAGTCGGGGAATGATGATACAGAAACGCAGTATCCAAAGAAGCTGGGATTTCAAGAAAATTTCTTTTTAGTGTCATTCACACACCTAGCAACTCACCAAGAAATAAAAGATACTTTGCAGTTAAAACAGGAATAGATACATTCACTGACTCAAGTATTTATGGTGACAAGTGCTTCCTTTACAAAGCTTTTGCTTAAAAAATATGAAAAAATGAATATACATCTTATATGTGAATGAATATATATTCATATTGTGTGTGTACATTCACTACATGTGAATGAATATACAATGAATATACACTTACCTACTGATTTCTATTTGCAAGAAAGGATAAATACACACTAACTTCTGTTCATTAACTTTAATCAAAAGAATTCTTGGCTGTTTCATTTAAGGAGGATTTAATCAAGCAAGGTTGGCTCTGAAGTGAAATTACAGTCTTTAAACTGCAGAACAATTAATTTAGAGTTTTGCCCTGCAACAGGTCCCTGATGAAAAACTAAATTAATAGATTGCAATTGGGTATTTTGGGTAGATAATTTTAAATACAATTTAAATGTTTTCTTTTAAGATGTATAGGTGAAAACTTGCACATTATTTTCCAAAGCTCTATGTCAAACATCAAATACAGTTCAAAAGACTTGATATTATACCAACAAACACCAAAGCAAAAAAAAGTGTTTACATTGCAATTACATATCATGCTGGAGATCAAAGTTGAGTTCTCAGGTTCATCTCACACAAAAGCAGTTCACATAATGTGCGTTCTTACAAACAAGGCATTGTGAAGCTTTCGGTTAGCATTTGTACCAGCTAGGTTAAATAAAGGAACTTAATGTTATACACAAACCTGGAACTTCCTGTGATTTAAAAATCACAATCCTGATAATTTGGGGCTGTCTGGATTCTTTTACTCCAAGTAATTTCACCTCCATTATGATGAAATATGCCCACTTCTAAACCCAGGCTGAAATAAGGTAACACTACATCTCAATCTTCAAACAAAGCAAACTCTGCAACAGCCAGCCCCCCTGATTCTAGTTGTCTGGAAAGGTACCAAAAACCCCACTGCTCTTCTCAGTACTTCTACTGTGTCAAGAATCCCAGCGACGATGTGTAGGAAAAACTAAATTCTTCCTAAACTGTCTTGCAAAGGGTCAAATCTAATTAGGCACAAGGAAAACTGCAGTTGCTAAGAGATGACCTGTGGGAAGCACTGAACTAGCCTAACCTATTTCAATGCAAAAAGTTCAGGAAAAATGATATGGAGTTCCAGCCTATTCAAGATGCATGAATACCTAATGTAAAAACTGGAAGAGCAAAGCAATTTCTTTATCACCACCACTGGGACAACCACTCCACTGATAATCTTACATTACAGAATATTTCTTCAGAACGCTTATCGGACTGGTATTTCAGGCTGTCATTTATTTTTAGTCACTAAAATTAGCTCAGATGTTGAATAAAAATATACATTTGTGTTGGTCTGTGCTTTGCCTTTTCTAAAAATCCTGTATTAGCCATTAGCTCTTGATTAATCAAGCAGAACAACCAAAAATGCTTTTATACCCTACTACAGCTATACCAACACATCACCTGTGAAGCTTAGAAGAGATTGGAAAGGGTTTTCAGCAAATCACGGTACAGGATCAGGTGTGAAAGTCAACTGAATACAAGCCATGTTTCTACTTGATACCAAGGTCTAACACTCTCACCTTCTACCAGATCAAATTCCCATGTGAGAAATGTGCTACAGTCCAAAAGCCAAGGACCCAAGTCCCTCACAGAGACAATCCCTCCATTTACTACCTTCCAGTTAGCCCACTGAAGTATGCTCAAGGTTCACACCGGACTGAAAGCCACAAGGCATGAACAGCCAGTATTTGAAATAGAACTGGTGCCTGGGCCATCTGCCACTATTGCACCATTAACTGCCACTTTCACAGCATAACTCAAGATATTCTTTGAGCCTTCAAAACATTACATGACTTTGGAAACCGTCACTGCCTAGGTGGTTTCTCTCACTCTTCACCAAGGATGTGTGAGCTGAAACTCTCCAGCCGTTGGCAAAGCCAGAGCAAACCACTGCAAAATATGTACTGAAAAGAAAATACCATGATCAGAGATCTAGACATCAGGGGGTTTTGATCAGCTTGTTGCATTGAATTCCTCATGGCAAGGATAGTAACATTTGATTGGCTCCTTGTCCTCTTTATCTAATTTGCCCTTAGCCACAGGGGATCTTCAGTTTCTCAACACTGTGAGTTGTCAGGCCTACTGAGTGGAATGGCCAAGGGCATATGGCAAAACACATTCATGTGAACAGTTGTCATATATTATTATGCTTGCAAAATATATAGGTAATAAAGTTTTAATGACTTATTTAGTTAAAATAGATACATTTAATTGTAAGTTAAAACCTGGCTATATAGAGAGTTCTAAGTACGACATGGCCGTAATCAAAGCATCGCTATACACAGCAGTTTTAATATTAGAATCATTACAATAAAATCTGTTTGTAAGCCAATGAAAGGTCAGAAAGATTAAGGGATTAAATTTTTTATTGGCATAAAAATCCGCAAGTTGAGTACTAGACTGGAATATGGGCATGCCTTTATGCTGTCTATAGAGGACGTGAAAGAAAAAAGAATTCATTTTGTGCTTCATGTAAGACAGCCTCACATCAGAAGTCAATGGGAGGATGTTTTGTTGGTAGATCAAAGAAAAGATGAAGTACAATGAAAAAATTCAAACCACCTAAGAAAAGATTCCAGTTGTAAGCAATCTACTTTTCTATTAATTTCTCTAAAGCTCTACCTAATGCTATTTTAGCTCCACAAAGAATTTAATTCTTACTGACTTTCATGATCAAGTAATGCCCAAGTTGCTACGATATAGTTGCAGGGTGTACAGTTTAGTCTTTGATCATGCCTCTTCTTCTTTCCCAAAACCCCACCTCCTGCCCCTGGGCTGCAGTAAAACATGCATTAAAATAGACATATAAAGACCTAATGTGTGACAGGAGTTCAAAATCATGCCATCCACACAGCACTGTAGAACTAGCAAAATAACTCAAACCCTCAAACTCAATAACCTTGTCCACAATAAAATTAATTTTTAAAATTAGTTGAAAGAAAAAGAATATGTTCAGAAAGTTGGGTTACAAAATAAAACTCAAAGACACCTAAATATCACTTTCCTTCTGTCATGAGGTATTTGGATATACTAACTATCATAAAATAGTAAATCTCCAACTAACAAAATTGCATTTAATGTAGCAGTATGTTTTTTTAATCTTGTCTTGCACAGAGACCAGCTGTCTACAGTGAACACTTACCTCACCCACCACCTTTCCCCTTTAAATAAATGTATCTCCTATGAGCATCTCTAAAGAGTTCCTTTTTTTTTTCTAGACTAGGAGTAATTTATTTTTTGAGATTTTTCATTGCTTTGCAATGTACTGCTGCCATCTCCTGTGTTAAATGAGGCAGCAAGTAACTCAATACTTGCAAACAGGCTATTTAATGTTGATCATATGGGAATGGTTTCTGTTGGTCAAGCAGGGAGTACTCCACCTAAACACACAGCAGAAGCCTCTTAAAAAGTTGGTATTACCTCTAAATGACACCGTCGTTCTGCAATCACTCGCTCATCCTTGTTTCCAAAGAGCTTCTTCGGAGGGAATTCTAAAGTGGCAACCTGGAAGACATTAAAGGATGAATCAGCATCAGAAGTGACAAGCTCAAATGAGAAAATTCTGTTTAAACTACAAAGCAACTAGGAAGAAGAAAACTGCCAAATATTCATGAGCTACACTATATGCTATTAGTAAATATCACATTATACATTTCTACTGAGGTTATTGCAATCTGCTCTGTAGTATTGCTACGATAACAATGCTTTTGTCATCAGAGAGTGACTGAAAGAAAATTTAGGAATTGGACTGCCACTGTTTGTCCACATAAATATTAAAAATTTGCCATCCAAATGTGATGTGATAGCATCAATTAGGAAGTAAGAACAATTTCTGCAGGAAAGTGCATCTTGAAAGACTGCATTTAGTCTCTTAAAATCTGTGGTCTCCAACTGTATGGTGGTGTAATTTGTTTGGTTTTAGTTATGTTCTATCATAAATGTAAGATCATTGGATCTAAGAACAACCACTGAGGTCATGCTCTGGCAGATGCATTCCTGGACTCCAGCCATCACCTGATCTGAAGGTTTTGTTGTGCCCTGAACTACCACTTCTTGTAACTCAGCTATAGCTCAATCCCATTCAAATGTGTGTCCACGCTGGAAGCTGATAGCTTTAATTTCTGAAGAGAATTCACACATGCAGACAAAGTCCTGCTTTATCACACCGAAAATGAGAACAAGGCAGTGGCATAACTGCTAAAAACAGCCATTCAGATCTCTGCTTTTAGTTCTTCCAGAGAGGTGTTCAAAGCTATCTCCTAATTTCTTTTTCCATCCTATGGTGGGGGGAAAGGGGAGGAAGAGAGAAAGAGAGAGAGGGAGGGAGGAAACTGTCTCCCCTTTTTGTACACGGATAAATAAAATCCTTGAACCAATTCCAGCCAGCTGTATCTGGAAAAAACACAAAAGACTCAAGAGCTGGTAGCAAGTACCACTGAACATGGTCTGCTACGCCACTGCTGGGAACAGTGCACTAGAAATCAAGTCCTCTCCCCATAATTTGTGTTTGCACTTAAAGGTAAATCAAACCCACTTTTTTTCCAGCACTCACATCATGAGATAGATATATGCAACCTCCCATTGGCATTGCTGGAGTTGTTTTGCAGGTGAAATCCCTATGTAAAACTGCCTTCTGCATTAACTCCCCAGGTTGTTTGATGATATTGAACAAAAAAAAAGAGGCATAATTTTCTAGTCTATCAGCACATACAGGACTGTAGAGAATTTATGGCTGGTTACAAGGAGCAGACATATACTGATTTAAATGAGGAGCGCCATTATTAACATCAAATGTAAGCATCTTTAAAATACAGAGGAATTCTGCAATAAAAATAATTTATTCCCACTCTCTGGTTCAACTCCAACTTCAATAATTTTAAAGAAATGTCTAGACATCTTAAAATGATAAAGGTGATGTGGGGCACCACAGGAGATGGACGAGATGTCTGCTCTCCATCAGTCTCGCCAGTATGTCCCAATTATATTCCTCAAATTTCTCCAACCATATTCTTCTCAGTGTGCCTGCTTCTTCATGTTGGCAGGACAAGCAGTACACAACCAAGCAGTATCGTATAATTATGTCGTGGGGACTTATATTTTCACTGCATTACTCACTTCTTGACCTATACACGATTGTAAGTGCTAATATTTTCAAGGACTTCAAAACCCCACATCTGCAGAAATTGTATTTTTGTACTATTGTAAATAGTACTGCATTATGTCACTATCAGGAGCAAACAAGGTAAAACAACTACCACCACAATCCCCTCCTGGACATAGGGAGATTGTTTTTATATTTATTTGCTAATAAATACTTTCATTATAGAATTTTAAAATAGTGTCTATTAAAAACCAATTTGCACAATGCACCTACCGCTACAGCATCCTCAGACCTACTCTGTGGAGTCAGAGCAAGATCTTACAGCTAAAATCAGGAATGATTTCTTTATCTAAATTAAGTTCCATCTGAACAGGAATTTGGGGACTAATCCTACGTAACTTTGGGATACGCAAGTTGTTTTCCTAGGCTTTCTGGATGTATTTTAGAAGAAAACCAGTTGTATTTTATAAAACCAATGTGTTTTGCTGAACACTTTCAAACAGAAGTAGCAACTCGCATTGTTTGAACGTTTTTTAATTCCCAAATCACTACCATGCACATGAAACCAAACCAATCAAAGTCCATTACTACAGTAATGAATTTAATATGCAAGATGAAGGTCTCAGCCAGTAAACTTCGCTCTTCAATGTCCAAAGTCATAACACATACCTATATGAAAATAATGAGTTTATTGCTGGTCATGATGTGGGGATCTGAATACTTTGTACGTAATAAAAGCCACCACACAGATCAGAATGTCAGCGTGCCAAACTATTCTTGACATACATATTTAAAGTTACCTATGTTTGTAATATGCCAGTGTTGCCAGTATGTGTACAGAATATACCTATTTATACATATATGTCACTTTTAAGGATTTTTCATCCTCCAGAGGTATGTTATAAAGGACTAATCAGTTACTGCAGGTGGCACCTCTACAGGGCCAGATGCAGAACTTACACAAACCTCAGGCCTGCTGGAACATTTCTGTGTCCCACACTTTCCCAGTGGGCTATTTCTGGCACACAACAAATGACCACCCATCTAGATGACAGAAAATCCCCCAGCCACGAATTTCATCATCACTTCAGCAATTCAGTTATTTCAATGAGTTCTACTCTACTACATGCCAAGAGTCTAATGCCCACCAAAATGAGAAAGAGACATTCAAAACTCTGCAGGCTTGAGTTTCAGGCTATCCAAACACTTAATGCAGACTTGACAGAACCAGTTGACACCTACTTTGCAGCTTGAAAATTATCTTTGCAATGTAAGAACTGGACACATCCATGCAGCAAGGTGAATTATGCAGTCCTCTATGTGACTGAAATTTCAGTGTAATAGGAAGCCAGTCCATTGTACTATATTTATATAAAAATACACTATTAGTATACTTACTAGAGATAGTGTGCTTATATTATATATATACACCATTGATCTTCGACACTCTAACTTATAAAGTCATTACTTTCACGCAGGGAAAAGTATGTTGGTGCAAGAGCCCCATAAATATACTGAGTGACAATAAAACATTCTCATCTCATCATAATTTTGGTTTATAAAAAGATAAATTTAAAAAAGCTCAGCAACACAAATACACTGAAATAATGATGTTAAAATAACTGTCTATAAAAATCCTTCGTCCTAATGTACTATTTGATATACAGACTCTGAACATAATTGTGTGAGAATCAGCAAAGCAAGGTTCAATAGAATTTTGAGGTTTATTTAAAATACTTTACTCATTTAAGCCAAAGTGCAGTAGCAAATATTTCAATAAATTCAAATTTTGCTATTAGTGGTACAGCACCTTTATGAAACTGCACGGTAACTTCATTGGAGATAATCACTGCTACAGGTTAATGCACACAATACAGTACGTGACTGAGCAGCGTTTGTTCTGGCACTGAAACACATAAGAGATCTTGCAGGTATGGATTTTGCATCAAGATGTTTGCCCTGGCTCAAACACTGTAAGGGAATTTCACACTATCCAGATTCAGGAGCATAAATTATTCTTTCAGAATTAAATGTTTGTGTACCCTCTGACTCAAAATAATTCCTCAAGGGTCTCACCTTGACTACGAGATGAACATTTTGCGACAATGCAAGGCATAACAGTGGGACTCGACAGGTAGCAAGGTAAACTATTCACCTTCCATGGAATTTCTGAAGCACACCCCTCCCTTCCCTGTCCCCCTTCCTCCAGTGGCAGGCAGTCTTTTTTGGCAGGGATGTTTTGCCATTTTCTAGGGCTGCTGATGAGGTGATGTATTTTCTGTCAGGGGAAATTAAGAGGCATATTCTCCAGCCTCATAGGAAGAGAGGGCTTTAATGATTTCCTGAGAAGCTTCTGTATGTAGTGTGCAAGATTTCTAATTTTTATTCTGACAGCAGAAGCATCTCCCTACTATAATTAATCACTGCATCACTGCAATCCAAATTTCATTATATCCATTAGAGTGTGTACACACATGCATACTCGTATCATGGGCAAGGCTGGGACTATGCTTAGATCCAAAATGCAAAGTCAGATGATCTATTTTAAAATAGTACAGAGAGACCTCAACGCTGCATATCAGCATTGCTAATGTCTTTTAGACCTTAAACTTTTTATGGTTAATGATGTTTATCCTAGGCAATCATTGCTAGGCAGTAGCAGTTGTAGAGAGAGGCAAACAGTCATTTGCAATTTACTCCCTAATTTCTTTACAATAAATAAAGGCCATGTTTTATTTCTGGGTCTTGTATTACTTAGAGGCATGTTATTTGTCTGTCTCAGCAATATTATCTGTAAGAAACAATACTTACCTGCCACAATGGAGTACTTGTGAGTTAGTACAATCAAATTTAGACAGTATTAGGTCCAGTCCTCAAGGGGAAGGTGCTTCATACCCAGCACATGTTATTCTAGTAAACTTTAAACAGCTGAAGGGATTTCCTCTACTTCCCCCATGTTCCAGTCAGGAGACTGGTTTTTAGCAGGCGTTTAATGCTGGTAAGAGCAGATGGCAGAACAGCAAGTGACCCTTTTATTTTTTGTCACCTAGTCTATCTTACATACAAATCTGACCTTAAGATTCTGGGAACAGCACATACGTAACAACATCTATATGGAAGCAAATCCTTTCAAAGTGAAACCATACTCCATAGTCTTCAACTACTGAGCACAAGGGAGAGATGAAATTTGGAAACTGGCCTTTTGGAAACCAATAGAGTGAAAATGAAAGCTCCAATACCATGAAATGCTCTGCCTGGGATGGGGTGCACTCTCATTTCAAGACCTTTAGGAAAAATAGCCATCAGCATTTGAAGGGTGTCCTTTAATTTCTATTATAATCTGTTGGAGGCTTTTCACTGACCTTATGTCTGCTTGGGGACCTGCTGGATTTAATTCAGTTCAGGGGTTTTATGGTACAGCAGAATAGAACATGTTAATGAAAAGTCTTGTACAATACTTTGCAGATGGCATTTCAATATACCATGGACCAAAGTAAAATACTACACAATACAGCCACGTAGGCTTGTCACTTCTGAAACATGAAATTGTTCCAAGTGTTATGCTCTGTAAACATTAAAAAAGTTCCATTTTCTGACATTAAGCAAAAAACTACAGGATTGAAACATCTCATTATTTTTGGCTGGTACAGTCTATATTTTCACGCCTACAATAAGGAAAAAGACTTCTTTTAAGAAGAAAAACAGGGCAGACACTGATGGAGGCTGAGTCATCTTCAACCTTTTATCCCAAATTCTCTTTGTACTTCAGTGTTTTGATACATTTAAATGGGGGGGAAAAGGGGAAAAAAAGAAAATTAAGGAAATGCTAACTATTAAAATTAAAAAGTCAGTCATCTTTAATTCTCATGTTATTTTTACAACTCTGAATTTTCTCGTTTTTCGAAGAGCAGGTCTGACTTTTGATCCTTTGTACCAGAAATCTCTGTCACAGATGAGAAAAATCAAAGAGAAGAACGTGGCACGGTTGTGCAGCCAGTGTGGCTGCACCTGACTTGATTTTGCACAGTAATGAAAGAAAAAACTGTTCTACTTTTAGTTTTTGAAGTTTAAACAAAGTAACTTAAGCCTCAACTTCTCAAGATGTACTAAGACTCCCAGAGTCTAAAGAAACTGGACAGAAGCTGTATTTTTAACTAGGAACTTGCACCAAGTATTTACAGATATGTCAAGGTAAGGAAAAAAAAAAAAAAAAAACAACCAAAAAACCCAAACAAAGAAAAAAACCACCACAAGCCTAATTTCTATATTTTTATTTTGTCTGAAATAAATGACCTTTTCTACACAATTTCATAAGAAAGCAGTAGGCAAAGGTAAAAAGTTAACACTTACTGGGCAGATTAAAGGCTACTTTATAAATTCTGAAAACAATGAAATGGAACTCAAAGAGAAATCATTTGACATACTATCCACTAAAAATGAAACCAACAAAATAACACATAAAAACACCTAAGTCATACTTTCAGCTGATAATAGTTCAAACTATTTAAAGTTGAGTGAAGAAACCTCTAAAATAATTCTCTTTTAAACAAAATAGTAACACAGTCCTGCATTGTGTAAACCCTTCAGTGCTCTCCCAACATGTATGCTGCAGGTAAGTCATGCCCACAGAGGACAGAAGGATTAAAGACATTATTTTCCATTATCAATTAATCAGGGAGAGGGAATATCCAGGGAATTGTTTTCTGGATATTCAGCTTGTCACCTACTTTTCCTCTTCCATTTGTAATACTTTCTCTTTACTTTTTCCATCTCTTCCAACATACTCTTCCCCTACCTTGCAGCTTCCCAGCTTGTCTCTGTTTTAACGCTATGCTTCCCTCCACTCCTGCATGACCTACCCAATTCTTTTCCTTGCTCTACTGAGCCATTTGCAATCCCCCCTACTATCTGCCAGAAGGGGAGAGGGATTTGATATTCTCAAGAGGCAGCCTACCCAAGGATTAGCCAAAGCTTAGAGGTGGACCCACATCAGCCTTCTAATGGAGTCAACTGCCTGGAGAAGGCTGAAGAGCAGCAAAAAAAGTCATTATTTATTATAACAAACAAGGGTAATTAACGTCCTAAACTGAAGAAAACTCAAATGACCAGGATATAGGAATGGGAAAAAGGATGTGAGCAACCTTCCTCCTACACAAAGGGTCTCTGCAGAGGGATCGCCAGCATCAGCCTAACAGTCAATCCTTCACTGTCTTTGAGGGGAGCAAACTCTGCTCCCAAGGTCTTTGTAGTGTTTCCAAGAGCTGAGGAGCTGCTTTAGGTTCATCCCTGCTGTGTCTCAGCTCCCAGGCTTACATGCTTACAGCTTTCTGTTGTTGTCTCTCCTTGCTGCTACAGGCACCAGGGCCAGGATTTCACTCAAACACACACAAGGGAATGAGCATCTCCGTCCTTCCTTGGGTAAGTCTACTCTGAAAAATCTTAAATAAATTGGTTGGCAAGAGATTGCAGCAATGTACTAGAATTTTGGTTTTGGGGTTTTCGGTGGGTTTTGCCCCCTGATATTTCCTGTGCACAATTTATGCCACAACTTGGTTTCTAGTCCCTTTACAGCACAGCCTTTTCTCTTCAAAGAAGCTGCTTTGCCCCACATACATGAGAACATTATTTTCTTTCTGCTATCCATCCTTTTTTGCTCCATGCCAAAGGTTTACTTAACCACAGGACTGGTTTAACCTTTTCACTTCTGGGTGGCAGGGGCAACTCCTGATTTGCACGTTGCTTTTTGCTTGGCCCCTAATGCCAGCAGCCCAGTGAGCCAGGTCTGCTTTATCCCCTCCAGCACACATCTGATTGAGGCCAGAGTGCACTGGAGACCTTCCTAGGGTTAATCTGCCAAGCAGGCAATTTGGCAACTTCTCCACTTTACTTAGACTGGTTACAAATCCTTGCTTTTTTCCTACTTATCTCGCTGGAACATCATGCATATCTATATCTATAGCTGTATTTACATCTATATATCGGTATCTACATATATCTTAGTACCAAGAAGCACAAGCACTTACATCTCCTCCCATAAATATATGCAGTTCTGTTGCAAGACAGGATGCTGTGACTAACTCCCAATAAACTGGTATTCACCAATAAATGAGCATCTTCTCAGGACATACAAGCTCTCACAGCTCTGCTGTCTTTAGTTCTGGGTAATTCTCTTTGAACTTTCAAGATCTTTTGCCAGTTACCTTCCTCAGACAAGCATAATTGCTTCTCCAAAGAACATTTCAACTCTATCTGTCCCACTTAAGAGGGACAAGAACACAAAAAGAGAAATTCTCCTCTGAACCACCCTGAAACCTCCCTGTGGTGATACAAAATGACCAAATAGGATTAGACATTAAAAGATTTCTCACTTTGAATCATGCCTACCTGCCCATCAAATAATCATTTGTAATTATCAAAAAGGTTTGAGAGCTCTCATATCCATGTTTCTCCTTTAAAACCAGCAAACTGACCTAGACTTAATCTGCAGTTTTGGAGCTATGGTGAGATGTGAAGGCTGTGGTTTATCAATGTAATTTTAACTCCATTTAGTTTGCCTTCTGCTACCCAGAAAAATAAAATTAACTGCAGCCAAAGAGGTTACCTTGCACTACAGGAGTATTTTTCTTTTCCTTAAAGCAATTCCAGACTTCTCAGAATAACAGCATAGCAAAATAGAGCCATAAACAAGAGTCTATATAATACTTGACAAATTACTTCATTGTTTGGTCCATTATAAGCAGTACAGTAACATTTAAATACAGAATACCTATGAAAATGAGCAATAGAATGTAACAAAGTTCATGCAAATCTTGCACATTTCTATAAAATTATGCAGTTTGGAGATTTTAATATCTTTTATAAAAATCAGAAGCTAATATAGCCAGGGCATCTTTTCCAAATAGAAACTAATACCTGTATAGCTCCTAGAATTACCAGTCAAGGAGAGATAGACAAAAATTGGCCCAAATGGCAAGAAAAATATTTTAAATTTTGTATGCAGGCTGTAAAAAGGCAGAATAAGATAGTGCAGAAGCAGCATACATCAACTAAAGGATATAACTGCCTTAGATGCAAACGAGGCAAAACCAAATAAAAATAATTAAATTTGAGTTGTAGATGTGTTTGGAAAATAAGCATGAAAAATTCCTAACATGCCATGTCTTTGCAACCTTGATTTTGCTCCCTTGTTCGTCTATCCCTTGCCTCAAGAGGGAAGTCTTTGGGGGAAAAATACCAGCATGGCATGGCAGATCATCATCTAAGACAAGGGTATTTACTGACCTAGAGATTAAATGGACAAGTTTAATACCTATTCTCTATGCTCTTAGGTCATGATTTTGCCAACTAAACATTAATCTTTCTTCATGTAGTCTCAGGTCTTGGTTACTTCTTTAATAGTAACAACTGCTGGGTTTGCAAGGTTGTGTCTTCAAAGTTCAACTCACTAATCAATTATCAAGGTACGACTCAAACTCCACTCCTTTAAAAGGTTAAAAAGTGATTTTCTGGAGATCTCCATAGAGTTTATTTCTCTTTCAAAAATTATTTGGGATTTGATTCATTATCTACCTGCTGGGATTTCCAGCAAGGTCAAGGCCGTCCCTGCAATAGCATGCAATCAACCCCTACCTTCACCCTGGCTGCATCCAACCTTGCTCCAACTCGGCACCGCATTCCTGCTGACACCACGGTGCCTATTGGGCCACTTTGACTCCATGCTGAGAAGCCACAATACCGTTTGATTTAAGCAACAGAAACAGGCTCAGAGAAGGGGATTCACCACAGCAGTTTTTACAGTTCTCCCTAAGATTTGCTTGTTGCACGTGAACTCATCTCAGTGACATCTGGCAGCATTTATGACACATCCCCATCTTGTGTGGCTGACTGATGCCATAAATTTCAGTCATCCTTGCCTTTGAGAAATGTTAATAATGAAAACTCATCAACAAGCAGTAATAATTTGTACTGCTGACTAGACGGATGCCTTTCTGACTACTTAGAATTAATGGCAGATCTCAGGGTCTTAAAGAACAGCTGTCACAGAGAAATACACCTGTAAACAAACATGCAGTATGGCTTCAAGTGTGATTAGTTATCAGATATAAAGTGCTAACTCTCACAACAAACTGGACTGATTACAAGGAGACGTCAGACAGCCTTCTGTGTCATTTAAAATGATAAAACCAGAGAAAAGGCAGTACAGGCACAGAAATGGGAAGCTTAAAAGGAATGACTTAGTCCCCCCTCCAACAGTAGGAGTGACTGATAGTCACACAGGTTATACATTCATTTTCACTTGTCCAGTCATATAGACACTTTAGAACTAGCTGCTTTATCACAGAATTAAAAACAAGCTGTAAGCCTAATACAGATTTTCCTCCCATTATTACTGTTGTCACTAGGTAAATCTTAAAATGACAGGTAACTAATAAAATGTAATAAACTTAACAGATATATTTTCAGGAGCTTGCTTAGCAAAGGAGTTTAAATGTGCAGGGCAGAAAAGCAACTCTGGGTACAGAAAGACCACTGTTGCTATCAGTTTCATGTGCAATACCATATTTAGTACTGCTCTTGAGAGTCAGGATGGTGGGTAAGAATAGATATTTGTTTCCAAGTATAATAAAATTTCTTGATCAAGCACTTGAAGCTAAATGCTTCATAAGCAAGACCCATGTATATACCACATATACAGGGAAGTGTCAGACACACTCATGGAAAAGCCAACATGGTATTGAACCAACATCATTACTTAGGGCAGGGGAGAAAAAACAGGGATGTGTTTTACAATTGCAAGAATTTGGGGTTAGATTACCTGTCAGTAATTTCATAATTCCCACCTATCAGATGCTTTCTAGAACAATGTTTTTCCCCAACAAGCACTGCTTCACTGAGTCTGCGTAAGAGTCGTGCTGCTCTACCTACACAAATTTTAGTAACCCAGGAAAACAGGGGAAAGGTAAAAAACCACATTAATATTTTCATTGTTTTTTACAGCAACTTTACAGTGAGTTACAGCACAGGTTGTACCTTCAGAATGGAATTTATGCTACTCTACCTATTTAAATAAAGCCCGGCAATACATTATTTTGCAATTACTTTACATTACTGGAACTACGAAAAAACTGAATTTAAAAGTAAAGGTCTCCTTATTTATTCCCTGATTTAAAAATAAAATTGGAGTTAGATTTGAACGTACAGTGAGTCACTTAAGGATTTAAAATACTGCTAAAGCTCTCCTTCAATTTTCTTCCACAGAGAACATAACAAGACTAGGACATGCAGTGCTCAGAAGCAGTTTGAAAGAAATTTAAAAAATTTCCTGGAAATATAGAGTATATACTCAAACAGCTTCAGAGTACCTGCACTGCTGACAGCAGTGCACGATACAAATATCAAAGCATCATTAATACCCACTAGTACCTACAGTTAAGTATGACAGAAAATAATAAATTCAATAGAGAAGAAATTGGCCAAACAAAACCATACCTTTAATCCTTTTTACTATTCACAGCATTTTAACCAATTATAGATAACGATGAAGCAGTCGAATGCTTTAATAATGTGTCCCAAAGTTTGGCACCCATGAGAAGTGTGTATTTTCATCTCACTCTCACTCACATCACTAACATTCTCATATTGAATTCTGGTTTTCAGACATGGCGAGACAGCTCACCCTGCAACACTATTATTCTTGGCTTTGGTTCTGAAATATGTCCTACAGTAAACTGGACAACATCCTCTGCTTTTAGTCTTCTCTTGACATCTTCAATTCGATACCTGCAGCTCAATATTTTTCCTGAGAGCCACTGCTTCTTTGTGTTTATTTTCATATTAAACCACAAGATATTGTATTTTATTGATTTTTGTCATGCAGACATGTCTAATAAATTTTTTGGCTTGGGCTTTCTTGCTTCAGGCTGTCTCGAGGGATAGAAAATTCTCTTTTGTAAGACGGAGCTTTCTGTATGTTTCTGTATGTATCTTTTACACAGATGGTAAAGGACCCTTCCCCTTTTTTTTTTTTTTTAATATATTTACATTATAGCACTCAAGAGAGCTTTACAGGAAGATCTCACTGTGAATACAAAACAAGGCATTTAGAAACTTATTTAGTAACTGTACTACCAGGTGCACAGGCCAGAGAAATTTGTTTTCTTCCTTTCTTTTAAATTCAACTGACTTTTAACTGAGAAACATAGTATTTATTATATTCACCATATTGAGTCTGAAAGATCATTAGCAGGAACATGATAAACTAATACTTAAAAAATACTTAAACAAAAAATGCCTCTTGTAGATTGTAACAATGCTAACCTTAAGGTTGGTTTTAGAATCATAGAATGGTTTGGATTGGGAAGGACCTTAAAGCCCATCTCGTTCTAACCTCCCTGCCATGGGCAGGAATGCCTTCCATTAGACCAGGTTACTCCAAGCCCTGTCCAACCTGGCCTTGAATACTTCTGGGGATGAGGCAGCCACAGCTTCCCTGGGCAACCTGTGCCAGTGCATCACCAACCTTACAGGGAAGAATTTCTTCCTAGGATCTAACCTAAACCTACCCTCTGTCAATTTAAAGCCATTCCCCCTTGTCCTGTCACTCCATGCTGTCTTAGGTTACAATGTAAGATGTAACCAGAAGTATGTATTCTATCACCATCTGTTAAAACCAGGTGGGGCAGTGTTCTTTATCTGTTCCATAACACATCCCTGGTAACTCCCTCTGAAGGGCTATCTTCTGTTAATGGGCCATCCAGCCTCACTGCATGAGTCATAAATCATAAAATTGCATCATCCCATTGTGAGATGCTCCACCCAGGGGAAGGAACCAAGCATTCCTACCTGGATATTATCTGAGGTTTGGAACACCACAGTCAGCCCTACCTAGTGGATTCCCAGAGGATGACAGCTACCACTGGACTTTCAGGTGAAGACCAGACCCTTCTACAGGATCACCACTTCAACTGGACCACTTCATCTGGACTGCTACCACCACCCTGACTAACAGGGTGTCAGGTTGTATCCTGACTCCGCCAGTGTTCTTGTACTATTGCATTTATTTTAATTTTCAAATTAAATTATAATTCTGACTTGCAATCTCCCACTGGTTTGTTTTCAAACTAGTACACATGCCCTTGTAAAAAGTCCCTCTCCAGCTCTCTTGGAGCCTCTTTAGGTACTGGAAGGTGCTGAAGGTCTCCCCAGAGCCCTCTCTTCCCCAGTCAGCTCTCTCAGTCTGTCTTTGAGGGAGAGGCACTCCAGCACTCTGTGCATCTTCCCAACCTTCCTCTGGACTCTCTCCCACATGTCCACCTACTGTCCATAGTGCTCTAGATGCAGCCTGGGATGCAGCTGGCTTTCCAGGCTGCAAGCACACATTGCTGGGTCACGTTGTCATTGGCAAACATGCCCCTCCTTGTTTGGGAACACAAGGCTCAGCACAGAACTTCTGCTCTTTTGCTCCTCTAGAGTAGGTAGAGAAACTGTAAGCCATAAGTGTATATTAAAATGTATAACAATTGTTACCAGATAGAGGGGGAAAATTTTCAGGAGCTTTCCTTTCTTGCAGATTACATCAGGTAAGAGTCACCTGTATCTCAATTCCATTTAGATAGTGAATCACTCATTTGATGAACACAGCAATGCCAAAATAAACAGCTGAATATTCTTACTGTGCTGCAAAATCTACAAGCTGTATTTCCCTGTTCATTCTCGTGGTGGTTCCAAAGAGAGGAAAAACCTGAAATATCCTACTCAAAAGCCACCTCATGATGCACAAGAGAAGTGTGGTATAATTCTCCAGATTAGAGAGTGAATAAAGTTTAGCAAACAGTTTCACATGTGCAGTTGTGTCAGTAATACCATCTAAATATGTAAGGAAGAAACACAACAGGCAGTGCAGTTGGAACCTGACAATTTTTGTTACTCTCTATGCCACTTGTTCAAAATTAACCTGGGTATTTTCACAAAAACTAGAGTTTGAGCTGGGTCACTATATCCTAAATCAATGGATATGAAAGGATTCTACTTGAAAGATCTACGTAATCTAGCAGCATATTCCTGACAAACCCAACAAGAACAAGCTGTTCTTCACAAACCCCTTGGAAGGCAGTGAGACTGTCACTAACAGCTAATGATCAATGGAGCACATGTCCAAAAGTCCCCTGAAGGAAGATAGTAAAAGAAAAAAAAGAAACAGCAAAACCTCCAATCCTCCCCTGTGCTTTTCACTAAGCAGCACAAAAACAGAGACACACAGCTGCAGCCTAAGGCATTCCCCAAGCCAACAGACAGTCAGGAACAGCTAAGAAATGGCTCAGTCTCAATGAGCACTTAAACCTCCAGCTACATTGTCTAGGAATTCTTCTTAGAGGCATTCCTCTCTCAAAGAGAGCTGTTATCCCTACAAAACTGTCTGATGGATAAAACAACATGAATATTTTGATATTATGCAAATTCAGTAGGTAATTGAGCAGAGCCTTGAAAATCAGATTATCAAATGATCAAAGGAATTATTCTGTCAATTGGTTCATAAATAATGAGATGATGGACTCACACCTCTCTAAATGCTTTTTTTCCATTTCTATGTTAGTCATGTACAAGACTTTTGCACAGCACAATCAATGAAACCTAGCATTTGATGCCTGCCTGTTGATTAAACGTTTCATTCTGAATCTATCAGAAGACCTATAAAGCTCAGAGAACTGTTTGGAAGCTCAAAGGTTTCACTTGCTGCTAGGGAAAGAACAAAAAAGACCAGGTCTCATCAACAGCCCCAGGAGGAAAGAAAGGAAAGGAGGAGAGATAGAAAGAAGCTGTATTTCTGCAGAATCACATGTACCAAGCCAAGAAAACTTTGCTGCACAAATCTAGCACCCAAAGCAACAATAATCACAAATTAATCCCCAAACTGGGTTTTTACAAGGCTCTTACACATTCAGATTGAGTTTTGTGACAAGAAATTCACACACTGATTTCATTTTTCCAACCAGAAATAGACTGAGAATTGCTTATTATGCTGGAAGCAAATATGCCGGAGGGTTTGCTGTTGTCTCTGATGCTCCAGTCCTGGTTAGCAACCACGGATTCAGAGGGACCACATGGAACAAATACATTTCCCCGTAATCAAGCTTTCACTGAACTACATGATATGGTTAGCAGCGATGTTTTTCACCCTTTACTTATTGGAATGAATTCTCCTGTTCATTTGCAGACAGATGTACTGAGAAATATGCTAAAAATTTCTTTAAAAAATTTCAGCAGTCTCATGCTGCAGAAAGAAAGGCCAGATGAAGCTTTTAAGGATCTACCACTTAAATTCCATCTGCAGGTAGTGGCAAACTAGGGTTGATATGGAAGTACCACGTATATAAACCTGCAGGGTTGTAGAATGCTCTGAATATTATATAATTAGGAACGGGAGCTGGAAACATGCATGTGACGAAACATGCTTCCTGTGTATGCACTTCCTGGCTGTTATAGATGACAAGAATGTGAACGTTAAAATTAACTCTATCATAATTACCGTAATTTGTACTGAAAGAAGCTGAAGGCTATAATCACATGTTCATATAATAGTATTAAAGGGTTTACACATGAATAGGCATTCTAAAACCTACTACTTTCTTTTTCTTTCAATATTTATGGAAAGATGTATTACTAAGGCTACTAAATTCCCAGGCTAGAAAGTAAAAATTAAGGTCTGTCATTAGCTTAGGATTCATACTGCAAAAACTATTTTTTAAATGCTTTTCTACATATAATTCTGCCACAATACACATGGCATTTGCTATTTACAAGCACATCAATGTTGCAAATAATTTTAATTTTCACCTGTGCCCTAACACACAGTTTCCATAACAACAACAACAGTAAAAAAAAAGTAAAAAAAAAAGTAAAAAAAATACTTTTAGACTGTTTATACATTCTTGGTGCTTGGTGTTTGTCCCACACTTCTCGTATTAAATCTATGAGTCCGATTATATTTTGTTTAAAACCAAAACTACAGTAAGATCAGTCTTGACTATTCGGAAAAAAAACCAAACCAATTTTGCTACTTCCTATCCAGATACCCAAAAACATCATTCCAGTTCGGCCAAAACAGGTCAACAAGCTTATTTCTTCACTGGATCAAATTTTCAAAGAAATAAACAAATTTTAAAATATTGTTAGAGACTAGGCTTACAAAGGGCCATATGGTTCCATGGAAGAACCTGAACTGAGAATCCATATCCAAATAAACCTGAATTTTCTAAAATAATGAGATAGCATTTGTAGCAAGATTTGTACAATCACGTTCAGTATTATATGCTACAACCTACTCTCTCTATGACATGTAACCCATGATTTTAAATTGCTGCTTGGTCCCAAGAACATGGTCTAAACATCAATGTCAACAATCAATGAATATGTGAATAGATTGGGACTTCAGTCACTGCAGGATCAAGACTCTGTCATAAGCACAGCAGGTTTCAGAACAAAATAATTTTCAGTATCATCTGAGGAAAGTTATTTACAGCTATCCTGCTCTATGCTATTTACACCTGAACACTAGAAGAATCCAAATGTCCAGAACTTTGCATTCAATGTCAGCATACTACCTAAAGGTTACATACTAACTAAATATACAGTTACTAATGCCAGTAAATTAGAAAATCCAATGGTAAAACCAGCAGTTTCAGGCCAACCAGCTCTGACTTCTGCTGCCAAATTAGATCCTAAGATCCAGGAGCTCACTAGTTACATGGCAACTGGCTTGACAGCCCTGCAAGCCAAGCACCTTGATCCCAGAAGATTAACATAAATTTTGCATTCAATAAAACTCTACAGCTGCAGAGTTACAAACCAGAATTGGAGCAGTCAGACAGACAAGATCCCAGCCCAAACACTGCCCCAAGTGCTCTGCACAAGTCTGCTGCCTTATTGCTCCAGTCCTGGTTTAATTTCTGTTTGCATTCTTCATTGGAAGGGAGAATTCTGCATGTCTGATACAACTTTAAAAAAAAATTTAATCATTACATAAGTACACAGAAATTGCCTAATTATCCTTGAGATTATTGGGGGGGAGGGAAGAATAAAAATCCCCAAACTCGCCCCAACCATGTCTTGAAAGTTAATAAAATATTGCATTTCTCTGTCAGTGATCTCTTCCAGAATGCAAGGATGTTCTCCTGAAATTAATGACTTCACCTCAGATTCATCCCCTCTCCATTATCTGTGCCAGCGGTTCATGTTGACGATTTCTTCCACTTATTACTTATCAAGAGAACCAGATGTATGGATGACTTAAAAAGATCAGAGATCCTTCCGTGGCAGTCACCCAAAAGAGGAGTACAGAGACAAAAGGAAAGGACAGTGAGATCAGTCAGAGGTGGCTCCATAAACAGTTCATGACTCTTCATTAATCATTACATAGCTGAACTACACCTGAACAACACGTAGTGTAGAAAAGTGTCTACAATGAACTTAAGAAACTATTACAAAACTGGTGTCTGTTCTATTTTAATAGCAAACATGCACATTATATGTTGGGTGGTTGGGAGTATGGATGGATGAAATAGGTACTGCCTTCACTCAGATGCAAACATCTGTCTTTCTTCACTGAGATGCAAAATACTTTGGATGAAAAATGGACAGACTACTTTTGAGTTTTGAAAAACTGGAAATACTTCAAAGTATTTAAAAATATTTTTAAATAAGCTTGCAACAAATGTTTTGATTTCAGTACATTTTTGAAAAGTTTCACTTAGTACCTCTGAAAAATCTGAGAAATATTTTCTGCTCCTCGAGTTTCATGCAATTCTTACAGGTTATGACCCATAATTATTTAAAAACTATAAATCGTCCCTTTGTGCCTTAGACCCTGAAAGACACAAACATATACTTACATATACTTACATATATACTTACACAAATATATACTTATATACAGCCCTCCATATAACAAATACAGATATACAAATTATTACATTCTGCTAAATGAGCTAGAAGTCATAGCTTTGGCACTCCTGCTGAAATCTTCCCTACATACGTATGTTCTTACTTCCATGAATGAATCTATAAACGCAAGCACTCCTTGTAGCTTCTGCTTGGCAGCTCTCCAGAGATTTTCTAATATTTTAAGTCAAGAACCACTATTAGCAATAAAAATGCCTCTATGGAAGGTGCTTTCCTTAACAACATGTAGAGATTTTTATGCACAGAAACAGCTTTCAAGATTACTGACAGGGAACTCCATAAACAGAGCCTACAGTGCAAGCCCCACAAAACCTGGAGCCAAGTGGGTCTTAGGGACTCCCACATGAGGGAGGGTCTTCATAAACCTTGGATGTGGGTAGGGAAGGACAAATAGGAACTGTTTCTCTGCTCTCCTTTGAAAGAGAGTAGAGACAAGAAAGTGTTAGGAGAGTGAGACTTCCCTTGCAGCAAGATGTGGATCAGGAAGGAAAGTTTTCTGCAGAAACCAACACTCTGGTAGTATTCCAAAACAAGTAACTGGCAAGAAAAGATGAAGACAGAGAGAAAAACAGGAGAATCTAACTATGGAAGTTCTTACTTCTCTACTGAGAATGAAGAGTCCACTTGCTCCCTCCTCTGACTAATAACAAACAAGTGCATTCATTAGAGAGACTACTTCACTGGAAAGCCAAGTATGGTCTTCATTAAAACTCCAAAAGTAATAAAATGGTCATTAACAATCTAGCAGTGTAAGAAAGCTGGAGTTCGGCAAATGACAACCACGTAGACCCCCCCAAAAAATAGACACTGTTAAATGCTTGGTAGTTATCTGCCCCTGGCCCAATCTGATCCTGCTGCAGCTTCTTCAGTCTTTCAAAATTTGCATATGACACGTTCGTTAGATATACAGTTGTCAGCAGCCACTTAATTACATTAGAAGAAACGTGCAGATATATAATATATATGACATATTGTAAGACCAGAAGATATAGATAAGTTTCTGCTTTTGAAAGAGATACTTTTTTTAAAAAAAACCTTCCTAATAAATCAGTTTGCCAAGGCATCCCTTTGGGAATTCAGTAGCAGGCACATGAAATGCAAGATCAGCAAATTAGTAAAATATTGATATAGTAACTCAGAGCTGAGCAACTAATGAACTGTAAAGTTCACTTCTAAAAGCAGGACACTCATATATTAAACGTGCACAGTATTTTCGCTGTTCATTATAAATATTAATTTAGAGTGGGAAGGTGAACTGTGCAAATAAAACTCAACTCTGATGGATTCTGGTAAGATCCTTTTAAGGATCAAGTTTCTTTGGAATAATACAAAGTGACTAAAGACACAACTCTGCCAAGTTTGGTATTAAAATGCATTTTAGAACCATGGCGAATCCTAAATTAGTTCAATGACAGATGTGCAGAAGCAGACAGACGAGTTTCAAGTTACCAAACAAACTGAACTGCTACTCACATTGCAAAACCACTCCAAAATTACCATAAATGAAAGCTATTTTAAATAATAGTAAAAACATGGAAAGACATCAATCATTCACATATGCAACACTGTTAATGAAGTTCCTTCAAAGAAAACGAATGCCAAATCTTTACTGCAGGACGCAATATTTTGTGTTTCATCCATTACAACATGCTCTTCCCCTCTGATAAACAAGGACACAGTAGCTTGTAGAAATGCTGATGAGTAGAAGAAACCCATGGCATAATATGCAGGTCTCTTCTGCCCACAAACCTGCCATTCCCTTGCGATGCTCTAAGTCTCAAAGCAGGAATGGACACAACACAACAGCCTGTACTATGTAAAACAGAGAACACATCATCAGTGCTGCAAGGGTTTCCAGAACAGGTACATGCCTGTACCGATCTAAAAGCAGTAGCTGACATGATCAAATGCTTACCTTGCTTCTCCTAATCTTTAGCATTCTTAGTATTTAGCAAACATGAATATATTTGAACCTCTCTGATAATTTACTGAAGGTCGTTGTGAAGTGAAAGGTCAGTCAAGGCTGGAAAAAGATAGTTGGCAACCTTGTAAGGCTTGTTATTTGCAGTGACTTACAAAACTTGTTCACAAGGTGTTGGGGTTTTAGGAGTTCTCCTTTTGTTTTTATTTTTCCCTTAAAGAATTTTCCCCATATGTCTTGCCAGGAGACAGTAACGACGGGATACTTAAGAGAGCCAAAGACTTGGCCACAGCTTGGGAGAGGGGTCCAGCTGGCTACCCTCTTTTACATGTGGTTTTCTCATGTAGGGTAGAGATGCCGTGAGATCTGGACTGGGAAACGGGGTTTGGTGCAGCCCCTAGCTGTCTTGTTCTCTCGGCGTTCGGAGGGGAGAGAAGCTGTGGTCACTGTGGGGAGAACTCGTCACCACTGCGGGGTTCTGCCTTCTGCTGCCTTCCTTCTATCGTGAGTGGAGCTCTGCTCGCTGGAGCAGCAGTTGCACTGGGACCCTGTTTAACACCCTACCTCACTAAAAGAGGCACCTTTTCACCATCTTCTCGGGTGCCTCAGGGGACCCCGGGATCCCAAGCCCGCCTTCCCCTGCGCCGCTGGGAGCCGGGCTGCGGCCGCCCTGCCCCTGCCGTTTCTTTGCCACTGCTCTTAGCCTTCGCTACACAGTAGCCCCGCACCCCCTGCCTGCCAAGATGTCCCAGGGTTCCCGCTGCCGCCCGGAGTTTGATGTATCTCGTCTACCAACCGGGATTTTGTGCTCATTCCTGCTGTTCCAGACTGCTGCTCCCGAGGGTCCTGCTGGGGCACTGGGATCGGCTGCCCCTTGGGGCTTGTGAAGCCTTTCTTCCGTCCCTTCCCGGCTCGGCCAAGCCGCTATTACCGCGTGAGGGCTGAGCTCGCCCCACAGCGCCCCCTGCAGGCGCGGGAACCACCGCACCCGCCCTGCCCGCCGGCAGCCAGCAGCGCCCCCTGGCGGCTGTGCGCGTCACTGCACCGAAGGGGAAAGCGCCTGCGGCCGAGAGAGGCTGGCGCTGGGCTCTGCTCGGTCTGGTGCTGCTGCCACAGTTACTGTTGTTTGTTTGCCTTGCTATATATATATGTGTGTGTATGTATATATGTATATGTATAAGTAAAGAACTTCCTATTTCTCATATCTCTGCCTGAAAGCCCCTTAATTTCAAAATTACAATGATTTGGAGGGAAGGGGGTTACATTTTCCATTCCAAGGGAGGCTCCTGCCTTCCTTAGCAGGCACCTGTCTTTCAAACCAAGACACAAGGGAACAGACAGCTTAATAAAACATACCATCATATGTTTCCTACATGGAAATTAGGCACTTGTTCATTGGCATAACTAAACCAGTAATTCTGGTAATGTACCAGATGTGAATCTCAGTAAGTTTACCTAAGACACAGACATATGGCAACACAGAAGTGTCAATAAGGAACAAACTGGCACATTAAACTAGCAAATGCATTGACGTTGCAAGGAATGAGAGAAGATGATAAAAGAAAATAAGCTGCAAAAGAAAATTGCCTCTATAAGATACTTATAAAGTGAGCATTGTAGAGAATTTAAAATACAGATAAAATTATTAAAAGTATTAACTATGAACTGTTAATGACAACAAAAACAACTTCAGCTGGGAAGACTCCAAGATGAAGAAAACTATGTACCTGTGCTCTAGGCTGGGATCTTTTCATGCTGTACACTCTTGGATACTGGACTTTATTTTGAGCTAATAATGCTACTCATGTTGTCATGGTTCTTCAAAACAAACAAATAATAAGAAAACAACCACTCCCTCCTGTAACATCAAAAAAACCCTGAAACTGTACTATCAGTCACAAATGCTTGATTTAAAAAGCTGAAATTATTATGCTTCAGCACATGGGGCATTTTAATAGTGGCTTTAAGAACATCAGATTCCTCCTGAATCCAATTACTACCTACAAAAACAAAACTGATCTCCCTCTGATGCAACTGTTAAAGAATTCAGTTGTTCCTCAATGTACTGTCAGGATCAATAACCAACTCTGAAGAAGACTACTGTAGCACATTTTCCTAAATGGGGAAAATCAGTCTGCACATGGTGGCCCTTTTCCATGTCAACTGGATGACTGCCTGGCTCTTTTTTCTAGAGTTAGATGCAATTAGGATATTCCTGTTGACAGACTATAACATCCAAGAGGAAATGGCAATTTATTCAAATAAAAGGATGATACTGATGTTCACAAGTAAAATTTTTAAAAGCATTTATGGAAAGAGAACATTTCAATTTCCCATTAAAAACTCAGTTTTACCTTAAAAAATTTCAGTTATTTAAAAAAGATGATGTAATTTTCTTTCCTCTCTCTCCTTTTTCTTTTTTAAACTTTTTCTTAGATATTTGCTGCACAGTAGTTTCCATCTCTGGTTTTCATACTGTTTTGGAATGGGAACAATCTTGAGCCCCAGACTCAAGGTCTGTTCCATGCTCATTTCATTTTTAGCTTAAAGCATACATTAATGAAGACCAAGAAAGCATGTGCAGACTATTGCCTATCTCTCCTTCTTGAACATATTCATATTTTTTAATATACTGCCCATGAATATATGGCCCAGGCTTCTTTACTTGTGCTAATTCTCAAATCAGGGTCACTTTCATTGCTTGAATGATTTATTTCTTCTAATATCCAAGGGAACACGTAGGAAGGAAGAAAAATGTTAATAATTAAGAGTTAGAGGTGAAAACTAAAAACTGTAATTCCATAAACACTCACTCCAATGAACTAAAGCTCCATCAGGCATAGCTCCTCATCCTGAACGCCCAGAGTCTCTGCAGTGGTCAGATCAATTTTTCATTTTGCAGAAACTTGAAAGCCACTATTACAAAAGGGTATCTGTGGAGCAAAGCTCTGCTTTCAAATGAGAAGTTGTCAGGACAACAGGATCTGACTGCAAAGTATCTTGCAATGAACAAAACAGCAACCTCTAGGGAACAACGCCAGTCAGCAGTAAAGGGAATTTACGGCCAAAAGCAACACACAGAGTCACAGTTTCACTGCAACATCCATCCTGTATCGAGCACCCTTGGATCTTTGAAGTGCTGAAGAGCTTGTCAGTCTTACTGGACACATACGTCTGAGAGGAGTCATAGAATCATAAAATCATTTGGGTTGGAAGAGACATTTAAAGGCCATTGAGTCCAACCCCCTATCACAAGCAGGGACATCTTCAACTAGATCAGATTGCTCAGAGTTCCAGATAACCTGCCCTTGAATATATCTGGGGATGAAGCATCCATTACTTCTCTAGGCAACCTGTGCCATTGTAAAAATTTTCTTTCTTATATTCTATTCTGAATCTGCCTTCTGCAGTTTAAAATCACTACTCCTTGTCCTACTGCAACAGCCCTGCTGCAAAATCTGTCCCCATCTTTCTAATAATCCCCCTTCAAGAACTGAAAGGCTGCTATAACCCCAGCTCTCTCAGCCTCTCTCCATAGGAGAGGTGCTCCAGCCCTCTGATCAACTTAAGTGTCCCTCCTCTGGATCCACTCCAAGAGGTCCATGTCCCTCCCTCCTGTACTGAGGATTCCAGAGCTGGATGGTTGGGTCCCACCAGAGCAGAGTAGAGGTGGAGAATCACCTCATTAGACCTGCAGGCCACTCGTTTGATGCAGCCCAGGACACGATTGGCTTCCTCGGCTGTGAGTGCACATTGCTAGGTCATGCCCAGCCTCTCATCCACAGCACCCCCAAGTCATTCTCGGCAGGGCTGCTCTGAATCCCTTCATTCCCCATCCTGTACTCATACTGGGAACTGCCCACACCCAGGTGCACTTGGCCTTGTTGAACCTCATGAGATTCCCATGGGCCTATTTCTCAAATTCATCTAGGTCCCTCTGGATGGCATCCCATCCCTCATGCTTGTGAGCCGCACTCAGCTTGGCGTCATGTGCAAACTTGCTGAGGGTGTGCTTGTTCCAGCTCTATCTGCTAATGGAGATATTTAACAGCACTGGTCCCAGTACGGAACCCTGAGGGATACCACTTGCACTGATGTCTGTGTGGACCTTAAGACATTGACCACCATCTACTGGATGTGACCATCCAAGTAATTCCTCATCCACCAAATGAAATCCATCTCCTTCCAATTTAGAGAAAAGGATGTTGTGGGGACCATGTGTCCTGGGGTGATCCATAACATTATAGTATTCCATATCTATCTGCATCTAATAATTGTTAGTCTCCCTAAGACTCTGCAGCCAGGGACCTTGTGTGGGGGGGGTGGGGTGCTATTGTGGGCGTTTTTAAAATCGGTCCTCCCAAGCAGCTTCCGGACCTTTGCCGCACGGTATTTGTTTTGCGGGCCGTTTGGTCTTTGCTCAGGCAAAGGTTTTTCTTCCCTTTTTGGGATCTCTTTTAGTTTTTGGGTTTTTTCCCCATCTCTGAGAGAGTGCAGTTAGAAGGTTTGAGCTGCCTTGGGGCGAGTTCTGAGGGTGGCCCCACTAGAGCAAGCTGGTCCAAATCTATCGTCTGCCTGCTCCAAGAGAGAAGACTACAGGAGTAGAGCCTCTCTCTTTCTGGCAGCTTTGGCTTTACAACCATAGCCACCCATAAAGACTGCATTTTTCAATTAGGCACTGTTTCAAAGTGAGTTTGTGAACTCTGCCAGCAGCAAAAGAAGACAGAGTTCCTGGGCACCCCATGCCAGCACCCACAGACTGGTCCTTTTCCCCCCACCCTACAGCCACAGTGCAGAGCACAGCAACAGCAGCACAGTCTGTGAACAGCAGGAGGAAGCAGTGGGCAGAACCCCACATGAGCCAGCAAATCTTCGTCTGCTGCTAGAACTGCTCTGTAAAGCTCCTGCCTTCCCAGGAGGGATGCGATGGCATCTTGCTCCTTTGTCCTATAAGCCCAAGGCTGTCCCTGCCATGTGCCATCTCAGAAACGGTTTTTCTGGCATTTCAGGTCTCTCTTTGTTCCAGTGGGATTGTGAGTTTTTCGCAGTTTGTTATCTAGAAATTATTTACCTTTTTTTTCTTGCCGTTGGCATTCTGTTTGTTTGTAATGGGTCATTTTTTCACATGTATCTATTTATATCTCGTTCCTTATTGGTGGGAAGGGATTGGTTGGAATGAAGGGGGGGACATTTCAGAGTGCCCATCTCTTTAAACTGTCTCAAACCAAGATCAAAACAGATGACACCCATAGCTCTTCCCGTGTGCACCGATATAGCCACTCCACCATAGAAGGTCACTAGATTAGTCAGGCAGGAACTGTGTTGGTGAAGTTGGGCTGGCTGGCTGAAATCACCTCCCTTTTTGAGTAAACGTATTTCAAACCACTTTTTTTCAAGTCTCTATCCTTTTCTGTAAAAGAAGCTTTACCAAAACTTACCTCTGGGTACTTCAGTTTTAAAGTTCTATGCAATTCTCGAAAACGACTGTACCGCCGAAATACTGTCCATGTCTCATCCAGGACCGTTATCTAGAACGGACAATATAAAAAGAAGAAACAGAAGTAAACTCAGACAGCACACAACACTAAAATCCATGCAGTATACAAGGTTATAAGATTAAAATGGACAATTCTTAATTGTCTCAAATCCATAAACTTTTGTAAGTTTACTTAATTTTTCTTTCATTACAGTGACAGAACTGTATTTAATAAGGAGCACTGACTGCAAAGCAAAAAACACCTGAAGGCATTTATTCCTTATTCCACAGTGGTTTGACAAGACTGTAAACACATTAAAGCATCCCCAATCACTTCTTGGTGCAGCTGTTTGACTCTCAGCATTACAATCAGTGGGTGTTCCATTAATGAGTAAGTAACATCCAGAGTAAGTGTAGTGTAACCTTTTGATATATTCACAGAAATGTATATTCTTATATATAGATACTGACAATTAATAAATACACATTTCTTGGACACACAGAGTTCATTACCACATAGAATGGGATTCCACTTTGTAGGGTAAAATATTATACCAGCTTTGAGTAGAAGATATTCCTGTAAGACACTCTTGGTCTGTGTCTTCAATATGGTGATGAACATCCAATTTATACAGGAAGTTTTCTTAAAATCAACATAATTACTCCTGTGAATAGAGTGCATAACAACAGGAGCAAAGAGGGAGGGCAAAAAAACCTCATCAGTTATTCACAAAATTCTCATTAGAACTGAGATACCAAACATTATCTGAAATTAGGTGAAATTCAGGACATTTCTACGTGGGTCATAAAAGTGTTGTGACTAGAGCATTTGACTTTACTGGAAAGTCTTTGTGCAGCTCTGGTGATCCAAGGCTACCAAGAAGCCAAGCTGCAGCGTGAGTGAACATTATTCTACACTGACTAGCAGAGATGGAGAGAGCCAACTGACATTGCTTAAAACTGAACACTGCTACTTTTTGAATTAAATATGCCTAATATGTGGCATTACCCCTGTCTAGCTATGGTTTTATGCTGGAAGATAAAAAAATTAAGCAATTCCACAAAACACATTTCACAAAGACACAGGCTTTTTAATCTTAAAGTGACTCCTAAAATTAACAAGTAGTTCTCTCACAACTGAGTGTATCAAAACGTTATGGAGGCAAAGAAAGTTGCCATGGAGTAGGATAACTGAGGAAGAGAAACAGAAATCAGAGCAACAAAGCCAGAGGAAACCAGTGTCCAAGCACCAATGCTACCCCACGCTCGCAACAAACTCATCTCTGGTCCACCCTTCTCCATCCCTGCTGCTTTTGCTGCTGTATATAGAACAAGGAAGCTAGGAGAAGTGTTTTGAAAACCAGACATTATTTTATGACAAGAAATGTTTTATGACAAGGGGAATGAGGTTTGGGGTGGGCTTTTTCCTATTTTTACCTCAATTTTAAACTTAAGATGAAAGCAAACAAAACTGGCCTGCTCAAAACTTTTCACAAACATTGTAACATAGGTTCTTCTAGCATGTCACCACAATGAAAACTCATTATTTCTTAAAAAATTTGTCTTTCATATTACCAATAAGCTTCACTGCTACTAAGAGTCACCATCCCTGGAAATGTTCAAAAAAGGGTGGATATGGCACTTGAGGACGTGGTTTAATGGAGAACATTTCAGTGCTGCTGGGTTGACATTTGGACTTGATGATCTTAATGTTTTTTCCAACCTTCACAATTCTGTCATTTTAGAGGACACCTGCACAATGAACGATATTCCCTCAACATATTGTTAACAGTGTCTCAAACTTTACAACTCGGGTGAACAGATTTAACATTCATAGGCAGGTTTAACTAAAAAACATGAATAACTATTCAGGAATATCCATGTTACACTGATCTCGATTAACCAATTAACCATCCTATTCTGAATAATTACAGGAGAGGACTGTGTGATTTCAATGTTTGAGTAGACAATGGTCAAGTGTAATAGCTAAAAACAAAGATGTTACTCCTTGCTGCCTTCTTTTTGCTTTAATTCTGTCTTTTAATATTTTAGAGTTGTGAAAATTTGCTGTGATAATTTCATTTGTATATAACCTTTATTCAAAAGGGACCTCTTTTTTCCCAGTGGTTTTCACACAAGGAGAAGCAACGTAGCGCAAAGCATCCTGGACTCCTCCAGCCACACAGCCTGGGGAAGAGGAGGCATGTCATGTTGGCTATGCATCTGACAGCTGTCTAGGTGATAGGATGGCACCAAACTTAACCAAATCAAATTGCCTGTGGCCAATTATTTATTAGCTTTCTTCTACAAAGTTTAATAACTTGTTAGAGATGGACAGGAAGGAAAACAGCAAAGCCATGCATCTGTGCTGCTTGAGAACTGTTTTTTGGTGGCTTGGTTTGACCTGACTTGGTCCCTGTCATCCTCTTTGTTTACTTTGTTTTGTTTACTTTCCAAATTCTTGTAATGAGACTAGCAGGTAACTGCAAAATTTTATTGTTGTTATACCTGGTACTATTGAAAAACTAATTTCAATGCTAAACGAAGTCTTAACTGGCCCCCAAAGCACAGCAATACTGTTATTAGGACAGATAGAATCAAACTCCACTTGTATAAAGAGAATTACATTGCACCAGGCATAGCAGTAGCATTTTTAGAACAGGGCTTTTTACTCCTACAACTGATCCAACAAGTTTGGGTTGGGATTATTTTCCCCCATTTAAAGAAAACTGGATGACAGACTATACGCTCTGTAGGAATGGGACAGGGATATGTGTAGATGTTTTGAACAACAATTAAAGCAATTTTGAAAAGCTCTTTACTTTTTACATAATTTGCTAATACAGTTAAAAGTATTTTCTTAAGAACAAAAACCATATGGTTAAGTACATCTGCAAGACAGATTTTGGAATATTCTTATCTAGGCACTGCTGTGATCCTCGACTTGGGTCAGAATTGTGGGTTGTTTTGTATTTCTCATTCAAAGGCACAATTTTCTAGTAAAACTATAAATCTGAAAGGAGATATTACTGTCCTGTCTCCTTATCTTTTCTTCTCACGATGACTGATAGAAAATAACCTAGGAGACATTTTCAATCGATTCCACTGTAAAGCACATCACAGAACTTGTACTCTTTCTGCCCCATAGTAACATAAGTAAAACCATGGCTGGGGGAGAAAAAAGCAACATTCCACCTGATTCTGAAAGCAATTAGAAAAAAACAGGAAATGCTGAATTTCTTTATCTGGGCTGGTTAAACTGCCTACAGTCATAATGAGAACTCATATTTTTTCAAATGGACCTTGTTGAAACTGTTCCTCACAGTACGAAAACAGCATCTGAAAAGCTAGAAATTTTCTAAAAAATTCTTATAACCTTTCTCTATTTATTATTGAAGGTATTAATCTGATATGGTTGACAGAATATCAGACTTTTTGCTAATTTAGGCAGTTATGGGACACACATAATTTTCTTAAAGAACTGCGTGTCAATGAGAACTGCCTCTGCTTTACTCCCACTCTGCAACAGTTCACCAAACTCATAAAGGAATTTAGACTAGAAATGTGGACTTTTTGACCGGATACAACACAGCATCTGGCTGAACAGAAATGCAGCTGGATCTGAAGGAAAGCACTGCTTTAGGATGCATCTGCCTGGATCTTTTCCTATAGAAAACTCATCAGACATCACTAAAACACTTTGAAACATGAGAAAACCATTTTTGAAAGAGTATCAAACGGGATAAATAAAAGGAAGGAACTCAGAACAATGAGGGAAAGCTGAATAAGAAGGCTTATCTACAACTTTTGCTATTGTCAGAGGATCCCTGCAGGGCTGTGCTTGATTCCAGACTTTGTTTCCATCACCCGCTCTCAGGAGACCCTGCATGACTTTAGGAGAGCTGGAGTTCCACCTTCCCTGCTGCCTTGCTGCTCCTTCTGCCATCCATAGGTACTGTCTGCAACCATCGGCACTGTCTGTATCAGATGCCACTGGTTTTCTTGACGCAAAAGCTCTTCCCACACACTGTTTCTAGCACAGCCTTGTCTGAATATCCTGCATATGACACAACATGAAAGGAAGGGGAGAATACAAGAATAGTTCTCTGGCATTCTAATTCAGCTTTAACATAAATATGTTTAGATCTGATTAAGCTATTACTGTTTCATCATGTCTTTAAAGACAACACATAAACTGTCACTCAAATGGAAGCTTTTTTGGAAATGCATCAATTCATACAGAATACTTAACAGCACTAACAGCTCCATGACATATTCCTGCTGCAAAGGAAGGTGCTGTCTTAGCCCTAATAAAGTATTGGTTTCTTCCTGTTTTAAATTCTCTCCAGTTGGTTCTTGTGGGACTCACTCAAAACCTTTAATTAGGATCTGTATTCAGTGAAAGAACCTGAGTGGACAGAACATCTTGCTGGCCTGTTCCCATACATGTCGCTATCGACAAGATGCTGAACCTGCACTAAAAGAAAATATTGTTGGATAGTATTTTGGGTTGAAAGACTTATGAACTGACCATGACGCTGCCAAGCAAAGTGGAACTCATCCTCTCTCTTCTGGCATATAAACAAAATAATCTTTACTACTGCATGTCACAAGAAGAAATTTATATATTTGTTATATAAAGAAATTTATTACATTTGTTCCTCTATACAACAATTTGCAGGATTTAACTATAAACACAATGACTAGAAACATCTGTTGAAGAAAATACCTCTGAGATACCCAAGATTCACAATTTTGGGGACAGTCTTAAAATTCAACTCAATCATCACTTGTCACTTCGTCAGGTTCCAAAGTGTTATGACATGCAGATAGGTCAGCTACCCATTTTCCCAAAAGCAAGAGGAACCTTGCTGAAGAAAGCTTATTTGGGACCTAGCAAAGGAAATGAGACTAGCAACACCTCAGTCCTTTCCCACAACTGACATATATGTCAGACAATCTGAAAATAAACTTGAACTAAGTGAAGTAAAGCTGAAATCAGGAATTATTTTGACACTGACTTGGTATTCTGACCTATGAGGAAGAGATGAAATGAACAGGTACATGTTCTCCCCCCTCTGCCACATATTCCTGATTTTTAAGGCAAAAAAAAATACAAACCCACTATTCCATGTGTTCTAATTTTCTATCCAATAACTGTAGGAGCTTCAGAAGATTAATACAGATCAAAGTAGAGCTGGGAGCTCTGCAGGGAAAAGGTTTAAAATAGAAAAGTTTGTGAAAGGTCTGTGGATTGTAGTGTGGAGCTAAGTCCTGCCTACAGAAGCAACCCACTGTGACACAGAGACCTGGAGGGAAAGGAAAAAGCATTAACAGTTGATTGATTCATGTGATGAAATGACTGTAAGAAACACCACCAAAACTACCAAACTGCACATACTCATTCAACTGCTCCTTCATGCTAAGATCTTGTAGAGGCTTACATGGGTTTTACCGATGAAGGGAGAATACTTGGAAAAGAAATCCATTGACATATTCAGAACAGAAGCTACCTTTTTACTTTACACATCTTCACTAACCATTACCTAGTCTAGTAAATCCCATGTGCTGAAAATTATTGGTGAGTAGGAGTCCTTGGAGAAGCTTCATGTGTACTTACTTGTCTCAGCCCCTCCCTGGCTCTGGGCTTTCACTAGCCTCAAGAAAATCAAAGTTCAACAGGCAAAAGGAGATATTCCACCCACAAATGGTGTGGTATGTTTCAAAATGAAAATTTAATTAGCACAAACAAAACTAAGACTGCCCATCTTAATAAAAACCTTTTCAAAAGAGAGCACAGTTCAAAAATGGTCCTTCACACTGTGAGGAAGGTCACTCCTCCACCTCACAGCACCTAATGAAGCATCTGGCAGTACATTCAGTAAAGGAGGCTGCCAGCTCTGTCTCTGATGCCATATACATCAGTTATGCTCCACATCCACACACACAGAGAACACATTTCCAATTAGACTTTAGATCTTGCTTTGAAAAAACACTGGCTGCATACCAGAGGAAACAAAATTAATATGCTTTTTCCCCCCTCAGCATTCCTGTGCAGAAAATCAACTGAGAAAACCACTAGAATGGAGAGGAAGCAGATAAGAGTTTGGAGAAGCAACACCTTGGAAATGCAGAGTGGGAAGAATCAGAACAACAAGAGAGCCTGAAAGGAATCGAGCCTTTGTCGTGCATATGTGCAAAATACTTTAATTATGCTTTCAAGCTTTCATTATTTCAGGTAAATGTTTCAAGGTTTTTTTTTCTATAACTGACACTTGCATCTCAATAAAGGGCTTTCGTATAACCAATATGCATTTAATTCTCATCTCTGGAACTCTTCAAATTGAACTGACATTGGCTCTGGAACTGCTCACCCCAAGAGTCTGACCACTATCCTCCTCTGTACAATCAATCCACTTGGAAAATACTTGTCTTTATAGTGTCCTATACCGTGCATTCTTCTCACCACGTCTCTTATTTAACAGTATCGAGGCCACTTATGTAACAGAAAGAGAACCAAAAATTGCACTTAGTGGAACAAAACCATTAAAGAAAAGCAACTGATAAGCACTTACCTTTATTTCAAACTCATAGTGTTCATCCTTTCCCTGCCCACACAAGACATATCGTGGAATACTAATTTTAATTGGGTCCTTTAGGTTGTCTGGATTTGCTCCCAGTGAACGACAGACCATCCGCTTTCATGTACATACCAAATAGGGAGAACAAAGGAAAACCAAAATCACTACATAAGGAAAAAAAGAAAAGAACTTCACTGAAAATGAGAAAGTGTCCTTGGCCAGAGGAGCAGGAAAAGAGGAGGCAGAAATTACTTCTAAAATAAAGGAGTTCTTTGAAAACAAAGTAGATCTTTTCTAAGCAAGCCCTAACATTTTTTTATGCATACAAAAGTTAAGGTGAAGTCTATTAAAAAACATTCCTTTTTTTAAAAAGGCATTTTAAGCTTAGATATCGACAACAAGGGAAAGCAGAAGTCTTTTTATTACCTCCCTTTAAAAACAGTAAGTGTATTAATCAAGCTTTCACAGTTAACTCTAATTTTTATACATCTCGATCTTTTATAAAAAACATGTTTACAGTACCATGCAAAGCTGCAGGGGTCTAGGCAATTCAGAAAACTCTTACACTTTAAAAATTCAAACTAATTTTAATGACAATCCATTGTCAGAACAGTTTCCTACTAATTTTTTTAATCATATCTGAATCTCAGAAAACTCGACTATGAAAAATTTGCACAGTCTGGACAAAACAATCTAAAAAGTTATTTGCAATGAGGGCCCATTTGTCTGACAGCCAGATGGAATCTGTAACTCAGAAATTATGTCAAAAATAAAAGATTTTTACAACTTAAAAGATTAATGCTTTGTACTCACTACGCCCAAAAATAGCATAAGCATTTACAGTGAAAAGTACAGAAACTGCTCTACTTGCTCCATTGAATATATTTGGTCTGAAAACCTTAATGAACTGGCACTTAAAAAAATAACAGCAGCATAACAAATATAAGTTAACAACAAAAAAGACTGAACTATCACTTCAAAGTTATGACTATGTTATATATTTGTATTTAGCACTGCTATCCATCACTTGAGCTGTAACTGTATTCTCAACATTCATCTTCTTTGTAGAAACTCCTGGTGACTTCCAGTACTTACAAGACTGTGTAGGAGTTGGAGAAGAATTTGAAACTCATTCATAAACACCTCTGCCTGTTACAGAGAGCCTTTTGACATCATCATGGCTCTCAAGAAGAGGAGGATGTTATTTCATTGGCAGTCAATAATAAATGACAATGGAATTTCCCTTAACATTAACATTAAAAAGAGTGAAAAAGAAAATACTAAGAAAGTGAATTTTTGTTCCACTGATTTTATCTAGAGTATATTTACCACAAACTTTTTCTTTCTTTTATTTTAAGAAACCATAAAAAAGTTCATGTTTGAATGGAAAAATATCTTGAGCGACCTTTGTTTTCACAACAAATATTGTCTCCTGTCCATTTTGCTCTTCTGTAATTACTCCCCACATTACTGGCTTTTCAGCTAAAACTCATTTCTGGACCATTGAAATGTAAGTTGTTCTTTCCTTGGGGGAAAAGAGGATTTCATTGCCCTGAAAACAACATCATCTACTTTAAAACAGCAATAAAACCATAAAGCCACTCTTAAAGCCACCTCTGTCAACATGTAATTTATTGGCAGTCCTTTTCAGAGAACTATTACAAACAGCTAATAGAGAGGAAAACAATCTCAAACACAAAGTGTTGTGGAAAACACGCCCTAATACATGAAATAATGCTTTGATATTCATAAACAATGATCTTTATGTTTACTGTACATAGGAAAAATAGTAGAAATATTAGAATAAAATATACTGCTATTAAGTTCTTTTTCACAGAAGTGCAGAGTATTCATTGCATTAGATTTTTTAAAAAAGCACAGAAGAGGAAAAGTGTTATTGGGAAAGACAAGATGCACAAACATTTAACTATGGAGTATAATCAGAAAAGAAATTGGTTGCAGAGATTGGTTTCCTTTAACAGCCTTGATCAAGACAGTTGTCTCAGATAGTGCCACTCAATGTTGACTTTGGGCAAGGCCCAGAAGAAATGCCTTAATGATGCCAATGAGGGAGCCACTCCTAAGCAGGACTGACATGAGGATACTACTCTGTCTACTCATTTGTGTACACATTCTTTGTTAAAAAAACCCCCACAATACCTCAAAATAATGTGACACATTTTGCTCATTTTTGGCTTCCTTAAGGACGTAGAAATGTAACAATAAAAACTCCCTTATTTTTCCATTCAAACAAGTGTTCATCCTTCCAGACGTAACTTCCCTACCCAAAGCAAGCTATTTATTTTTAAATCCCATGTGAGTTACATTATTGTGTCCTAACATGTGGTAAAAACAAATGGGAAATGTTCTTATACTAGCAGAGAGACTGAAGTCTAACTCTGTCTAGTAGATTTCACCTCTGCTGGCAATATGCTTACAGAATTTAGAATTTCAGATTAGATACCACTGGTTTTTCTGCCAAGAACCATCTTCCTCGAACAAGGCAGATGGCATATTCAAGCAACAGGATTAAAAAGATATTCAGCTCCCCTTACAAGTGAAGAAACAAGAGATAGGAGACAACAGCTTATTTATTATTTGAACATCTGAGGGGGGTAACAGGTAAAATACCCCTTGTCCTAAGCTAGAGGAAAGCCTCGACTAATGGAAATCTTCTACTAATGTCCAATAGCTCCATTTTTTCTTGGGATGTAGTAATAAAAAGACTGTAAGAGATGCAGTCTCACAGCATTAACAACCCCATCAGTAAGCAAGCAGAAGATGATGAAAGTAAGGCCAAGCACATTACATGGACAGAACTCTAAAATTAAACTCACTCCATCTGTCAGGCAGTGTTCCCCATTGTCAACTACCTAGTTAGAGCGTGAGAAATGTGCACACAGATGACAGACCCCAAAACATCTGTCTTTCCACAGTAGAATGACCAAAGGTTGAAATGTTATTTAAAGCACAACTCCTTTTGCACTTGTGACAAATTTTGATATGAAAGTGCAATAAACCTTAAATGTAAAACTCTGAAGCAGAACAGAATTGTCAATGCTAATATTCCCAAAATTGTACATATAAAAGCTGTAAACATCTGTAGTATTAAAAGCGTGCCATGAAAATAAGATTTTAAAAATCCGCATATGTTTTGAAATATTGAGATCAAGGGCATGAAGTAAATGAGGAGCATGAAAAACAAAGATAATCAAAAAGATTAAGGAAAAGACAATTGAGAAGGAATAGAGAAGACACTAATGAAGATAGATAGTATATGGAAGGAGCCAGAAAACACAGCCAAAATGGAAATCAGAAAACAGAACTGTAATTATAGTTTTCATCCACCTACCATATAACACAGAAACATTTAATTTCCTCACTTTCCCAAAGAATTGTATGTACAGCATATCAGAGACGCACAAAATGCAAGCACTCAAGTAATAATTATTATTGCTTAGATGTATGTACACAGTCTGTGGTATTCCCTTAGATCTCAAAGGTCCCTTTTCTCTATTGATTAAAAAAAAACGGGGGGGTGGTGGGGGTGGGAAGGGTTTTATCAATATTTATTAGCCTTTTTTTTTAATGTATCTAAACATATTTGGATTTCAACACCTAGTCAAATGCATAATTAGCCAAATAGCTTCTTCACTTGAACTGAATGTTAATTTCCAGATTTCCGAAGGGATATGCAAACTGCTTTGAAGAATTGATGGGACGACTGTCAGCTGAGTATTTCTTTCTTTTTCACAGTATTTAGAAAAACCAATTCCTGAATCCGGTCCAACCTTGCTCCTTCTAGAAAACACAAGCTCAATTTTTGTGCAATTCTCTTTGTCTGGCAAAACTGCACAACGGGTATCATTCAAACTGTACAACCAAAGGCTGTCAAATTGTGACCGTTGGCATGAAGCACCCAAAATGTTAGGTGCAGAAAAAAAGACATTATTTTCCTTTAAGAGACCTATATGAGTAGTCGTAAGAACAAGACTCCTATACACAGTCTGCTTAGCACAGTCTACTTTCACTGATGTATACAGCAGCACATGAATGTCACCTAATGAAGGTTTAATACTTCCCATATTTTCATGGAGTAAGTAAACCAGATCAGCTAACTCAGTTTGAAATTTACAGGACAATCGTACTCCATTTGAAAAAACTAATTCATTCATAACAGAAGTCCAGTCAAGTGAAATCTGCATCAAATCGTCTTTCAAGAGCGGGTGATTTAAATAATCATCATCATCATCCACTATAATAACTAAACTTCTTATTATGTCACTGCAAATTCTTTGAGTGAGGTGTTTGTTATAGGTAAATATTGTGAGTAAACCATCTTCAGCAGAACATAGGAGTCTAATATTCTGTCCAGCAAAGCCAACTTGAATCTCCTTTATAGTCCCAATAGGAACCTCATGAAACACTGCCAAGGAACTCTGGCAGGTGCCTTGTTCGGCTGACAAAACAACAACATACAGAATGGAACTGAACAAAAGCAAGCAAGCAGGTTCTGGGTCCGGTTTTCTGCAACTGCCAACAGCGAGCCAATAGACACCTTTCAACTCCTCCATCCTAACAGAAATTTGAGGTAAAGCACACATGAAAAATTCCAGTACTTTTTCCAGAGAACAGACCTGAAGTTTCAAAAAAACGTCAGGAAAATGCACAAAGTTCTGTCTTAACACAAAACTGTTTTCTAGCTCTTTGTTTTTCAAACGGCATGGAAATTCTTCAGGGGGCTTTCTCACAAAGGCATCAGAGATCTCCGCGCTCATGCACATTGTGACAGCCTCTTGCACAGGGGATTCAGGCTGAACGACATTTTCAGTATGAGCTTTGGTATCATCAGCAGTGTGGGATATGTCTTGATTCACGCCTGACTTGAATACATTTACTTGCAAGTTTCTTATAAATGGCAGGGTTTTTATTAATGACACTGCTTGGGCACATCTCTCACTTCTGTCACACAAACTTCCCAACTTCTTGATATGTTTAGAAACCACTGCACGGCTGAGCAGCTGACTACTGGTATCCTTGTAAAAGCAGGAAAGCTTACTGAAAAGATATCCCAAACTGGAAGCATATTCTGGTCTGACATCAAAACAAGAAGCTATTGACTTAAAAGAAACCGAATCAGAGGCATTGTGTGTTGGAAGCTGAGAATTACTAGACTGGTCTTCAACTATCAGGTGCACTGTGTTTAATGGGCTGTTTTCATTATAAGTTTTTGTTTCAGAATGCTCGTTAGACTGAGAAAAGAGAAGGCACGATATGCTAAAGCCAGTTTGCTCATTAGCACCCATTAAGGATCCTGCAGGAGAGAGCTGTTTTAAGTGGGAACAATCAGATTCAGTTCTTGAGCTGTCACAATCTGGAGAAGTACTTATTTTATCATCAAAATTATTGAGATTTTCAACCTTGCAGTGCGAATAAGCCCCATTATTAAAGTCAGAACTATATAAAGAAGTAGATAAAACTTTCTGATACAGAACATTCTTACTCTTTAAAGTATTAGTACTTTTAGAGTGAATTAAACTACTTTTAATGTCACAATGACAAGCAAAGCTCTCCTGTTCTGAGTTACTCCTTTCATTCTGAAATGCCTTCTGTGATGTACAAGGGAAGGAGAGTCTTCCAGAACTGGAAAATAAATCCAGCATCTCCGTATAGGCCTTCTGTCTCTTATGGTCTCTTACTCCTGCATTTTCTTCACACAACTCAGAAGCACAATTGCCATCTTTAGACAGAAATGGAAAGCCATAGTGTGGCTGCCACTGTTGACTTTTCTGTTAAAAATTCCAACAGAAGAAAATAAAAATGTCTTTGTAAAATCTTCTGACCTGAACATTTCTTAAACTGAGGATTGATTTTGATTAGATTTATACAATCATTCAAAATCGGTACAATCGCTCAAAATGAGAGAAAACCCAACAGATTAGATTGAGATCTGATTAAGGAGTACTTGATCTTTTCAACCCACTCCTGCTTTTTCTTTGTACAGTATCCATTTCACTTGGTTTATATTTGCTTTACTCAAAAGTCCCAGGAAAGTCAACAAGCAATGCAGAAACTTATAAGCCCTTTATTTTTTCCCCACGCATGCACAAAAAAGCAATCCCATACTAGCCAGGAGAGTGCAAAAAGTCCAACACAACTTAAAAATGTAAAAGTCAAGAAGACAATGTGGAAGTCAAAAAAAGTCCAAATTTGAGGTGTTGCAGCCCTCCTATTGTTACAGTTTAAATCCATGAAGCTATTTAGGATTTACTCACCAAGACAGTAACTGTGTTTCAAGCAGCAGTTAGACAACTAAATATGGCAGGAGGGGTCTAAGCCTGGGTTTAAAAATACATAAATACATGTACGAGTCCTTCAGGACACACACAACTTGCCTGGTTCTTCTTGCTAACTTATAGACACTCTTACAGCAGTTCATTGTGAGTCCAAAATGTTACATGTATTCTGAATTCAATCTCTCCTCATTAAATGCTTTTCTCCTCTAAAAACAATGAAAGGGATACTGTTCCAAATTAATTGGCAAAACAATGAAGAAAGATCCACCCTAACACCACACCTTTCAAACAAGGAAAAACTAGGTTCAATCTGAAACAAAATCACTTTGATTCCAGCTGGTAAGATGCACTGCCATCTCTGTTAGCCATTAATCTTGCTGTGAATTCAAAATTCTAATTATGCAGCTAAACACTAAGAAATTTAATTACAGGGCATGCCATAATTTAAGACAATCATTTCATTCTGACAAATTTTGACCTACCTCATACTTCAACTTGCGTTGAATAGTGCTGTTATTATGCCTCTCATTATCCTAAGCACAAAAAAGGTACAGGAGGTTATTAAAAAGTGTCTTTCTTGTATAAGTTAACTTGAAAGTATTCAGAGGAAGAGACATTCTTTATAATAGACGAAAATAACAATCAATATTTATTAAACCACTGGCTTAGAAGTCAATCAACCCACTCTTTCGATCAATTAGATCACCAGTTTTTGAATAGGCATTTGTTTGCAAGTACGAAATTCCATCCAGAAGAACATTAATTTTCATCAACTTAATTTTTCTGACATAAAAGATTATATTTTATGTGAAAACTTCTTTATTGCCATTTACACACTCTTTCCTGCCAAAAAAACCCAGAATACAACACTAAACTGCCACTGGAAATAAAAATATTATTAAAACTTAAAAACTGGTATCATACCTCATTTAGTGTTTACATTTTTTGGCAAATTAAAAGCAAGTAAACACAGGAAAACATGAAAATTACTGAACAACAAAACTAAATCAGTGGTTAGACACAGTCCATTGAAGGTCAGGATCTCCCACCCATTTCTGCTCACCTTGAAACTTTCTGTAGACCAGGACACACTAACATCATTATCCTCAGCTTTGTGATGAATATTCTGGAGCCTTCTCTGTACTTCTTCTTCAATAAATGCATTTATCCTTTAAGATACAGAAAAGTGTGTGTGCGTGTATGGAAAAAAAGTGTATTTTTACATAAAAATCAAGACACACTAAAAGGCTCTTTGAAATGCTTTTAACCCTAAGTACTGCACAGCTCTTAATTGGCAGGCTTAATGTTAGACGAGTTTTAATCCTCCTTAAGGAAGGAACACTGACTTTTGAATGGGTGTTTATCTAACAGGCAAAGGTTAACAATTTGTTATCAATTAGACAAATCACCAGACCACAAGTTAAGCCACTGCTATGAGTGCAGCTCTACACACAAGAGGCAGTGAGGGTACAAGTGATGAAGAAGAAAGAAGACTGGGGTTGCATCTTCAGTAACTTAAGAGTTTGCTTTCATTGCTGCTGCAATATCAGCAGCTTGGGCCAGCAAAGGTTTCGTCTTCAAACAAAACGAATGTTCCAACAGCTGATACTAACAAACTGCCATGTGTAAGTATAACAAGGGCAGAAATTAAAGACTTTAGTGATGCCAGCCAGCTGCCCTATTAAAAAAGGGTTAAGATAATTTAATTTACTTTGTTGCCTTAAGCGTACATGAAGCAAAACCCTATAGAAAAGTAACTGTGAACCCAAAAACTATTTAAATACCTTCCAGCCTACAGTTTTCCAACCCTGTACTCTAAAACAAACTGCACAGGAGCAACAGATGAGGCTATTGGTTATTTACAGTAAAATACAACACATACATTTTATTTCCAGACTAGTCTTTCAGTACAATCACAGTATTTAAATCAAGACCCTGGCAGAATGGTCTTTCAATGTATTTCTTTTCTAAAGCTATTGTTTGCATTCCATTTCAGGAATGCCGGTTACCTACCTATCATCAACCAGTGGTGGCTGTGGCTTTGTTGGGCTGGTAGGGGAAGTGCTTTGGGAGAGTCTCTCATCTAATATTCCATGGCTTCCTTTCTGTGCTCCATCGCCCTCGTATATTTTTTGCTTCAGCTGCTGAATTTCCTGGTCCAGGCTATAAAGAGATCTTAACGTGTAATTTGCTTTGGTTTAGAGTTGATTCGCATAGTTCTGATGGGAAGTAATGTGCCTACACTGGTATACATGCACATAAGATTGTAGGTACTAATATTTATGAAGGTTTAAAAAGCACAATTGTTCTTTAGGCATATTTAGATAGGAAAATAAAGACAACTCAAACCACATTTCAAGAGTATTATTAAGTAGAATACAACAACTTCAATAACTTCCATCGCAAGAGGTATCTAAATCTGTACATTAAATATTAACTCCTAAGACCTAAACTATGCATTAGAATAATTTGAATAAATTCTCATTTTTACAGAACTCTATCAATGACCTCAGGCATTATCTTTCTGTGTGAAATAAATCAAGAAACGAACGGGAAAAAAATTAAAAACTCAAAATACAGCACTAATACAAAAAAGCCGCAAAGACAACATAAAACACTGATGTGGCAAAACTTCTCTACAAGGAAATCTTTAAATTGTGTACTACACATACAGATTTTCCAGTTGTTCCATCTGTATATATGTTTTTGAAAATTCACTTACAAAATAAAACATCTAGTACTTATTGTATATATACAGATAAGAAACCATCTTTTGAAACCTCCTTGCTTTCTTTAACAAATAAATTTAATTCCACCCAGATTTATGCACAGAATACAGTATGTAAAATTGGCTACTGTGTTTCTGACTAAAAATGCCTGAGGCATTTTGTATGAAATAAGAAGCACTTCTTGCAATATTCATCACTTACTCGAATTAAATTATACTATAACAAAGTTATCTGCAGAACACCCTTTTCACTTGTAATGTAGCTGAGATTAGATTAGTAACACAGTAATAATCTTCGCCATTTTCATTACAATTTTTGCCTCTAAAAGTAATTATTTTTCTAGAGGTTACTTAGAAATCAAATAATAAAAGAGAAGAAGTTCTTGCAAAAACAGGAGAAACTACGCAAAGCTGGGATTCTACCACTTCTGCTACAATTGTATATATCTAAATTGAAGTGCAATTCTATATTCCATCCTGGGGGTTAAATGAGAAGCTTAGAGAGATGATGAATGCTCATGCTTTTTAGGCTGAATTGTTACTTCAGTTTTAGAGTACTTTTTGCAGCACTGCCAGAAGCAATCTATTTCTTTTGATTAGCAGCAAAACAATCTTGCGTCCTGAGGGTAAGTGAATGAAAGATGGCTGATGTATATAGGAAAGTGTTTGCATCCACGGAAAATCAATTTAGCTACAAAAATCAGATTTACATTAAAGGAACAAAGCTTAGCTCTTGGTTTGTAAACATCCTACTATGAGAAGATATCACTTTTATAGCTACAAACTTAGTCAGCCTTGTGATGCATCAACCAATAAGTACACTGAACTGTCCCTTGCCACTTGCCTCAAAGACGGCTGTAAAGTTGCTTTATGTTCATTCTAGTGCCTCAAAATTCTGCCAGTAAAGCCAAAATGTGTGTACATATCCCAGTTTAAGTTAACTTCAAATTATCATTTTGGGGGTCATCCCTGCTCTCTTGGGTGATTCATAAATGATATTGAATCCCATAATTATCTATAGCCAAAAATTGTTCCTGTATCTTTAAGATCCTGAAGCCGCAGAGCTTGTGCGTCTGGTGGAAGCGGGGAGGGGGGGGGGGGGGGGGCCTTTTAAAAAGCTCCCCGCCCAGGTTTTTGCACGGCTTTTCACAGCATGGTATTTGCGTAGCTGGCTGCTCGGTCTTTGCTTAGGCAAAGACTTTTCTTTCCAATTTGGTTTGGTTTTTTTCTCGGATCAGAGAAACTGCAGTAGCAATGTCTGAGCCGCCTTGAGGGCGAACTCTGCAGCTGCTTGTCCGAACACCGAGGGCATCGCGCCGGCAGAAGTGGAGCGGAGCTGCCCGCTCCAGCCCAAGGCGCTGCTAACCACGCCGAGCCTGGGAGAGGCCACACTGAGGGGCTTCAGTCCAGCTGCTTCGACTGCCCTGCCTGCTGTGCTGTGCCTTGCCGTGGAGAAGCTCTTCATCTGCTGATAGAACTGCTCCATGAGGCTCCTGC
>VWZT01015193.1:1369-18540 GCA_013397055.1 Pachycephala philippinensis
GCCAGTTTTAAATCGCGCGGCATGCCCCGCCCAGCGTGAGAAAAAACCCAGGCCAGATGGACTCCTTCTTAAGTGTTTTAGAGATAAGCATTGTCCCCCCTTGAGTACTTTGGAGATAAGCATTGTCCTGCTTAAGTATCCAGAGATAAGCAACTAAGTATGGGAAAAATTCCTTGAGAGGGAAGAAACAAAAGAACAAGAGGGCATCTCCTAAAGCCCTCAACACCTGCCCATGGCAGAGGGGTTGGAACAAGATGGTCTTTAAGGTCCCTTCCAACACAAACCTTTCTATGGTTCTATGATTTAGGTGTTCTGTCGCTGAACATATCTTCCTGTCATTAAGTCACAGCCTAGCATAGTATGCTTGTGGCTTCATTGCTTGGTCTCCCTTTTGTAAACTTCTAATATTTAGCAAAAAATTATTATGGTAGAAGTAGAGGAAAAATATGACAGAACCATGCCATAACAAAAGCTCAAAAGTGTTCACTGCAATGTAATATATGTATTTTTTTAAAGGCATGAGTCTAAGCAGCATTACTGTGTGATTTTCTTTGAGTAAGCTGATGTAAAACAAGGAAAAAAATTTATGAAAATGACAAAATGCAGTGTACTTCTAATGAGACATAAAATGGATTTTAAGATGTGGAAGATGGAAGGTACTTACTGCTATCAGTGTATAGCACCACATTTATTACAAAAATCTGGTAGTGATTTCCTGTAAATTTCAATTTGTGTTACACCACCAGGATTGGAATAACAAATCTCACATTTTTTCCTTTGCTAATTCATTTCCCTCAAGGCATAAAACATTTTGGCAGTGTATCAGGTTAATATTCATATTCTGCATTCTATCTGCTAATTATCTTTTTAATAATTGAAAGTTAATGGCCCACTTGACCCTTACATCTCTAGAAGTGATTTGTTCAGCTTTCCACATAAATTGTTGTATTTCAATGCCAAGCTAAAAGTAAAATCTAACTAAAGTATGTTTTTGTTGCATGCTGTTGTAACATGTATTGGAGAATCTACAATTTTATGATGTTTCAAGCTTCAGTAAACATTGGTATTGTGATGTTTACTGACAATTTATTCTTAGAATTGGAATGGAAAAAGAAATTCCCATTTCATTTATAATGATTTGAGGACTGATTTTTTAATAATCCTCCTTTAATTTTTGTGTTACAAAGGAACAAACTGATACTTGTATATTCTGACTGGCTGGTGTCTCCTTTTTGTATCTGCAGAGTGACTCTGAATTTATGGCAATGGAGATGAGAGCTAAATCTGACCGACAGAGTTTAGGGCATGTAGAGAGCTGTACTATTAGAATGGATGAAAAAAATATGTGTTGTAATAGTTATTGTGCTGATATCTACTGTGTGATTCCCTTTGGACCATATTTTTGGGGAACTGAATGTATTGAGGCCTGGGTTTCAAAACAGTTGATAATTCAGCACATGCTGCAGGATCGCTAGAAGGCGCTGGCTAATTAACATTCCTGAAAATCCAATATTGTCCATTTACTGATTTCAGTGATTACCATGCTCCTGTGGGAAGATACTATTTTGAGCCCTAGTACTGCATTAGCTGAGGGTGCTGAGTCCCCTAGAGCTCCAGAAATATTCTAATACTGCAATTTCCATCTATAAGCAAGGTATTTCTTGGACACAGAGTCCCAGCCTGTTTGCCAAGCTTCTCATGTTGGTCTCGGCTGCAACCTTTCAAGCAAGTATTTTTCTCTGCTTGATTATTTGCTCAGATTTCAGGGCTGCTGCTGCTGCTCTTGCTGCCGTCTAATAATCTGTAGAGCCTGCAAGCACCCAGCAGAGCTTCTCAGCTCCACATTTCATCTGGAGCAGGCTTGTGCCTTGCTGACTGGCAGCTGCTTCTCCAGGTATTGGCAATATTGCCATAAAATGATCCTGTGGTGAGAGATTCCCTCAGTGCAGTACAGGGAATCCAACAGTTGCAGTGGTAAAATGTTTAGGAAACAGCAGGGAAGGTACAAACTTCTGTGATGCTTTTACTCTGATGTTCTCCTGGTGACAGCTACATTCAATTCGGGTGCTTTCCTCCCCATGATGTTGTTTGCCCATCTAGGAACGTTCAGGGGATCTCTATTCCAAAGTCTGGCGCAGTTTCTTCTTAAAATGTTCTTCAGTTTTTGCACCCACAAGGCAGAGGTCCTTCCCTGCTGCATTGATGTCTATGTCCTTTTGTTGATTTTTAGTCTGGCTTTGTCTGAGGCCCTGTAGTGCTTGCTCTGAAAGAGACTCTAGGCAGTCCATCCATACCCCTTTTCCTTATCACGCAGGATTTTATAGACTTCCACAATAACTTCCTCAAGTTTGTGGAACAAAAGGTCTCTGTCTCCTCAGTGATTCCTATATAGCTGCCATAGCAAGGCTTCTATGGGTCCTCTGAACCCATTTTTGGTCTAACTTACCTGTTTAGAGGTGAGGAGGCAGAGAGTACACATTGAGTTCAAGATGTGGATACATCCATGTTTGAATGGGGTATTTTTTCTTAGTCTTTGTACCTTTCCTAATAAAATGTAAGGTTTGCTTTACTTCTTGGCTTTTAGAAAACACTGAGCTGCTATTTTTCAAAGGATTTTGTGTTGCAGCCTCAAGGTGTCATTACTGACCAGTACAGGTGAAATCAGAGCCCAGCATCTTATATGTGAATCTGGATTTAACTCACAGATATTGCTTTATATTTATTTACATTGAGAGCTGTTTGGCATTGTTCAGGCTCTTACAAAGTTTTTCTACATTTTTTCACGGTCTGCCCTTATCCTTGCTACCCTGAAAAACTTCATCTGCTTTATCTTTCTCCAGGCCACTTAAGCTGATGTTTGATACTGCTAACACTGCAAAATCCCCTTAGTGACTTTCAATTTTTTTCCAGCAGTGCAGGTTTTCCTCCTACCCAGTTTCTTGTTGTTTAACTGATTATTTCTCCATCCCTGGACCTGTTGCCTTATCCAAAATGAATCACATGATGCTGCTGTGGGACTGCCACTGCCTCTTCCCCATCTCTCCCTGTTTGCAGTGAGGCTGTAGCTGTCCGGGGAGGTTTTGGATTCCCTGCCAGCAAACAAGCCAGCCCAGATACTTTGACTATCTTCCTCTTAATCCCCTCCCAATCAAGCCCCTGCAAACACAGCCAACCTTCCTCTTACTGCTACTTCTCTTTGGAGAGAGACCTCAAATGGCCACACCATCCTGGAAAGTCTTGTAGCATCTGACTGGGAGAACACTCTTACTAAACTGAATAATTTTGTACCATCTGTTAACACTTTCAAATTACAGAAAGGCCCCTAAAACAATTTTGCTAAGAACAAATTGAACTTTAAAATCTTTCAAAACAAAATTGAATCATCCCTTCATATGATTGATTGTTAACATCCCAGTTCAACTATGGAGTGATGAAGCCATATTTTAAGTTACCCTTCCTCTGTTTATCAGTTTGGTGTCCTCAGTATTTTTAACTTTTTTTTTTTTTCCCTCCAAATCCTTTTTTTCCTTGAAATTGAGTTTGCTAGAGTGAGGGTTCAGTCTCTGTTTCATTAATCTCCCCTCTGGTAACATGCCTTTTATCTGGTCTAAAGATTGACTTCCATGATCTTGCTGCTTCGTCTGGAAAATTGTTTAGGCCATAAATCCCTGTGCAGATTAATGAGTCTCATTCCCTCAAGAGGAATTACATTTTGCCCTTTTTAATGTTAACTCTTTGGCCTCAAGAAGTTTGTTGACTTTATTATTGACAATAAAGTTTGATATGATGTATTCTATAGGATATTGGCTTATTTTTTAGCTAATTGAGCACTGAATGTAGCCAGGCCAGCTGATTACCTGATTTTCCATTGACACTGCCAAAATACAGGAGGTGGTAGAGTAGACACACAAGGAAGTTCTCCCTTCCTCTTTGATACAGTTTGATTTGGATGGAGAATCTTTCAATTTCACATTTTATTATTATTATTCTTCTTTATGGTATTTAATCTCAGAAGATGAATTGAAATTGTACTGGGCTTTTGTAGCAAGAAATTTGTGTATAGACACAAATATATAGACATAGGAGAAATTTGCTGATAAAGTTATTCTAAATAGGGGTGATTTTGCTTTATGTTTGAAAGTCATACTTTTCATTCTGTAGTGATTAGCGGACAGAGATAAACATTTTGAAAATATTGGTGAAAGTGCAGTATTTTTTTAATCCAAAATGCATATTTAGAAAGAATTAAAATGAATGACAATCCTGGCATACCTGTTACCTGCCTACAGATCCTGCACTGAGCACTGCAACAGTGCAGAGGTCTGTGCTTTGGGGTTTTATTTGTTTTATTTGGCAGATTTATCAATCTATTCTACGTTTGTGCTTGAGTTTCTAACAGCTCATTTTCATTCCATTCTGTGCCATTAAAAATTTCTATCTTCTTCAGGGGAAGCACGCCTGTGTTTTTAGGCTTCCTGCATCATCTTCCATTCAGAGACACTTCCTGTCTGTACATGAGTGGGAAAATTTTCGTTGGAGAGGTTGCACTGCCATGAAGAAGCAATGCAAAGGATGAGCAAAGCCAACTGCTTCATTCCACAGTGCTTTACCTAAGAAATTGAGGTTATATGGGGTTTTTTTTAGATGTTTTGGCCAGATCTTTCATGACCAGGTGTTCTGTTCTCTGCTTATACACACACTAATATATTCTTTAGCTGTTTATGGTCACAGGTGGGAGTAAAAGAATAAAATAAATGGCACATTTACACCATCATTGTTGGTAGAAATTAAGAAAGAGAAAGGCAAACTGTCAAAATTTGTAAATTGTTGCAGCTTTGCTTAAGGTCTTGAGCATGTCTGTGTACCTGTGCAGTGAGGTAAATCTGTACCCTGGAGAAAAAATGAAAATGCAAAACGGAAAGTTTGGCAAAAGTAAAAGGGCAGCAGTATTGTGAAGGAAAATATGAAAATTACGAGATGCATAATATGTAGCCACACCGTCTTAGTTTATTGCAATATTTGAGCCCTTCTCAGTCTGGAACATATTTATGTTCACAAAAGACTCTTGATAGAGGGACGTTCCATCATCTTCATAGAATCAGAGGCAGAATTAAATTACCAGCGTATGATTATAGGCTACAGCCTATCCTATAAGATCACATGAGCAGGGAGTTGCTCTGGACTGACATGTCCATTCCCAGGACATTCTGGGTCTTCTTGTCTCACCTGGACCAGTGCCCTGCACTTCCTTTTTCTGATGGAACTGGCCCACACTATCATAGGTGATGGACTGATTTTGTACCGTGGATACGAAACTTTAGGAACAGAAACACACCGTTTCACAGATAGAAATTAAATGTATTTGGCAGCAAACAGCCACTTTTGCAGTCCCTGCCTGAATCTGGCAGTGCTGTGTCATGCAATCCAGTGCTACCCATGCTGGGGGCCAACAGCTCAGCACTTGGCTCTGCTCCTGTGAAATGAAGGTGACCACAGTTCTGTGATAATAATGAGAAATTGCTTTTTATTTGCACTATCACATCACTTTGGTATTTGCCTCGATTTCCAGGGCAGGTATCAGGAGAGCAGACATTAATCTTGAACAATTGCATTTGCAGATGTGACAGATCCATTTGGTAACGGAATTAATGGGAAGATGATTACTTTTACTGAGCTAATAGGACCTTTATTTTCTCTTCCTCACTACAAACTGTTTCACCGTCGTTTTCCCAGTGTGGCTCCATTACTGAAAGATGTCACATTACATTAACTGGAGCCATTAAAAAGTTGCTGCCTGGTATTTTTCTGTCTATTTAATTATCACCGAAGGATAAAATGTTTAAAGTTCAGCTATTTTGTTGGGGTTTTTTTTTTAATGGGTATGTTTACATGCTTCAGGTTTTATGATTTATGCGTTTTCCGTTTCCTATGCACATTTAAAAAAAAATCATTAGAAAGATTGGCGGTTCCCTGGACTCCCTTAGACATTAGTTAATCACTTCTTTTCAGCTTCTTTCTACCCTTTGGTGTTACTTTTTCTTCCTGTTAAGGTACACAGCAGAAATCTATTTCTTTGGACAGGTATTGAAAAAGAACTATTTCTTTAATATGTAAGTTATTTAAAAACTATATTCCTTAAATATGGAGTGATTAGTGATTTCATGATGAGGAAATGATGGGAAATACTTACTAAGCTGTAGCATTCAGCAATGAATTCTGTATTTGCAAAGTTCCTAGGAACAATATGCTCACCATAAAGAAGAAGCCTGGGGCTCTTCCAAAATAAAATCATTGGTTTTGCCCTTTCTTGACTTGATAGTGACTGACAAACCTGATGCCTTTAGTACTGTATGATTTATCTTATGTTAGAGGTGTCTAAATAAATTTAGTTTTGCATAGTTATGGTTGTCTAGCCATGTTTCAGAATGTTCAGCTTTCAGTAAAAAGAATAATCACTTTATATATATATCTGTGTGAGAGCTTTTGTATTTATCATACTTTTTTTTCTGCTATGGCCTTGATGGTGATAAGTTTGCAATAAATCTTAGGCTTGCAGCTGATGCAGGTCCTAATGTGTTTTACTGTTAAGGCAGGAAAGATAGAAAAATTCTCCTTTGGAGAAATTTGAATTTTATTCAGCCTATACATTTCCAGTCCAAGACAGAAAAAATGCAATATAGGCTGCTGTTAAAGCCCTGCTTTAGACTGCTAAGAATCATGATAAACTGAAAGAAATACCCAATATATTTTTCTTCATGTGCTGATTGAAAACAAAGCAGACCTTCCAGACTTTTTTCCATTTGACTTTAATGCTGAGCTTTCCTATTGAAATGGGAAAACCGAATTCAGCTTCAGAAAACAGAGAAGCAGCCAAGATATATTTATATCTTGAATAATTCTGAATGAATGTATTGAGAAACTTCCACTCTTGAAACTTGTTGGAAGAAATCTATAATATGGAATATAGATTTGACAGGGGGAAAAAAAAAAGGGATCGTGAGAGCAACAAATCTGTTTGTCATCTGCCTAGGAATACTTAGTAATTTAAATAATATAATCAGGGAGTGCAGTGATAGAGACATGGAACAATGCAAGGCCAAGGATAAAGTCCTGTGGGACATCAGCTGCGAGTGAAAAAGGACTTGATTGAGGATGGCTGTATTAAATAACAAGTGAGTGGTCTAGCAAAAATTATGCTTGCCAGCACCACATGTTGGCTTTAGTGATGCATCCAGAGAACAGTGAATCAGCAGGAGTGATTTTGAGCATTCAAAATAGAAGACTGACAGCATTTCATTAGAACAAAGTGATGAGCACGTGCATAGTTATCATTTCAGGTGATTAACCAGAGGACAGCAGTTAGGGGCTGTCTCCAGTAAACAGTTATAAATCCACTCTGGCAAGGAGAAAAGCAAGTTCTAATTTTTGGAGATGTTTGCAATACAAGAAGCCCTCTGGGAATAAGTTAATTGAGCAGGTCCTTGCCAGACATCATAAGCACAAAAGGGCATTTAAAGACACCTGGAACTGCTGCAGGTGAAGCTTGGAAAAGTGGGGAAAGGAACCTTACCAGAGGAGTAGTCCTATAGGTTTGTATTTTGGTGAGCCCATAGAAAATTAGCTAGATGGCTTATCTCTTGAGCTATGATATGAAATGGATGGTTTCAAATTTATTTTAAAATTCTTTGATTAATTTGAGTGTTAGGAAGATGTGGGAGATATGGTTCCAGTAATCCCAATGTGAACATCCAGCAGCCCATTGTTCTCCATCTTTTGTTTACCATGCAGCAGGAGTCACCTAGTCCTGTTTGCCCTACTTTATTTACTTTGCATTAGTGTTTATTAAAATTATCTCAATTTCCCATCATGGGGTGATTTTTAAGCCTTCCAAAGATTTTTAATTGTCTGATTCCTCAGCAGCTGATAGCACTTCACGAACAGCACAACTTTCCAACGTATTTTTGTTCAAATATACAAAGGTCATATTCTTCGTCTGGTCTTTTCTCTCAAATTATTTGCCTAATTTTATTTGCAATCTGTGCAGTCATATGAGCCTGAGCTGGAAGCAACCAATTAGATCACACTGTCCCTCCTCTTGCCAATATGGAATATAATCCCCCAGACAGGTACACGTGCTTGATTTTAGCCAAAAGCTCACAAGAAGTCTCCTGATCTTCACCCACTGAAATTTAACCTCTCATCTGTTATTAATCTATTTTCAGCAAATGATTACCAGAACATCTGCTCGTGCCCAGTAAATTTTTCCTTCCTTCTCTTAAAGCTGACTTCCCCAGTGGACTGATGAAAGAGAAATTCTGCAGCTCATTCTGCTCTCAAAAATAGCATTGGTCCACTAAAGAAATGTTAGCTGAAGGTGAGGGAGTGATTTTTGTAATTCATGTGGCACCTATAGGGGAAATAAGAGCGAAATGATTGCAATAATAGTAGGATTTCCATCTAACTTTTTGTTGTTGTTTTTTAATCAGGAAGCATAAGGACACATTCAGCGAGTGCATGTTTGGGGTTTATGTGGAGATGCAAGTATCCACACAAAGATCATTAATCTTAGCATTAATCAAGCTTTTGAATCATAGAATCACTGAGGTTGGAAAAGACCTCCCAAGATCTTTGAGTCCAACCTTTGACCAATCACCGCTTGGTCACCCAGCCCAGAGCACTGAGTGCCACGACCAGTCATTCCTTAGACACCTGCAGGGATGGGGATCCACCACCTCCCTCGGCAGCCCCTTCCAATGCCTGAGCACTCTTTCAGTGAAGAAATTCCTCCTGAAAGTCTTCTGTCCACTTCCACGTCCTTCCCTAAAGGATATGGTCTGACAGTCTGCGTTCAGGAGGATAACAGAGGAGTTTTCAGAAGGGCTTTGGAATCTGTGAAGGCAGGAAATGTTTGGATTTTTGTCTAGGAAATTCCCTCAAAGGGGAGGTGCAATATGGGAGATAGTGCAAGAGCTGGTCGTTGCCTTGATTTCTCTGATATTCCCCTTCTAATCTCCCTCCCGACTTTTCTTCCCTACATTTCCAGAGTAAGCATTCATCCCTGTGATTTACTAATACAGTTTATTTGTGTGCCTTGAGGAAAACTCTGTCTCAACCTTCCTTCATTTAGTTTTTGTGCTTTTCTCAGGGGTGCTGCTTTCTGCTCTCAGGGTGCCCTTCTGTAGCTCAGATATGCTACCAGGACATCTTTTGCACAGCTTGAAGAAAACTGGCTGTGCCAAAGCCCTTTTGTGCAATTTTATGCTTCTGACCAGCATAACCAATTATTTACATAAACATGAGGCTCATATTTTTATTCAGAAATTAAATATTTATGTTTTCTTCAGGTTTGCTTCTCCAACTGCAGATATTTAGGGCAATAAGTGTTGGGCCTGATTCCCTGTAAGGAGCCACTACTCTGATGAACTGTCCAGAAAACAATTGGGCAAAACTGAAAATGAGAACTAAAGCAAAGCCCACCCAGAGCAGGAGAAATGTTTTTTATCGTGTTGGTTGAGATGAACACAAAAGCCCACTAAAGAAATCAGATCACTTTTAAAATATCAATATACAAAAACAGCCGTTGCTTGGGGGTTTCTCGTTCACATAATTCCAAAATCTGGACCTGTAGCTTTCTATCATCCTGGTGCACACCGATCTACACTGTAGGCAGTATATTAATGGATTTTAGAGCATAAAAGATTCAGCTTTTAAGGCAAATGTCACTTTGCAGCCCAGCTGTAGCAGAATTTGGTTATTCCCTGTGATTGCCTACTGTTGAATGATTTAGTTGGAGCTGAAAACTTGGAACATTAGCACTATATTCTGTTCAAAAATATTTAAATACATTGTTTTCCCTATTTTTATGTTTCAGAACAAGAGCCAGGGATTGAGTTTTGTGCGTATACATGCGCCTTGGCAAGTCCTCAGTCGAGAAGCAGAATTCCTTAAAATAAAAATGCCCACTAAAAAGGTAAATATCTCCCATTTTCTACCAACAAGTTGCATGACTGAAGGAGCATGGATCAGAGTCTTCATTAAATGTATAGAAGCCCATGGAGTTACTTTATTTCAAAAATCAGAGAAAATGAACTGTCAGGCTTATTTTTTCACATTTCCAAGTCTTTTGAGATGATTTACTGTTCAGAGCTATATTTAAGATGGGATTTCCAAAGGAGTTTTTAAAGGCCACAGAGGCAGCTGGCTGATGGACTGCATTCAGGAGGGTGATGACAGAGGTGAGTGTTAAGGAGGGCTTTGAAAGCTGAGAAAGCGGGAGCTGTTTGGATTTTTGTCAAGGAAATTCCCTAAAAGGTGAGGTGTAGTATGGGAGATAGTATGAAACTGGTCATTGCCTTAAGACTTCTCCAGAGAGAGAGACTCTCCCCGGAGAGTCTGTTTGGGTGTACCAGTGACTTAGTGAATTCAGACCTGCTTGTTGTCACTAAAACTTCAGCTCACTCTCTTTTCTGTCTGTTTCCAGCAGAGTTGCTGGCAAACCTTGTAAATTTGGAGCAGCAGATCTCCCAATCTGTGTTCCTGAAATTATTTAACCCATTGGTTAACAGCTCCACTGGAGTCAGGGGAGCTGCTTTGTGCTTTTATTTAGTGATACTCATCAACTGCACTAATGAACACTGATTTCTTTGCATTGGCATTAGAAATAAAGGACAAATTGGTTTTGTTTTCTCCCACTGTGTTGTTTGGTCTTTGTTTGTTTGTTTGAGGTTTTTTGTCTTGTTTTCACCCACCAAAAGCTTCATTGTGGTTCACATTTCATGCTGTTACAACGTGTCATTATCAGAAGACGGGCCAAATCAGTCTTGCATACTCTTAATGTGTTTGCATCCCAGAGGGGAAAAAAAATTGGATATTTCCAATCAATCTTTGAAAATGAGTAGGTTTTAGACAGCTACAATACCCCTAGAAACTTTCTACGTATTCAACTCCTCTCTTTGATCCCTTCCCAAATTAATTCCTTTTATGCATTTTGAGTGCCTGCTCATTTCTCCCTTCCTCTGCTCTCATGGGAATTTTCCCCTCCAATTTTTTGCATGTGCACCAAAGAAAATTTTATACTATTTTAACTGATGAGTATTGCCATCATCTTGGCTGGGTTAAGGTCTGTCCAGGAGTTGATAATCTCTCATGGCACCCTCCTTATTCACAACAGTTCCCATCCTCTTCTCTCTGATTGGGAGAAAAAATCCTGTTATCTCTAGAGATAAAAAAAATCCTCTGTTATCTCTAGCTGTAGAAATGGCAGCACTACCAGAAACAAGCTTGACAGGAAAGGTATATTCATGTCCTAGGGTTTAGGGGTTTTTTTGAAATTAAAGACACTTGAAAGAGGAAGTTCCTTTGAAGGAAACAAAAATCGACTTTGAAAAAACTGAAATATTGTATTTTGGGGATTTGGCATCATAAAATAAAAAATTCAGCCAGTAACCACTAAAAGGAAAGTTCTGTTTTCATTCAAAGATACAAAATATTGCTCTCAAGACATATTAGGTATTTTCTGTGATGCTATTTTTATTTATTCAAAGATCCTATGAAACCATATTAAAAAAAGCTTTTTCAGGGGAAAGTATTTATCCACCTTTAAACATGAGTTGGTTACAAATATTTTTTTTCCAAAAGTTCAGTTTTAAATCATCTTTCAGAACACATGATATGTTGGGAAAAGGTACCCTCTGAGCCCTTTTAACTATATATAAACTTCTGAATATGATAATAGAGTTATTTTGGTGAGTGAGACCGTGCCAGACTCAAACGTGAGTATGGGGAACAAATAGGAACAACTGAGAGCGTTGCTCTGTGCCCAGAGCTGTGATGTCTCTGGCTTTGGTGAGTCTTGGAGGAATGAGTCCTGTGACTGAAGTGCTGGGATGGGGAACTAAAGGCTGTTCAGGAGGAGTAGGCAGAGATGGAGAGGTGGAAGAGTTTTCCTGTATGGAAGGGAAAAGCTGCAGTTAAGGGATTATAAAGTTGACAGCTTCTGGGTGAGGATGAGGGGGATGGAAAACAAGGCAGATGCCACTGAGTGCTGTATAGGACTGATGAATTATTCCATAGGCAACCAGGAGAAATTTCTTGTCCTTATGGGAAATGCCCACTTCCCAGACGTTAACTGGGAATACTGCACTGCTGCGACAGGCAAGCCAGAGAAATTCCTGAAGGATGTTGAAGACAATACTTTGCCATAAGGATTCAGTGAGCCAGCTAGGAAAGATGCCCTCCCAGACCGGATACTTAGAGAAGGACATGTGGGATATGTGATGGTAGGAGGCTGCCTTGGCTACAGCAACCACAAAATGGTTGAGTTTAAAATATTCAACCTAATGACAAACAAAAAGGTCAGCAGAGTTGTTGCTCTAGGTTTCAAGAGAGCAAACTCAAAGCCACTCAGCAGCACTGATGCCTAGGAATCTGCTTTTGAGGGCTCCATGAGTGCTTGGTCGAGCAGGAAATTCCTTGTGGAACTTGAGAAGAAGGAGAAATTTTCCATCTCTAGAAGCAAGGCCAGGCCTCACAGGAAGTTTACAAAGCTGTGGTTCACATATTCAGGGAGAAAACACAAAAGGCCAAAACTCATCTAGAGTTGAAACTGGCCAGGGTTGTGCCACACAACTAAAAGACTTTTTAAAATATGATAATAGCAAGAGAAGGTGTGAGGAAAATATTGGACCAATACTTGTTGGAGATGGTCACCTGACAAACAGGGATGAGGGGAAAAATGGAGGCCTTGAATGCTTTCTTTGCCTCAGTCTTTAACATTAATAATCTTGTACTGCCTGCTCCTGAGGCAGAGGACTGCAGCTGTGGGAACAGTTTGTGGCTTTCCATTTGTGGCCACTGAATTTTTAAGGGACCGTCAGTATCCACTGGATTCAGAAGTCCATGGGGCCTTGTGAATTGATCCCAGAGTACTGAAGGAATTAGCGGGACCCCTTTCAATCCACTACCAAAGGACTTGGTACTCGCTGACTGGGAGCTACTCAGGGTTACTACAATTTACGAGAGGGAAGAGCCAGGAAATGACATCCCTATTATTCTAACCTCAGGACTTGGAATAATAGAGGGTCATACCAGCTGCAACTGAAAGGCATTTGAAGGACAAAGCATTCCTCAGGCACAGACAATAGGGTTTCACAAAGGGAAAGTCCTGGCTAACTAATTATATAACCCTCTACTCTAAAGTTTCCTGCCTAGTGGATGAGGGGAACGCAGTAGACATAACTTTTTTTTTCCTGGATTTTAGTAAAGTTTTTCATATTATCCCTCAGAGCATCCTTCTGGACAGGTGGTTTAACTGTGGGATGAGCAGGTATCTGGAACTCTGGATGAAGAACTGGTTGTTTTCTTTTTTCTTGGATTAGCAATTCTGCACTGAGGGTTTTTTTCTGGAAGCAGCTTGTGAAGGACAGGAACTTTCTGGAACTGAAACCCGTATGGATTCAGGTGCTTACAGTTATATGTGAATATGTCTTCAGAGAAGACACTTAATTACAGGTTTAAACATATGTATGCAGCAATTTTTTTTTACTTTCTTCATTTTAGTGTAATTTTGGAAGGAACATGCTAAATACAGTTTTATTTCCCCAGATGTATGAAATCACAGAAGAAAAGGGAATACTCAAAACGCTAAATGAAATATGGTGCAAATTGACTGAACCTCTGCAACCCCAGGTGCCACGACAAGAAAATACCAAAATGAAAAATTTGTCCTACCCGTTTTCCAGAGAGAAAATCTATTTGTGAGTACTTAAAAATGAGATGGACAACAAAGAAAGCTGGAATGTATCATTTTAGTGTTGTCATTTCTTTTACCCGTATTTCAGTCAAAATTCAGAAATTCATCAAGCATGTCTGGAAACCCTGAGGAAATATCCAAAGCTGTCAGATTTTTAGGGGTCTAACAGAAATCTGTGTTGCAGAGACTTTCTGCCAGTGTTCTACTTCTGCTGGATAAGGTACTGGAAGCAATGCATCAAATAAAATATCCATGTGTTCAGCTTGAAATGTAGAAATCCTCCCACCAAATTCCTGATTATTTGGTTAAGGATATTACTGCCTGTTTTGAAAAAAACAAGAGCTAGTAGAAATACGGCAGTATTTTCCATCTTGATAGATTTATTGTAGCAATTAAAACTCAGCTAATAATATGGAGATAAGGAATTCTTGACACCTGCCCTTTCACTCAGAATAATATTTCTGGGCCCAGTTTGACATTAAACACTCTTTTTTTCCTCCTGGGTGTCTCCTTGTATTTATGTCCGATAAATAAAATTCAGTAATAAATACAGTGACCCACCATATCATTTATTGCCCTCTGACAATTTTAATTAATTCTGAATACAAGTCAAATTGATGGAGGAGAATAAACTGGGAAGCTAATTTCACATATGATGATTTTGAGGTTTAAGGCAAGGCATAATTCCAGTGGAATGGTTGTTTGAATGCAAGTGAAATGCTGACTGTTTAGTGGCCAGGAAAAGAGTAATGAACATCTGCATCAGGCTGCTTGAAACCCAATAATATAATCTCAGCATGTTATAGTGTTGAGCGAAAGTTATAAGAAAAATATTAAAAGGTCATCTTCTGTAAACAATAGAGAGGTTCTTCTTGCCCAAAAGGCATTTTATATTAATTTTACATTTTTGTGCCCACCATCAGTGCAGTACTGGTAGAGCTCTGAATGACTGGGTCTTAATCAGCTCATTTTATTACGCTGTACTTGGTCATCTATATTTCCTTTAAACATCTCTTTTTCTGATTACCTGTGGTTTCTAAGTGAATTCTAAATTAGAATCTTATATGTTGTCTTACTTGTTGCTTCCATGTCTTAGAACAGAGCTGATTTTCTTCTTCCTCAATGTTTTAGGTATAACATCAAAGACAAAGACACCTTTTTTGACAATGCAACCCGCAGCCGAATAGTAAGTTAATAAAAATAACATATCCTTGTCTTCTTGTGCTGAATGGGATTTGCTAGTGGGATTTAGAACGGGATTTGTAGGGAGTGTTTTAGTTTCAACTTCGCTAATTTCATCAATTTATGCATTTGTGTGTTCTTGCAGAACATTAATTCCTGACATATATGTATGTAAGGAATTCCTTTCTGGAGCTGCACGGTGGTTCAGGAGTGGGAAAAGCTCTGCAGGGAAACTACTGACTCCTCTCCATTGTTCAAAGCTGTTTTCAGCCCCGTTCCTAAGCTTTAACTAGATTTCCTTCCATATAGTCCTTATATTTCCAACATTTCTATAAGGATGGGACACAGCAGGATTTAGCCTACAAATGTTAGGGCAGATAATCCACTAATAAAATCTGCTAAATGATTTAAACATTTGAGCAAACCAACAGTGCAGAAGCTACCTATTTTAAAGCTTTGTTTTATTGCTAATTCCATGATGAAATTCATGCTAAAAGAGGGTTTGTGTGTTATCCCATTGTTCTTTTTTGCAGGTGAGGGAAATTTTGAAACGCACATCTACAAAGGCCAGAAACAGCATGGGTAAGGTGGAGGGAAGAGAAATAGAGGTATTCTTTTGAAAGGAATAGTTTAGGTACCTCACAGAATGTTGATTTTTCTAGCAGGACACAAAATATGCTGGCACATTTTCACAGAAAAAAAATAGAGATTGAAATAAATGTTTTTTCTGAGGCATAAAATCAGAATTTCTGGTCTGTGGTTTGGATCATAATGGGAGCTGGCTTTTCATTTCTACAGGTGCAGCATCTGGCACATAACTCACATTTCATGAATTGTTATAAAATTGGATTTAATTACTGTATGATCTGCTTTGCAAAATTCAGATGTCAACTGCAATGTGTTGTATTATTTCTTGCAGGAGCATATTTTTCTTACCATTTCAATTGAATAATGTACCTTTCCAGGTTATTTTTATTGCCTCAGCTTTAAAAATTACCCCCCTGAGCTACCTAGTGAAATAGATGGCTTAAATATGACTGTTTTGAAGATACTTTTGGGATAATGCTGAAATCTTTGGAGCTTGAGGTTCAGAATTTATTTAATTTTCTTGAGGTTCAAAATTTACACAGCTGTACTTATTTTCTTTTCTCTACTCTTTTCTCTCACCCATTGTGGATAATGGCACACATCTCCCTAGTGGAAAAGAAGTGATGGTGCTCCATCTGACATATTTTCTGGAAATCTTTCTGTTAGCTTGACCACCTATGGACAGATAACAATGTCCAACGGTAACATTCCTGGCAAAGAATGTGCTGCAGCAAGATTCTGCACAGTCCTGGTGTGATTTTGTGTAGGGAAGCTGCAATAAAACATGTGTTTGGTACAGGAAAATAGATTAATTTAGGTTTCCCTGAAGAGGAGATATATATATATTTTTGAAATTACACGAAAAGCATAACAAAATGAAAGCTGCAAAAAATGCTTTCTCTTTTTCAACCAAAACCCCTTGCCTTTTCCTAGTACAAACTTTTAAATTTGTGACTGCCACACTGTTTCCTCTAAAAAAAAAATGAAACTATGGTTTTAAAAATGTCAGGCATTCTCAGTTTCTAAAACATCATTCGGTAGGTGTCTGCTTTTTGAGCTGTTTACTCTGTGTTGTTCTCTGTTTGGATCTGCTCAAAAGGCTCCACTGGGGCAATAGAGGGGAATGCTGCCTTATTTTTCTGGATTGCTGGGAACTCTCCTGGAGACTTTGGAATTTGTTGGGGAGAAAACTTGCAAGAGGCTCAAGGACAGAGTAGGAAGGGAAAGAGCACTCTGCCAATGGAGATATCTGCCTCTTACTTAGGGTTTTCTTTAATTTAATAGCTTGTTCTGGTTTATGGTGGAATAAAACCCATCATTAGAGATCAAAGGACTAGTCATATTTTTTCAGGAATTTTTTTTAACTCTAAGATGAAAATACAGCCTGATGCACTTCAAGCTCAGGTCAGCTCAAGAACTCATTTGACATGAAGTAACTATTTTAACATTCCCATCCCTTCCATCTTTCTGATCCGTAGCCAGAATATGATTGTGCATCATGTTTGACCTAAATTCACTTATCCCTTCGGTCTTCTGAGATCCTCCCCCAAAAGACCTCTGTTTCATATGTCACTAAGACTTTCCCATCTCAGCTTAAAACCACTCATCAGGAGAGGTTTAAAATATTATTTTAAACACTTTTTTTTTTTTT
>VWZT01015193.1:18565-72077 GCA_013397055.1 Pachycephala philippinensis
TTTTTTAATAAGCGTTCATTGTTCACTTTGCACAAGAGGCAGGACAGTGATGTTGGAAGTGCTTATAGAAGTCTTTGGTTTTTATAAACATGCTTCATAATATAACAGGATGAAAATAACAACGCTTCAAACACATTTGCTTATGGATTTTTTACATCTTTGTAAGGCTGAGTCTGATTCCACTCCTCTGATATTACACAAAGAAAGCTTATTTTCTTCTAGCATAACCCTGAATCACTGTAAACTTTGAAACATTGAATGCTTTCAGGAGCAGGCTTGGCACTATCCAAGCATTATTTCCTGGTTCTATCAATGCATGTAGTTGTACTTGTCTTTGTGTCAAGGGAGACATTTTTTGGTACTGCCTGTCTAGCATCTCTGACCAGAGGGTTTTTCCCAAATATTTCAGAACAATGGGTAATTTGACTGTGGAATGTTTTGCATTGCTAAAGACGTGATCGCTGGTTACTTTTTTTCTGGGCATTGAAAGCAATGAGGCCTGGAATAAATTTATATAAAAATTACTAATTATTATAAATTACTCATGTTTGGTTGCCTTTTTACGGAACAATTGTTTTCACCTGCAGGGTCTGAGGATGGAATTGCTGTAGGAGTTGCAGGTCTTGAGAGCCATTAAGGATCTCATGTCTGTCTATAGGTGCTGCAGTCACTGCTGGGGATTCCCTTGCTAAACTCACTGGAATATTCCAGGCCAGGCTGGATGGGGCTCTGAGCAACCTGGGATAGTGGAAGGTGTCCCTGCCCATGGCAGGGGGCAGGAACTGGCTGATCTTTAAGGTCCCTTCCAACCCAAACCATTCTATGATTTTATAACCACAAATTTCTGTGGAAGGGTTTTCAATTGTTGCGGTGTGGCAGTAGGGATCTGTCGTTCTGACCATTATAAAAATTCAAGAAGGACAGCTCCTCAGTCTCATGGCTCTCTGCTATCAGGGTGGAAAAGTGGTCAAAAGAGCCTTTGTACTCTGCTCGTCACTGAAGAAAAAGCACTTTATGGAAATTAGTTTCTCTGAAAAACATTTTCCACAGCCAGGTACTCCTGTGTTGCTCTATTCTCATTCTGAATATTGTCAGTTATACAGCTCTGTCCCCTTTGGAACGTCGTGAATGAAATTTGTAATAATATTTTCTGTTCAATTGTGCCTGTTGACCCCCTGAATTTTTCTTTTTCTTTTAGGCATTGGCACATTAATAGCAAACAATGTTTATGATGCAGCATACCCGCTTCACGATGTACGTATGCACATGACATTTCAAGTCATGATCTAAAAGTAAAATCAACAATGTAGGAACAGCTGACCAAACTTTTATTTAGCTTTATCTACTTTTATATCAGTTATTAAATTGTTTTCTTTCTCCAGGGTGAATATGAAGGCCAAAATGGTGACATGAATGAAAGAAAGGTAAAATACATTGCAAAATTTATTTCATATTAGATTTAATGTAATAAATGGTGTTCTAAATGTCATTGTAAAGAATTAGCCATTGTGCAAACAAGTAGATGTTTTTAAAAATGCATACATTTTTTGCATTATATATTTTTCTCTATTTTTGCACATAAAAATGTTTTTATAAGATTTTTATAATGTTTTCTTATGAAGCATGTCAGTAAATTTAATTTGATACTTACATCTTGAAATGCTTCCAGTTTCCCTCTGCATACATAGACAAGATTTTCAACCTGTCAGGAAGCAGAAATTGTTAAATAACTCATATAATCATTTTATTTTTGTAACCAAATGCTACTAGAGAGCAGTGGTTACTAACATAAAACATAGTTGTACTTTTAATTTGATTGTGCAGTCAATTAAATTGCATGAAATTTCTAAAAATCTGCTTCCAATTATTTTGTAAATAAAGTATCTAGCTATCAAAAGACATTCAAAAAAAGATCAATCCTCAAGAGAAACAGTGTGAATTCAAACTGTGTTTAATATATATATATATGCTTACTTAGAAATGGGGGAAAAAAACATTTAATTTCTGTAATCCAATAAGATAATTTCCATATTGTTCTCTAATGTTTGCTCATTTTATTTTCCTTGATATGCAAACAATAGGATAGGAAATGCAGAGGGAAAATAGTAGGGAGAGAAAGGGGAGGAGGGAAGACTGAAGAAAAAGGGAATGTTTGGATAACTCCAATATTTACTTACTATGAAGACTGAATTCATGCAAACTGAGGTCGTACAAATAAATCTGATGTCTCCAATGCTGAATTAGTAAAATTTGAAAACATAATCGTTGTAGTTTTTGGTAAATAATGTTGCCATTGAGCCACTAGATGTCTTCATGTGCTGCATACAATTTAATTTAGAGTATGAACCTTGGTAAGCAAAACAAAGTTAGAAAACAAACTATGAAAGAAGTTTTTTATTTGTGTCTGTTACTTTGAACTTTTTGTTCATGAAGGAATTGTCTGCTCTGGACTTGCAGAACTTTCTCTGAGACCCAGCTCCACAGATTACTGACTTGGAAAGCAAAAATTTTAGAGAAAAAACCAAACGAACATTAGTCAATGGAGGAAGATTGGGTACTGTGGAATGGGGGGGAAGAGGGCCTAGAAGGACCAGTGTCTGGAAAAATATTCCCCCTACAAGTTGTATTTTTTGCTACCCTCTTTTTATTCTGCCTATTAGGCTCAGTTATGAAGTGTTAAGTATTAAAAACATAAAAGCTTCTTTCCAGAAATACTTCACTGATTATTCACATATGTCCCTGCTGCCTAGGCCTTGAATCTTCTGTAGTATTCCTATGCATAACATCATCTGTTTTCTATCTGAATCTAATAGTCTCAGTGTTTAATTTCCTGAAGAAGCCTGATCAGGTTTAAAAGAAGGGAGGGCATTTTTGAGCCTTTTTTTTTTTTTTTTCCTTCTGCCCCTTTTTATTTTTCCCATTTTAACTTATCTATATCTTCCAATTCAATTTTCTCTTGTATAAGCCCCAAAAATGAGTACTATTTGAATATAAAAATGAATACTATTAGCATAAGTACCCTTATGGGGTACTTTTGCCAATAGGGCAGCACAAGTAATTAAGATTTATGTACCAGTTTATAACATAAAAGGTTAATCCTTATCAAACTTCTTCAGGATTTCCTTGGAGAAAATGCACAGTGACACCACACCTTTGTCCCATCCTATGAGATTTAGAAATCTTTGGTCAATGAAATCCTCAGACTGAGAGGGTTTCAGTCTTTCCTAAGAGTAAAGGAATTTCCCAGTTTCTGTGTGATTTCTGCTCTAAAAATATATATATATATATATCTTTTTAAGAAAGGTATTGAACAGCACAATGGTAATAACTCACCATGAGTATAAACACTGGTTTGGTCTTTAAGCTTCTGGCCCACTGGCAACTTGTAACCCTTCATTGCTGTCCCTGTGTTTGCATTAAAAAATCCATGAGGGCTTTGTAACCTACCTGGGAAATCCACTGTTGTCATATGCTACAGCAGCATTATTAGAAAATTCTTATAAATTTACAGAAAGTACCTGTTCCGAAACGGAATGCTATTTTAGACAGAGCTTTCTTTTTGCTCTTCAAATTCCATTCTGTAGCTGTGTTCAAAGCAGCCTTTGAGTACTTTTAGGAATTACATCATTTTAACTTTCTTCTTTTGTATATTTGACTGAATGCATTTCTTAGTATGATTATTTATGGAAATCAATAACATTCTGTAGGTAATGCTGTGGGGTAATGGCAAGGGGTGATTTTGAATAGGTAACAACAGGTATTCATATAAAAATATCAATATGGCAGCTAGGACAATCCCCTTCAGTGAAGTTGTGTTACACAAATCATGGGAATTAAAGAGGGAACAAGGAAGATTATCCCAAATTCTTTGCCTGTTGCAGTTGAGTGTATTGTGGTCAATCTACCACAAGTCCTGCAAGGTTTCCTTTTATCCCCGACCCTGTTCCAGCTGGATTCCTCCCACTGCAAGAAGTTTCTGTAGGATCTGGGCTTTCCTTTGAGCTCTCTGTAAGCTGTGGGTGAATTTGCATATCCAACAGCAGATGTGGCCTTGTGTGATGTCCCCAAGATGGGGACAAAAGTCATTTTTCCATGGGTTCCACTGGGTATAGCAGCCCCAGGAGTAGAGCAAATATTTTTAAATCTTAGAAGATGTTTGTGAAAACAGAAGGGATAACTCGCTTCAAGGTAATTTTCAGTTTGTTATTTGTTGTTTTTTTTTTCTTTCTTTAGTTGCTGTATCAAGAATGGGCAAGATATGGAGTGTTTTACAAGTTTCAGCCTATTGATCTCATAAGGTAATGTGGACTTGTATAAAACACCAAGGGACCTGGTTTTGAGGTGATGAAGATTAATTCATTTCCACTTCAGCAAATGAAATCTTGGATTGATCAGAACATTAAAAATAATGCCCTCATCTCTTTTTTGTGGCTCTGATGATAATTTACTGTAACAAAAATACACTCAACAATTATTACGTATGCTTTCTTATAGTGCTTATTCCTGGAAGAATGTCATACTTCAGTCTTCGGGGTTTTTTAGGTATTGATTTGTTCAAAGGAGATGAATTGCCATTTACATTGGTGAATTTTTCTTGGAGGGTATGTTCACGAAATCTGGTGAATAATCAGAAGCTGATGTTCACATCATGAATCAGTGTGAAAGTATTTGACAGTTTTGAAATTGATTTGGTTTTTTTACTCCTGGTTTTACAAGTTTAATTCATCTAAACACATCCATATGTGTTCCCAGTGTTTGGTGGGTTATTTTTTTTTTGGTTTTTTTTTTTGTTTTGTTTTTTGTTTTGTTTTTGTTTTTGTTTTTCTTTTGTTTTTTTTTGTTTGTTTTGTTTTGTTTTGTTTATTTGTGTATATTTATAATTTTTTTCTTTACAAACGTAGAAGAAGCTGGGTTTAAAATAAGACAAAACAAACCAGCTATGATTTTTAAGGATTTCCCACAATATCTAAAAGAAAGCCAAAACAAAACAATTTTTGTTGTATTGTATTTTGTTTGTACTACAAATACTGAGAAAAGAAATATTTGAGAATACTGCTGACTAGAAATATTCTTATGTAAGATGTCTATCTAGGAAGAAATGAACTGGGATATTAAGAAATAGAAAAAAAACTCAAGAAATATCTGTTTCTGGATAATGTGTATATATAAGAAAGATGGCATTTGTTACCATTTATCTTTTGAATAATCAAATTCCAACTATTTTTTATAATATGATCTGCTCCTATGTGATCACCTGTGAAAGCTGCTGTTGGTACTATGGATAGTTAATAAGCTTAGTAAAATATTTTAATTATATTTTGAGTTAAAGCTGAAATGTTGCACGTAGTTTTTCAAAGAGCTAAGCATGAACTTTTAATGTGAGAGGAATTGCTCCTTATTGGGAGCAAGGTGTTTCAAACCGGAAAGTGGAAGTGAGACCATCAAACCCTACTGAGGTTCTGCAAGGCTTTGAAATTTCCTCCTTTTTTGCCTCAGAGGTACTGAGGCAAAATTTATGTACTTTTTGTATGGCAGTTACTCTGGGCCAAGCTCCTGTATCAAACAGGTAAACTCTGAATGAGATTACACCACCTGCTGTGTTGTTAGTAAATATTACAAGTGTTAAATTAAACTGTGACTGGCTAGAGGGATTCTCAAGTTTTGGCAGACCTGACAGCTCAGCTGAGTTAAAAATAGAGGTACATCTGCTTACACTCCATCTTCATTTGTATTTTGCTGTCTCCATTATAATGTTTCACTGTGCTGATATGATTTCATAGAAATCCTGTGGTTTAAACTTCTCTGAGAAACAAAAAGAAGACCAGACATATGCAATTGATTGTCTGTTCTCAGAGATGACTTTTCTTGCTTTTATCTTCCATATTTTGCTTGACTGCAAGTTTGACTGTTACCACTAAAATAAACGTGGTTTTTATTTCCTGGGTAATGGTAGAGCTTTAGTGTAAATATACCTGGAGAATGGCGACCCCTCTCTTTTTGCCAGTGAAGTAGGTTTCTTCACTTTTGTACCACGGGGGTATCTGAGCTCAGCCTTGATGTGGATACTTATTCCCTTGGCAGACATCAGTCGCACTTTGTGCTTTTTGATAATTTACTGTGACTCTCCTTTCTTAGATTGCTTAGATTATACTCAACTTTGTTTCCTGTTTTTTCTGGTGTAACTTAAGTTTAAATTCAGGCTTTGATGGGCAGATGAAGCAGCATTTATCTTTCTTTATACTCAAAGCCTCTCCTGTCTGCTGTTTTCAAACGCATTAACTCTATTGAAGCATGCTGCTAAATTTTTAATACAGCTTGCAAGTATTAAAATTTTTATAGTTAAAATATTTTGAACTATTCCTGTTTCACTCTTATTCAGTAAGAATGCAAGCTGATAGTCATTCTTTAACTCAAGTGCCTATGCTGGAAGATTAGATATGGCACTGTAGAATTATTATAGATTATTCCTGGTGCCTCAGCAACTTCCTTCTGACCACACAGTTGTTTCCAGTTCCCAACTGATTGTACACCAAAGACAGGAACCACATATTTGTTATGCTCACTCTTGGTACAGACTGGGGATTCTCTTCTAAGGTCTGTAATCCTCAGGGAATTTAACTGCATAGTCAGTCTTGGAAAATTTTAAAGTTCTTAATACCAAAAGGAAATAAAGGACCATTATAACAGTCACCAACAATTCCATTCACTCCTGTCTCTCAATCTGTAAAAATATCCTTCTCTGGCTTTGTGGACCTCTTTGGGCTACAAGAAAAAGCAAATCTTTTTGTGAAAGAAATGTAGCTGTGAGTAAGGAAGGTTTCACCAAATAAGAACACAGTGGGTGTTACATATTTCTATTCTACAGCAGAGCAATTTCAGTTAAAGACTTTAAGGAAATATATAGTGCAGATTGTGCAAATTGTACAGTGTGAATTGAGGTTTGATTTGTAAGATGTTATAACACCTCATCTCTCAGTGCACATCCAGATATAAAAACACATTGCTTCAAACAGTCTGCCTAATGCAGTGCTTTATTTTCAAAAGCATATGAATTTCAATTTTTTTTGTTTCTTTTTAACTCACATGAAGAGGATTATAAACAACTATTTGAGAGAGAAATCATGAATTGCTAACAGATATGCTAGGCTAAAAGTACTGAAAATGGTTTACCTTGTCTCAGTCATCTCAGGATGGCCTGAGATTCTCTATTAAAAATTAGAGAATGAAAGCTGCAGTTTTAGAATGTGCAGAACTCTGGAGGTCTGTCTGTTGTAACACACCTTTTTTTGTCATCCTAATTTAAGTATTGATTTTCACTAGAGAGGAGTTTCTCTAGTGTGACTTTTTTGTATGAATGCACTTATCCACAGTAGTTCCTCTCAATCCTTGCACTGTAATATAATAAGTGCTAGAAAAATCTGTGGCTTAGTGATTTTCTTCTATTTTTGATGATTTTCTTTCCTCAGATGAAGACGAGTTCAAACTCAGTTTTTAGCAAGTTCTGCAGTGATGCTACTGTTGATGCAGAGACAAGGATTGTGCTCCCTAAGAGTTCTATGACCCTGCATAAAGAAAGCAGGTTTTATATTTTTATATGTATTATTGAATGTTAATCAAAGTTTTAACAGCATGATGTTAGAGTTAATAGATTGTCCTTAGACTTTCCCTCTGCTCAAAGCAGAGTTGGCTTGAAAGCCAGATCAAATTGCTCATGAGCTTTGAAATCTCCTAGGATGAAGATCACACAGCTTCACCTCTTCCAACACTGCACCACTCTCAAGAAACGTTTCCTCCTCTTTGGACCAAATATTCCTTGAACTGACTTACAGTCATTGGTTTTTGTCTTTTAGCAGTGCACCTCTGATGAGTTATAGGTAGTGAAGAAAATAAACAGCAAGTGTAAGAAGTAAAGTAGAAATTTATAATAAATTTTATTTCCGGTTGTAATGCAACATTTATCACTTAGGAGCTCTAAATGACAGATGAAGAGAGTAATCTAAGGTTACTGATGTCACAAAGAGATGGTTTTCCTTCTGAGACAAAGCTATAACTCCTGGAAAACTGGCAGATTTTCCTCTTAATTGGCATCTTGAAGCACCTGCATCTGGGAAGCCAGGTAGGAACTGAAATTCCAGGAGCTGACCATCCTTGTAGATTGGAGGTCACCTTTTTATCTCTTGATCTATTAATGTAAGATTACTTCATCCTAGGAAAATCAAGCAGAGTTGGCTCATTTCTAACCGTGGTGGAGCTTATTTTAATATCACTGCTTCTGTAATGTCCCAGGTCATCTTCTAATGGTTTTTCATATTTTAATTTCTATTTCCCATTTCTAGAACTTCACCAAACTTCTTAGTAGTTAACAGGCTACATTTTCTGTAGCGTGATTACTTTCAAAGCTCCAAATGCCTCTTGCTGTAAAGCCTGAAACTGGGAAGACATGTAAAGATTAAGACTGCACACAATAATTCTTTTTGCAGGAGCAGGTAGGAGAGAGTGTTAACCAAAATATTATTTATAGTGAACAGAACGTAAATCAAAACTTGGGAGTTTCTGTTAGTCAAACTGTCTAGCTAATATATTCCCTCCTTCCTATCTTTAACTGTATTTTCCATTGGTACGGAAAATTGTTTCACCTCGGTGTGTAATGAATTCTGGCTTTTCATTGTAGTGTACCCATGTTGAACCTGCTCTTGACTGAGCATCCCCAGTCCCCCCCTGTTCCTGCCATGAATGCTGTGTTCCTAAAGCCTGGAGCTTGCTTCTCCTGGCAGTTTTTAAAGCAGTGACAGACCTGTGATCCACAGTTTGACTGTCTTGGCTCTGGATATTGTTGCCTTCTCTTTGAGTGTCTTGGGGCCTGTGTACAGTGCTCAATGTAAGCAATCAGGCCCCCAAATTGTCAATACTGGTCTGCCTTTTGACCTTTTGCTTCTTTCATCAATCTTCACCAGAAAAAACCCAAACCTGGATGTATCTGCTTACCCTACTTAGGGTAGTTTTAAAAGAGAGATAAAATAAGAACAGGGGAGTTCTGCTAAAATGGTGTTTTTATTGTCTTTAGAGATAAATGTTTCTTCCTTTGCAAAAATGTGGTTAAGATCAATCTGTGGTACAGCTTGCCCCTAACTGAGCCCTTCTATCCTGTCTAATGCCTGAACAAATGACTTCTTCTTTCACCACCATGATTTGTAATCACATCTTCATCTCTTTTTTGCTCCACATATTGTCTAGAATTCTCAGGACTTGAAAACAAAGTCTGTGATCCCCAGTCCCAGAGGAAATGTTGTTCAGTCACTGCTTAGTCTAACTTTGGGATTATTGATCTTCAAAGTGGGGATTGTCCTGCATGTTTAAATTCCTCATCTTCCCTGTCCCTCGTCTGTTATTATTGTGAATGAATGACCAAATATCCCGTCTTTATTTTTTTTGTGGAATGCAACCGCTTTTCAGAAACAACCCTGTAGCATCTGGTTATCTCACAGGGACTGAACAACCCTCCTTGATGCACTGTGTGCCTGCAATTCTTCCCTGGCTGTCTTTAGCAGGCAAATCTTCAATGTTCACAGAGATTGTGAGGCTGTCTGCAAGGAATTCTGTTCTAGGAAAAAGAGAAAACAGCTTTAAGCCTGGGAAAGTGCAGTAATTGAGCAAACATAGCACTAAGTAAAAAAATGCCCATGAGCACTGTCTTTGGCACTTGTGCATCCAGCTCCTTTCCAAAGCTCTGCCAAACACACGCCTGAGGCAATAATCAGAGCATATCTTCTCCTGTAACCCTATTGCACTTTGAGGCCAATATCTTTTTAGGGTTCCAGGAACCTCTACATGGATATTTCTTCCCAATGTATGGTACATCCAGCTTGCAGTTCATCATCATTAAAGCTCTCTGGGTGCAGTGGGAAGTTCTACGCCAACACCCACTCATCCCTGATGTCCTTCATGCCAGGTTTTACAGCAGAGAGCTTCCTAGAGGGGAAGGTTCCTTCCTCTAGAGGAGCTTCCTTCCTTCCTAGAAGCAGGTGGGACCCTGAAGCAGAGTCTGAGCTGGTGAAAAATGAACACTTTCCCCATCATTACAGTTATTTTCCCTTTCCATGATCTCGCTACACCTCACAATCCCAGTTTATTTATGAATGGCCTTTAGTATCATGCCGTAGATCCATGAAAATGGTCTGCATTTTAGGAGTTTGATGCTAGAGCAGCACTTTTCAGCTGAGTTGTTGTGAGTTTTCCCTCCCCTCACTGGAACTTCTCATCACAGGGCTTACCCAAGTGCTCCAGCCATTGTTTATTGCAAAGCAGAGGGGTTTTGCTCGTGGTGCATAAATCACCGAGGAATTTGTGTTGAATTATTCTGCTGGATGCAGGCCTGTGACTGGAGTGAGATGATTTACTTACAGCTCTGCATTTCACAGGCTTCGCCAGTCCTGTAGGAAGTGCTTCTCTCTTTGTCTCTTTTGGCAAGAGCTTGGTCTTATTTATTGTTGCATGTAAGAGAAATGGAATTTTAAACCAGTAGGCTTGGATTGTAGTGGTGAGGAAAAACAGATCCCTGCTTTCTGATAAACATAATTCCCAGGCTTCAGATCACTGTCTGAGCACTAGGATCCTCGTTACCACCCAGATTCCTCCCTCCTGCAGTGGGATTTTCAAAAGCTAGATCCCACAAAGGGTGTGCCTATCTACATCAGAACTTCTGCAAAGTCAAGGCTCCGAAGACTGACATTGCTGCACAACTTCCTCGGGTCTCCCCCTCAGACTGTGGAGTTTTGTAGGCAGCTAGAATTCAGTTTCCTTTGTGTTAAGAACTGTCTCAGGTTAAGTTCAATAATGCCTGTATGGTGCCTAAATTTCACAGCCAGAAACTTATATTTTTGAATGGACATGACTGATAGGTCCCTTCCAAAAGGTGTCTTTGGAGGTGATAGCAGTGTATTTTGATAGGAAGTGGAAGTTTGCTCTTTCAGACTGGAGAAACAAAAGACAGAGGTGAGAGGCCACATTTGGAAACAGAAGTTATGCGCTTTTAAGTATTTTCGTGCATGTGAATATTTGTAGGCATCTAGAGGTGTGTATGGCTGGGAACTGCAGGGAGTAGAAAACAGCTGCTGCATTTGGGTGGTTACAGTTCTGCTTATCTTTCTTGTGGAACTGCTCTTGATGTCTTAATTTCTGCAGAAGGTTCTGGCTGTGGCTTGCTGGGCTGAGAGGACATCCTTTTCTGGCTCCTGAGTGCTGACCAGGGGTCAAGACCAACCCATTTCTGGTTTAAAGGGATGGGTTCCCCCATACTAAGATGCTTTGTATGAGGATCCTCTCTGTACATAAGTTATATTAGGACAGGCCATGGGTTTGTCTTATCCAGTAACTTGTCTCTAACTGGACAAAACCAAGATGACAAGGTAAGAGATCAAGAACTGGGCACCACTTAAAAATTATCCCCAGAAAACACAAGTTTAGGGAAAACGTACAATGTGACAAATCTTTGAACTTCCACAGTCAGTGCAGAGAGCAGAAAAATTAACATTTTAATGCAATGTTGAGCAGGGGGTAAGAAAAGGATGGAGCCAGGCTCTTTTTGGCTGTGCCTTGTGACAGGACAAGAGGTGATGGGCACAAATGAGGGTGAGGTAGATTACCCTGTAGTTCCATAGGTTCTTCTTCTTGCCCTTCTTGAAGATGGGGGTGACACTTGTTTTCCTTCAGCTTTTGGGCACTTCTCCCCGTTGCCACCATCAATCAAAGATTATCAAGAACTGCCTTGCAATGACATCTGCCAGCTCCCTTAGCCCTCGTGGGTGCATCCCATCAGGGCCTGTGGACTTACGGATATCCAGTTTGCTTCAGTATTCCCTGACCTGATCCTCTTCTACCAAGGTGACTAAAAGATAATATTTTATACTTGGTTTTAATTAGAAATTATACATCTGTTTATTAGCCACCAGATGGTGTCTATCTGACAGCAGTAACATGGTGCAAGTACTAACAAGGACCTACTTACTAAAATAAATACATGAAATGAATTCAGGCTCTGCAGTAAGGGTTAGCTGTTATTAACTTGAAAAGCAAGAGAGCTCTCATGAAATATTAGTTATTATAAATGAAAGATATTTAGGAAAAGAAGCCAGTATTTGAGGTTCAAACTCTTGTTAAACAAGATGAAAAAAAATCATGCAAATTATCTTGTGAAAACTGGAAATTAGGGAAGTGATGAGACGTCAGTGACCTCACATTTGTTCAAGTACAAAAAGGCAGAAAAGCAAGTCGTAATAGGTATTAAAAAAATAGGAAAAAAAAACCTAAGTAACCTCCTTTCCAGTCTAAAAGAAAGGCTGATTCATATTAAAGAGGTTACTCCTTATTTGTATGTGTTTATTATAGAAAAAATACTACCTGTATAACTAAATGAATTGCTTCTTACATAGAGTGTCATTTGGTGCCCTGAGTTGTTCATAAAATGAAACTTCCTCACAGGTAAGCTCTGATTGACTTCCATTATCTTTGAATTAGTCTCAAGCAGCCATGGATTTTTAATTTTCCAGGTTTGGAAGGTTACTGACATTTTTTATACTGCGAAATAAAGAGAGAATAACTTAAAGGTGCAGAGAGGCAGAGTGTCCATAGGTTCTGTTATGCACGGGTTCTGGGAAGTGACAGGCTGAGCACTGAGTTACTCCTGCTGAAAATGCCTCCCGTGAGCAAGGTGTGCTGTGGCTTCAACAGCATAATGTAATCAGGCACTTAATCCTTTCAAACCCATTCTGAAGTTTTGTATTGTCCCAGAACAGAGAGGAGAATGCAATTACAGTACTTCTGACTACCCAGCATCGTGTTGTTTGCTTATTCATTTGGCAGTTGTCAGCCTTAATTTCTGTCTCAGTCACATTACATGTCTACTTATTATGCTTCTATTGTTCTTTCTCCTACAGTCAGTAAACAAAGGCTTTTTTCAGTTTATAATCCATCACCACAAGCTATGCACTTTCAGCTGTATTCTGACAAGTTCTTGGAATGGAAGCATAAGGTTCATGAATCTGTGAGGCTCAGGGAGTGGCTTGTCCTAGTTTTAGTTTTTGCAGGACAAGGTTTGACCTTTTGATAGTTTAAATTGCATTTTATACACAAATTATTATTATTATTATTATTATTATTATTATNGAACTTGAATACTCCCTTCCTTCACACATATCAGCTTCTCCTTGTTACTGTGCTGAATAGTACTTAAAAGCCAAAAAGACTAGGGAAAAACAGTTTTCCCTCTAAATAAAATTCAGAATTTCTTTTCTCTATGGAAATGCAATATTTTGACAGTGGGGTTTTTTTTAGTCCGTAAGGAATCACAAAATTCCACAGTGCCTTGAAAGATAAATATATTTGTAATTTAGGTAAGTTTGGCTCCAAACTTAAGTATCATTGGAGGACACAGCAAATATTTAAGTAATGTTTTCAAACAAGAACTTTAATGAAAAGGGCTTGATTAAACGGCTCTGGTGGCACATTTCTTCATTCTGTTTTCAAGGGAAAAGGATCGGGTTCTCAACTCTATTCAAAAACATACTTTTAATCACTCTCTACTGGACATTCTTGATTTTTATGTCCAGTATAGGGAAAAAAAATGTTTTTACCTTGGTCAGAGGCTCCTTTCTTTGTTTTCTGTATGCAGGCCCAGTTGGTCTTTCTAAAGGACATTTTCTTTCCTACCTCAAACTCAGATGCATTGCAATCAATCTGAGGTTTTGCAGTTGTTATTTTTTCCCCCTCTTAAAATTTTAATAAAAAGAATTTTTCAGTCTCTTGGCACGTTGTTCCAAGGGGGATTGTCTTCTGCCAGGATCTTTCTTGGCTTCCATATTGCTCCATTTGGTGCACTCTCTGTGTATCTGGATTTAGCACTGATATGTTCCGTTTTGAGACTGCCTGGTTGGAATATGTGCTGTCAGGCACAACCATGGCAGAAATCTCCAGGATCTCTGGATGCACAGCAGCCTCAGTGCTGCTGCTGAGCAGTAATTCCACCCAGGTGTCCCAGATGGTTGCAATAAATGCTTGAATCCTGCCCTGAGAAAATTTTCAAGTGAAGAAGGAATGGCAAATCCAGAAAAGTTTCAACATAGGCAACTCTACCTGGAGTGAAATCTTGGGGTGTTCAGAAATGTACCTTATCATCTTATAGTGACGGGGGCTTTCCCTATACTCCAGCAGTTTTTCTGAAAGAAGTCTGCAGTTTTGACACGGAAACTTCCGATGTTGGGAACTATTATCTCAGAACCAAGGGAAATATCTGTGTTCTGAACTTACCATGTACTAGAAATTGCTTCTCACTTTCTAAGGGTGGTCACCGTTCTACCTTCAGTTCAGTGGCAGATTTTCTTCCGGTTGCAAAAGCCCTGAAAGAATAAATTGTGTTCCTGGGAGCCGTTGCTGTGAGTCAGAGATGGAATGTGCACCTGGATAGGGAAAGAAAGTTCTAAACTGGCCTTGGCAGTAGAGGTGTTCTGACATGAAACTAAACTGCTTGTCTTTCTCCTCAACAGCAGAAACACCCGGATTTCACCCCCAAACTGTGCAAATAAGTTTATTTTCAAGGCATTAGCAATACATGTGACTTGTTTGACCTTTTGCACAGGGGAAACCTACCCAAGAGGCAGCTGTAAATCAGTTTTATTTTGCATAGAAACTGCTACGTCTAAATGACTCCTCCACCAAAAGGGTGGTGGAATGACTTGGAAACATGAAGTGACAGCTGGCCTAGAGTGGGGTATGGAAATTTAAAAACTGAAGAGTTATGCACAGATTTGCTGGTTGGGTGACTCAGTGTCCACAGTGCCTTTTCCTTGCTTTTTTAGCTTTGTTCCTGAATGTCTCCAGAGTTCTTTCCGGCGTGTGTCACACACCACACGCTTTATTCACATTCCAGGTACTCTTGTTTTCACAGAGTCAAAACTGAAGGGTTTTCTCCTTCTCTCTTTCTCCCCCCTTCCCCAAACCTTAGTCTATTATTAAATTGCAAAACTTGGCACGGGAGCACTGTGACCAACGTGCAAGCAGAGGGTTTAATAATCGGTTATTCTTTTTGAAGTTGGTTTTGCAACCAGACAGACCAAAGTGCATTGCAGATGTCTGGTTTAAATGTTATATGGACGAAGCAGAGGGAACCGAGTCAACGTTTTTGCTGTTGCATTTCTCAGCACTTCTAATTCTGGGAGGGAATACACTTTCTACAGGTGGTTGTTGTTGCTGCTGTTGTAGTTTTTTATTGCTGTTTCTGATAATTTGCTGGAAGAGCAGCTCTTGCTTGGCTTCTGAAGGAGTTACGGGTGATTTGGCCAAATCTTTCCTTAAAGATGTGATTCTTGTCCAAGAGAGCTCAGTATTTGGTAGGCGGCCACTTAACCAGCCTTTTGAAAGTCTTCCAAAATGAAAGGCACAACTTTTCACCTTATGCTGTATCAACACACAGAACAAAAGCCTTGGGTGCTGCTCCTGATAGAAGCAGTATGCATTCTTTATCAAAGCCATTTGCCTTTTGGTTTGGGAATAACCCCTGTGTCCATGGAATATATGTATACAAAGGGGCATTTCCCTTATGTGGAAACAAAAACTCACACAATTTCAGGGGCACAGTTTTTTGGTGACATTCTGCAGTATCCATGAGCATGCTTTAGAAAGGATTAGTCCTTAGCTTTGTCTGGATATATGTGAGGCAGATGTGAATTAGCTACTGAGGTAGGGCAAGACTCTGGTCTCAATTCTCCTCTTTTGCCATGCCAGCATAAATCACGGGTAATTCCTGCGGGATAATAAAGTAAGACTGGTTTTATCACAATGTAAATGAGAGAACATGCCAAGTTCTGGGTGTAAATACATAAAAACTTGTAAAATTACTTTTTCTTGACTTACATGTTTCTCTGCCCTTGAAGAACACATTTTTTTTTGCCTTCTGTTCATTCACTACTGAATCCAGCAGCAGCTGCAGTAGATGTTGGTACAGGTGGTCACAGGTATTTGCAGAGCAGAGGAGTCAAGACTCCTATTCAGAGGAACTAGAGAAGAGTTCTTGGGATGTGTCAAAGAAAGGATGTGCCTATGTCCTGTGTTCTTCTGACTTGATAAACTCATATTTAAATTGATAATTATGTTTCCAAGCACTGTCACTGCTTCTCCTTAGATTATTTCACTTTCTGGCACATTGGTGGACTGAGCTTGGGCACAGCATCTTAATTATTTTTCTTTTTCAAAACAGTTTAGCCAAAATAGTGCAGCTTTCTTCTTGACAACCGCTTTTTTTCCATACTGCCAAGACATTGTTGAGCTCTTATCACTCTCTTTTGGCACGGATACAAATAGCAACCCTTTGCTTTATAGGTTACAGATCACATTTATCACTGGAAGGCTTAAAAATTCAAGGGGAAGCCTTGTGAACCATAAACTTCAACTTCCCTGACCCTGGTCAGCTACTCTTTAGTGCTGCTGGCATTTGAACACTTTCTGTGCTAATTTGTGGCCGTTTGTCAAAAGATCAGACAGTTTTGAACAGCTTAGATTGTGGACAATTTTTGGTGTTTGCTCTGACCTGTTTGAAGCACTTTGCTACTTGCGCCCATTGCCCATCTCTACAAACAAGGAAGCAGTAAGAAGACATAATCAGAATAATCTCCTTCTGGTCCTCCTTTTCCCTCTTTAGTGTTAAATTTAAGGTTGTCACTCCCCAGTAAGAAGGAAACTCGAGAGCAAATGGAGTTTCCCTCCATCCTGTGCTGTTCTAAGGCCATTGATACTGTTTATTGACTCACACAAGAGGCTTGAAGAAAAGCTATAGGCCTTTGGGTTAGTTCTCTATTTCAATCAAGTATTTCTTCCCTTACTTCATATTAAAATTAAGTGTATTAAAATGCATGCATTATACAAACTGTATTAATAACATAGAATATTAACAAACAAGTATATTAAAAATATATATTTATGTTCAAATGTGAAAATAAAGGAAAGCTTCTTGTAATTACCTCCAAAATTACCTGGCATGTGCCAGGTTAGAGGGCAGTCCCACAGTATATGGCTTGTGTTTGCAAAACAAATATTTATATTTATCATTTCATAAAATATGCTATATCATATAATGCCATATTTCCTTGTATTCTCTGCAAATCCATTGTCCCAAGGTGCTTAAAATCTTAAGTTATTACCATTCAAGCCATGCTGTGATGATTTCACTTTTGCTGTTTGATATGTCACTTAGTTTGTAGCTCAGGGTACTTTGCAATGTAAGTTGCAGGGGCTGTACCCTTTTCCTAGAAGATTCCTGAAATTTCCCAGCTTCTGGATGGCATCCCCTCTTACTGAAGATAATGTTGTCTGTGTATCACCTTAAAATGCTTTTGTTTGGTTTTCCCCTTTAGGATTACACATATCCTTTCTAAAGGATAAGCAAGTTTTGTTAGACATGAGAAAATACAGGTACTCATGGAAGGCAACACTGAGATGGGCAGGATTGCAGTGCCAGTTTTCTGTGGGAGAGCCTGGAAGTGCGGAGTTAGCTGCAGCTCTGACGGTGTGAGAACAACAGCAGGATCTGTAGTAATAAAAATCCCTCACTGTTACTTCCCTTATCCATTTCATCTGAGCTGGAAGTGACTGTGGAGGCTTGTCTTGTTGTCCCATGGCTCTCTGCCATGGTTGCACTCCTGCCCTGTCTCTCCTGTGGCAGGAGAAGCCTGGCCCAACTTCTGCAGCAGAAAATTTTGGTTTGGGCCTCCAAAAATCTCATTTAAACATTTTCAGTAGGAATGATTTAAATCTGGGGTGCTAAGCTTGGATAAAACCTTCCTAAGTTGAGTGGGATCAGAATAAATCTCAAAGTGGGATTGTGTTCAACCTTTATGAGGAGCAAGTCTCGTCTTTGTTTTATTAGACATGATATCATGAATTTATTTTAATTTTTGCTGCTATTAAAGTGTAAATGTCTCACTGACATATTCCATGTCATGCCCTAAGTGCTCTCTGTGTAGCTGCTTTCTGTCCAACACTGCTCCATCTTCCTCTCTGGCTTGTGAAATGTTTTAACCTTGTTGGTTTTTATCTAAATTTTGGTGAATTCTTGATTTCTATGAAGCTCTTTGGATTTTGCAATATTTGTAATCACTCCTAACTGTACTTTGGAATGATCAGCAAGGTTCATCTATGTTTAGTTTACTTCTTGCAGTGTGATTCATGAAGATGCTGGGTTGAGTTCTACCACTTATTTATGAACATCTGCAGTGGGCTGTTCCTCAGAGCAGACACTGTTTTTTCTAACCAGCTGTCCAGGGGCTGTTAAGTTGACAAAATATTTTTTCTGAAAAGCCAGTGTTAGGTGTACTAGTAAACTTTCCTCCTTTAGCAGCAATTCCAGATTAGTCATCTTTTAGATGTTAGAGGATGTTGTCAGTATGGTCCCATAGACGTCATTTCTCTGATTCTCACCAACTGAATCCAGCAGTACTACAGACGCAAAACTTAACGTACTCCTCTGAGGAGCCAAGAATTCTCTAATGTTTTCCCCTATTTCACTGACTTCTTTTAAGAGATGCAAAGACCACAGTCTTACCTGAATAGACAAATATTGCAATGATACCTGCTTAATATCAGGTCAAGAGAATGATCCAGGACTGTCTTTAACTTCTCACAACAGGGAAGCCCAAATGCCTAAATCTCCCCCTTTATTTGTTCCTATTGCCTTCAAGATACTCAGGGTTTTCATTCATGTCTTTCACAATTGGTATTTTAACTTTCTGGGACTGTTCAGTAGCTGTAAAACACATTTGAAAATTATACCCTTGACACATGCTTTTTCTTCTTCCTTTTTTTTTTTTTTTCCTTCTTTCTTTTTCAGGAAGTATTTTGGAGAAAAGATAGGACTTTATTTTGCGTGGCTGGGTTTATACACAGAATTCCTCATTCCATCTTCAGTAGTTGGGATTATTGTGTTTCTATATGGATGTATAACCGTTGAAAGTGACATTCCTAGGTAAGCTTATCTGTGATCCATGATTTGTTACTTGAAAATTGTAAGACTGTGCTTTTTCTTATTACTCCTTAGTGAGAATAACTGGTTTTAGCTTGTCTGAAGAGCAGTGATGTATCATTACCAACCCTGTGAGCATTACAAACACAGAGGCATTGAACAGATGTTTGAAGGGCACACATTTATTTGACTGTTCAGTGTTTCACCTCCTGAAACAGAAATGTTGAGTGAGTCCACTGCAGTGAATTATTTTTCTAAGATACTAATTTGCTTTTCATGAGTGCACATAGCTCAGTGCTCAATCAGAAAGTTATTATGTAAAACTCACTGGAATTAATGCAAACACTGTCCACGACTCTTGGAATACTTTATTCTCGGTAAAATCAGGCCATTTGTACAAGTAAAATGAGCAATAGTTACTAGACTTAGCAAATGCCAGCACATCAAGGGATGTGATTCTGGCCCTCTTCTCCACTCTGCTGAGCCCCCCCTGCAGGGCTGCCTCCAGCCCTGGGCCCACCACAGGAAGGACAGGGAGCTGCTGGAGCCAGCCCAGAGCAGGGACACCAAGGGGAGCAGAGGGATGGAGCAGCTCTGCTGTGAGGAAAGGCTGAGGGAATTGGGATTGTTGTGCCTGGAGAAGGGAAGGCTCCAGCAGGACCTTAGAGTGGCCTTCCAGGACTTGAAAGGAGCCTACAGGAAAGACAGAGAGTCTCTTGACAAGGGCCTGGAGTGACAGGACAAGGGGGAATGACTTCACACTGACAGAGAGCAGGTTTAGTTTGGATATTGGGAAGAAATTGTTCCCTATGAGAGTGGTGAGACTCTGGCACAGGTTGCCCAGAGAAGCTGTGGCCGCCCCGTTCCTGTAGGTGTTCCAGGTCAGGCTGGATGGGGCTCTGAGCAACCTGGTTGAGTGGAAGGTGTCCCTGCCCATGGCAGGGGGTGGGACTGGCTGATATTTAAGGTTCCTTCCAACTCAACCCGTTATATGATTCTATATTTGGTCTCCACAGTATTCCCTTTCTAGACACAAAAAATGTTGAGTTTTGTGTATCCTGAAGGGGATATACTACACAAAAACTGCCAAAGTCACACCGTGATGTTAATATCTGCTTCCCAGTAAATAAAATTAATTCCTCTGTGTTATCTGTCTGACTTCTGCTGGAGACAGGATACTGCTGTATGCTGATCACACTCATGACAGTCCCTGAACTGACAACTTTTTAAATCACTGCAGTAGGATGAGGTTACTGATAGGTAAATGATGAACAGCACCACATCTGAGACAGGGTCTGTTTTCTTAGCTTGATCTGAATAAATCTTGGTGGGCTGTGCTTGTCTGGGTGAAAGCTTGTGCTAACATTTAAACTCCAGTGAGATTTATGGCTAAGATGTATCTGCAGCACCCTCTGCTGCCTTTTGAAACAGAGAATTACTGTAACAATATGAGAGCTGGAAACAGCTGCATGCTTTTCAAACCATATAAACATATTCATACTAGAGCTTGAATAGTACTTTTTTTTTCATTTGAAGTCATAAGGAAAAATCTATTTCAGGATGTTCCATATAGGAATAGTCATAATCACAATATGCCAGCTATCATTGAAGCAATGTGGCAACTCTTAGCTCATGATCCTGACAAGGACATTTGAACTTTGCACTACTCAGTTCACCTAAGGGAGACTGTGTAGGTATGAAAGGCTTTTGCATACTAACCTTATGGAAAAAACTGAAAGCATACTCAACACTGACAAGGAGCGTTTGGCCTGTTAAAATGATACTGACAATGGGTTTCTTAAAAGATTTTTAGGGATTGTATCCATACATGGCAAATAAGTCATAGAATAAAAATAACAACCTTACAGTAAAGTTCTTAAAATCTGTAAAAAAATCTTTTCTCTCATATTTTTGTGCTGCTATATTAAAAAATGTGTATTTTGACAAGGGCACCGAATTTCTTTTGCGACCACTTCAGTCTTTCATTTCATTAATTTAAATCTGATCTGTATGAAATCATGTAACTGACTGCAGAGATGGCAAACTCCACTTTCTTGCTGGAATTTTGGGTTTTTAGTGTGGTTAACCTCAGTCTTCAGTGATGCTGTCTTCCTTAATTCACTAACACAGTGCAGTGATCAGTCTGGTTGAGTGTTGCATCGTTTTCCTGTTGGTAAGGTGCCTACAAAGATCTTAAAAATTCCTACCCATGGCAATAAGCCTTGAAGAAACACACAGCTCCCCTTCTCTGAAAGTGCAGGCCACATAAATTGCAGATAGCTTGTAATATCTGTGATGTGCTGCTTGATATCACTACTGCACATCCATAGTTTCTGAGCTGGAATACTCAGAGGAACTGTGCCCTTGTCTGTCACAGCAAAGAGATGTGTGACCAACGCAATGCCTTCACCATGTGTCCCCTGTGTGACAAGTTCTGTGATTACTGGAACCTCAGCTCTGCCTGTGCCACCGCTCGAGCCAGTCACTTGTTTGACAACCCTGCCACGGTTTTCTTCTCCATCTTCATGGCTCTCTGGGGTGAGTATTGCTTTACAAGTTAACAGTGCCTTTTGATGGTTGGACTCTTCACTGAATAATAAAGTGCTGTTTGATTGAATGTGATCCCTGTGGCTTTGGGAAGCTGGTGATCCTCAGAAGGCCAGAGAGAGCTGTCTGTGTTGAGACTGGGGAAAACAATATCGCTGTCAACAGCAACCTCTGGAATAAATGGAGAGGAGTTGTGTAGTTCAGGGAAGAAAAATACATCCTTTCTTCCTGTACTGCCGTGTTTAGAATCATAGAATCATAAAGTCTGGAAAAGATCTACAAGATCATCAAGTCCAGTTTTTGACTGATCCCCACCTTGTCAACTAAACCAGAGCACTAAGTGCCCCGTTCAGTTGTTTATTAAACATCTCCAGGGATGGTGACTCCACCACCTTCCTGGACAGCCCCTTCCAGTGCCAATGGGAAGAAATTCTTCCTGATGTCCAACCGAAACCTCCCCTGCCACATCTTGAGGCCGTTTTCTCCATGGACGAAATTGTGCCTTTAATGGAACTTCTAATCTTTGCCATGTATTTGCTAATTTTTCTTCATTTTCTATTGACATGTCACATCCTTTTAACACCTTCTGCATTTGGGGCCAGAATGTATTTGAGGATTGGTATGGTGCAGACATCTGAAAGAGTCTAATTTAAGCACAGTCCCACTTCCTTGTGGGACAACTCAGTCACATAATTTTATCAAAACTTTATGGGATTCCAAGAGCAATGGGACTATTATAATTTTAATTATAATATTTTTTAGAGTATTCCATTTAAACAAGCTTGTTTTTCTTTAATGGCAAATATCCTTGTCTCCATGAGGATATCAAAACACTTCATAAACATGAATGAATGCATTGTAGCATCACTCTTACTGTTTCTGGCCTCACCTCTGCCCTGAAAAGTGTGTGTGCTGTGCTTGAGTGAATTAGTGCTGGTGTTATGCTCTCCTTTACTCTAGAGCTTGTTTATTGTGAAAGTTAAATGTGTTACTGCTACCGTAAAATGATTTTTTATTTCCCTATTCATTGTTCCCCAACTGAAATTATCATCCTTAATATGAAATTGAGCAAATATATTATTGTGTTATAGACATCCCTCAGCAACCAGTGTGTTATTCTTTGCAATCCTATTTAGATTTTACAGCTTGTTTTAGAAAGGACTGATTGGTGGCTTGGCATTGGGTGAGGACAGCAGAGAGTTTTTAAGGAACTTGCAGACAGAACATATCATGGAAGCAAAAAGCATTTATTTACCAGTTCCTGGAAACCCAAGAGCAGGAGTTAGATAATATGTGAGAATTATGACTGAGAAATATAAAAAAGAGGATGAATTTATAGACTCAGAGTAATTTATTTTACTACTTGAGATTACAGGGTAGACTGGCAGATAAAGTGTCACCTGCTGCTGTGAAGCTTAAGATAAATAAAATACCATTTTCCTGACAGAGAAACTTTACTGTAAACTTGCATCCACACAAATGACATTTTCCACTGAACCTCATCCAGAACAATTGTATTTTAGTATCAGCAATGCAATGTGCAAAAGAAAATGCTGATATATCCTTGCACTAAGACAAATTAGTAGAATCTGTTATGGAACAGAACAGGACAAAGTTCCATATGCAATGCTTTTTAAAAAAGAGATGTAAGAATAACAAAATTCTTTCAGAGCTGTAGCCCTCCTCCAAAAAGTGTTTCCCACAGATTGGAAAAGTCTGTTCTTGGGACCATGATAACTGAGCTTGTCAGTTCAAGAAAACACAGCCGGCACACACAAAGAGCTGCAAAGCGAAATAATGGAGCCTTTACTAACTCTTCCCAGCTTGCCTATTAAGTATTAGATTACACCAAATTTTGCTGCCCTACTATTAAAGGCTGTGCTGGTTGTATCTAGAGCTCGATCTGTTGAATGGCAGAGCTCATTCACACACCTATTCCTGCTATATATTTAAAAGAGCAAACTATGGTGATCTGGGCCGGCTTCATTTCATGAGGGTGTTTGGCACGGGAATTCTTTTATCCTGCTTGTCTTCTCCCATTCGTTAGAAAGCAGGCAGCTTCCTATGATTAATATCATAAAAGGAATCATGCTTTTAGTAGCTGATCCTGATTCCTCATGAAGTGTCTTTGTGATTCCAGCAGTCCTGCTGCAAGTGTCTGTATTCACAGTGTCCGCATTCACAGTGTCCGTATTCACAGTGTCCGTATTCAATACTGGGTTTGATGTCACCGGTGTCCTGGTGCTGAATTTCAATGTCAGATGCCTTTATTAGAAGTTTTACAGAATCATAGAATGGCTTGGGTTGGAAGGGACCTGAAAGCTCATCTAGTTCCAACCCCCTGCCATGGGCAGGGACAGCTTCCACTATCCCAGGTTGCTCTGAGCCCCATCCAACCTGGCCTTGAACACTTCCAGGGATGGGGCAGCCACAGCTTCTCTGGGCAACCTGTGCCAGGGCCTCACCACCCTCATGGGGAAGAATTTCTTCCTCATATCCCATTTAAACCTGCTCTCTGTCAGTTTAGTTTTTCTGCTGGTGTAAGTCAGTGCAGATGTGCTGATTTCAGAGCAGCTGCTGCATCAAGCCAAGTATGTTCTTACAGAGCTAAATGTGGAACTGAGTTTTTGTATAACAGGAAAGAATGGAATGAGTAACAGCACCCTATAAAATAACCAAATGTTTTCGTATTTAAGATATCTAAAAACCCTTGAGTTTTCAGACTACGCTAAATATAGCTTTTATGCATTCTCTCTTCTGTAAGGGAGGAGCACAAATAGCAACTTATTTGTTTAATGTCTGGATTTGCTTTCCATGTGCTGCCAGTCCTGTCTTTAAATGGTATTTATTTCTTATATGATGGGATGATACCTGTGAAGAAAATATTTGCAGCTAATTGTTGGGATAGATTATGACTTGTAAGAGCCAGAGTGTTTTCACAGAGTTCCCATTTTTAATAGTGTTATCTGACAGTGTGGATGCAGTCAAGGGAAGCTGATCTAATTTTGTCTGTCTTGTGGGGCTATCTACGAGATGTTCAAAGTGATGTAAACACTGCTGTGATCTAACAGTGTTTTCACAATACCCTTTTCACCCACTGAAAAAGTGAGGTGAAGCATAAGAAAATGGAAAACCATTCCCCCAGTTGTTTATAGGTATAGCTTGTATTGGTAGAATTTCGGTGGTTTTAGTTGGCATGTACTGGTTTAATATTGATATTGATATAGTTATCTGAATATAGGTGTCCACAAGCCAAGATTTATAAGTGCTATTTCTAATAAATTGTAAGTCCATAAATCATGAGCAGCTAGGAAAAGGGCTGTATAGAGGAAACAGCAATTATGAGAGGACAGCCAGGAGACAGTAAATATGAGACAACAGTAAAACATCTCTTCCTTCTTATTAGTAAAAAAAGGAGAAGCAGGAGGCTGAACCAGGGGCCAGTCCTTTAGAGCAAAATCACCATGTCTGCAAAGAACAAAAGCATTCAACTACACCATTGTAATATATTTCAAAATATCTTTTCCTACATATTTCTGGGGATCCTAGTTATTTCAGTAGCAGGCTAAACCTACCTCAGAATGCTTCATGGTGAATTAAGAGAGATTGATGTCTTCAGTGGGTATCAGCAGATATGGGCTCAGTTCCATTCCCTGACAAGAATTTACCAGTGGCTTTGGACAATCCATGTTCCATCTTTCTGTGTTTTATTTTTAAAAGACAGTAATTATTGTTCCCATGCTTTGCTTGAGTTCTTTCTTTAGAATTGTGCCTGAGGCTGTTTCTTAGTGATTAATTTTAAAGGGTCTAGCATAATGGGATTCAAATATCAGTTGAAGCTTATAAATAACACAAATGTTTACCACAAGGCTTTGGATTTATCATTTTAAAAATGGTTTCATTTCTTTTAAAGCTACCATGTTCCTTGAACAATGGAAGCGTTTGCAGATGAGACTGAGTTACTTCTGGGATCTAACTGGATTAGAAGAAGAAGAAGTAAGTCTCCTCTCCCTGGGCTAATTTACTGTGTTAATTATTCTATAGGTGCATATTATGTAAGCGTTGATATATAGATTTCTCACGAGTGTCCTCAGCCCAATGCAGTTTGTAGCTGTGTTTAGATAAAGGACTGTAACAGATACAATTTTGAGTATCAATGTTTATCTAGGAAATCCTCACCTATATCCTACTGGTCAGCACTCTGAAGTTAATAATGAATGTTGAAAAGGATTATAAGGTAAGAGCAGATCATATTTTGCTGAGAATGCCCATATGGCATTGTACAGTGTGCAATAACACAATGACACTGAATAAATACTTTGTCATGTTGCTTCATTATGTGTTACAAGAATTCTTTGTGATGACAGCTACAGGTCACAGTACCATCAGCAATTTTTGCATCCAGATCAGGGTGACATCCATGATGCATTAGGTACATCATCCTGAGCTCTTGGTGCTCACCAACAGAGCTGTTTCAAAGCAATGAGCTGCGTGGGTTTCTTCAGAAAGAGCTTTTCAGTGAGCCGTGGGTTCTCCAGACATGCCTGAATTAAATGAAAATGAGACATACTTGTTTATTGGTATTTACAATGTTGCTAATTTTGTTTTTAGTTCTGTCCTTTGGTTTGCTCTAATGACTGTCTCTCGTTCAAGGATTAATTTCCAACCCTGTCTAAAGAGAGTGCAATTACTAAAATCATAAATAAATATCATACTAAGAACAGGTGGACTTTGGACCTTCCCCTGGCAATAGCTGCTGTGCTGTCTCTAGAACAGGGTCATATTCAGTAATTCAGAACTGTCTTGGTTTTCTGGGAGGATTTGAATCCAATTCTTCTCTTCATGTTCCAGCATAGTTCCTTAAACAACAGGCCACCTACAAATCTTCAGCCCTGCTAGCTGAGCTCAGCTCAACTCAAACAGCAGAGTAGAAATACCATAGGGGAAAAGCAAGCTGACATCATGGAGTTCATGATATAGCATGGTGGTGATCTTATTTCCCTATTTCCTATTTCCCAGATAAAAATATTTGGATCAAACAAAAAGATGTCCCTGAGAATAGACAGCACGCTCCAGAATTGCTCTTCTTCCATCACTATCCTGTAATGCAGAAATATTCCTTCACTCGTGACTTGACAACAACCTCCTCTCTTTAGTCTCTGTTTCTCAGCTTTTTCATTACTATCTCCCCTTTCATGATGTGGATGATGCTCACAGTACAACCCAGTACTCCCAGTCTGTGAGTTGTGATGCAAACCCAGAGCACCAACACATCAGAAATTACTGCTTGTCCCACATGGAATGTCAAACTGCTCCCTCCAGAGCAGCAATCCTGTACCAACTACAGGGCAAACTGAGAGGCTGGAGAGCAAACTCTGGGCTCTGTGGTGTATTTGATGAACCCACCAGATTTTTCTGAATTTCAAGTACATCAATCACAGCAAAAAATCCTCAGGTTTAGCTTAATAGCTAAATTTAGTTGGTTTAGCTTTGCAAAATGCTGTGAAAGAATCTATAGGTTCGTGAGGTCCTATGATGAAGAGGCCTGAAGTGGTAAAAGTCTGTGGACAGGAACTGTGGGATCAGCAAGAACCCTTTGTTTATGACAAGTGAAGGGGTGCCAGACAAATCTCAGCACAAGCTGAAAAATTAGGAACTTAGAATGATAAAATAAGACTGGAATGGACCTTGAGGGGCCATCCCTTGTGCGTTGTAGGATCAACTCTACTTAAATCATTATGAAGAGATATTTGTCTAATTTGTTCTTAAATAAATCCAGCAGTGGAGATTTCAATTCGTCCCTAGGTAATCTACTCTAATGCTTCTCTGTCTCTACTGCTAACAAGCTTTTCCTAGTCGTTTTTAAATCTCCTTGCTACATGTTGGTTTTTTTATCTTTTTTTCCCTTATTTTATCTTTCAAAGACCAAGAGAGGGATTACTTCTGTCTTCTTTTTAGAATAATTCAACACAGTATCGTATCTCTGTCACCCTTGTTTAAGATGAACAAGCCTCTGCTCTTTCAGTCTTAGTTCCTAAATATTTTCAGAGAATCATAGAACCACAGAATGCTTTGGGTTGGAAGGGACCTTAGAGATCATCTCATTCCAACCCTCCTGCCATGGGCAGTGACATCTTCCACTATCCCAGGTTGCTCTGAGCCACATCCAGCCTGGCCTTGGGCACTTCCAGGGATGGGGCAGCCTCAGCTTCTCTGGGCAACCTGTGCCAGGGCCTCACCACCCTCACAGGGAGGAATTTCTTCCTCGTATCCAATCTAACCCTGCTCTCTATCAGTGTGAAGCCATTCCCCCTTGTCCTGTCACTCCAGGCCCTTGTCAATAGTCTCTCTCCATCTTTCTTCAGGCTCCCTTCAGGCACTGGAAGGATCTTCTATGTATTTTTTTGATCTTATTCCTTTCTGGCCGTTTTCTGGTTGATCCGGGTCTTTTTTGAAGAATAATGGACATGTCTCTTGACATGACGTCTTAAGCAGAAAATCATGCACCGTGTCATCTCCTGTCAGTTCTTGGTACTTCATCAAAAACCCAGAAGTTAGATCAGGTTTTGTTCACCTTTATCCATAAGATTCATAAAGATGAGGATAAACCTGGCTGTAGAAAGTTACTGGCATCAGGTCTCAGTGGTGGTGAAGTCTTTACTAGTGCTGAAAATTACATTGGAAAAGGGACAATTCTGTCTGATCAGGTTAGGCCAGAAGAAACCAGATGTGGGATCACTTAAAAGAGCAAGAAAAGGGACAAGGAAGAAGCTCAGGAGGTTTAACAGTTTTAAGACTAGATGGGGTTAAGCTCTTGATTATCAATTTCTTTAGGAAGGGAAGTTATAGAACAAAAGCAGGGAGAAAAACAACCATAAATTTGAAGAGCTGAGAAGTACTTTGTGAGAATTACATTGAAATAAATGCCTTCAGTGTAATTTTTGTGGACATTGACTATAAACTTTTCAGTGAATTGCTTTCTTTAACCACACTGGGCCAAATCTTTTGCTTCAAAAGAGTTACATGAGAGATTAACGTAGTCCATTTATTTGTAAGTATCTTGGCAGCGGCACTCTGAGAAAGCAGACTCCCTAAGGCTTCCATGCATCTTTGCAGCTGGCAGCTGTACAGATTTAGAGAATTTGTGTTTGGACACCTGAAATCCACAAAAAAGAATGGGAACCATTCTAACTAGAAAAGAGATAATTGTGATGAAAAGCAATAGAGCAACTGATAAATAAATGGGAGAGGGAAAGGAAAGGAACAACCTCAGACCAGAACCATGAGAGCAGACAAAGCCTTGGGAACACTGTGCATAAACACACATGGAACCTCAGAATCGTTTAGGTTGGAAAGGACCTCCAAGGTCATTGAGTCCAACCTTTTACCAATCCTCACCTTGTCACCTAGACCAGAGCACTGAGTGCCATGTCCAGTCATTCCTTGGACACCTCCAGGGACAGTGACCCAACACCTCCCCGGGCAGCCCATTCTAGTGCTTAACAACATTTCCAGTGAAGAAATTCTTCCTGAATTCCTCCACTCAATGTTCTTTGCCATAGATGTGTGACTGTGTAACCCAGTCAAAAGGTTGTGCATTTATTTCTAGTTCAGGGTGTGCGATAAGGAATATGGCCATCAATAAACCAAGAGCAGGGCTGGGAGAATCCATACCCTCTTCTGCTTGGTGAAGAATTACAGAGGGACTCCAATTAATGATGTGGGTGGTAGAAACCCTTGCCTTCCCATGAATCTTCAGAAATTGTATTTTCAGGATGTTCCTGCTTTTGTTTTTTTGGGTGAAAGTGATTTTCCCTCATTTTGCCAACGATTCTGTGCAAACTGAAACAGAAATGCAATCATAAAAGATGAAATTTTAGAATATGGGCAAGAACTTTGAAGTCAAATGAACAGAGCGTCTGCATTAAGTGAAATGCCAAGGAGTCTCGACTCATTGGTCTTGATATTGTTCAAGCAGTGAAGCTGTTATACTGTTTCATTATAACAGGGAGGAACTTGGATGTCTGTCTTCCTTAGGAACATTTAATTTCAAGTTAAAATCTTGTGCTCTGTAAAATGTTTGCCAACTATTTTAGGGTTTTTTTGCAAACTAATTCCCAAAGTCTGATTCTTCCTTTTGCTATTTAAAGAGTTTAAAAAATCCCCGCAATTATTGAACCCTTAAGGGAAGTCTTTGAGGTCACTGTGGATTACTGCTGAGTTAAGACAAATTAATAAAGAAGGTAGATTGAGTAAAAGAGAATTAAACAAAATTAAAAAGCAAGCTCTCTTGGTGACATTAAATATGTTCACAGATACATTCCATTCTCACCTAACTTGATCTAGGTTTAACTTTATCTTCTCTACTATGGTTTCAAAATTCATTTTGATCTGATCAATTTGATGGTTTCACTTCATCTTCCACCTTGCAAATTATAGCAGCAGACTCCTTTTCTGAAGTTTTAATAGTGTCTACTAAACCACAAAGCACAAAATATTTTTGTTTGCTAAAATCCTGAAAGAGGAGACTCTAATAAAACAACTGTGTAGCCCTCTTGGGAAAAAAAATGTCCAATAATGGTAAAAGGGGAATTTGTAGCTATAATATTTTGTCTTGTCTCAAATCTCTCCTTTCATGCTCTCTGCATCCTCAAGTTTCTTGTGCCAATGAGATCTTTAGTTTGGATTATTTTCTCCAGATGCATTATCTCACTTTTTTCCCATAACTATTCTATTTTTCCTGTTGGGTCCACATTTCCAAATATTTTTTTTAATTCTTTGTATGCTTTTATTAAGCTTTTTTGGATTTCATTACTCTTTCCAGAGAATCTTCCCTGACCTTCATTAATTTCTTACTGACACTAATTATTTAATGATCCTTGGCTAGCTCTGTTCTTCTAAACAATTCCTTTCAACGTTATATTTAAGTCCTATGTTTAGGATGATGAGAGTTTCATTAGGATAGCTGGGGAAGGAATGCTGAAGAACAAATGTTATCCCTCAGCTCTTTGGGGAAACTGTTTAGTACCAGTTATTGCTCCACTAAAAGATCCCACATGAAGGCACACTTTAAACACGTTTAAAGTTGTAAACTGTAAGAACAAAGTCAGGTGACAATTTCTTTGCTTTCCAAGGAGTTGGTAAAAGTATATGATTACATTTTTTCACTCCCAGACTGTTGATCCAGAGACATACCACAACATCCTGGGGCTTCAGTACATTTTCCTCTTCTGTTTCTCTCCTACCAGACATATCAACATGCTCTCATTTACTTTCGTTTATTCCTTTTCCGTTGTAATGACCTCCTCTGTCCTTTCTAGGACTGAATTTTCTTCAATGCTCAAAACTGTTCAATTTTTTATTGGTAGTCTTGATTCCTTGGGGTGTTGGAATGGGCCACTCAAAGACTGGGTCACTTGGGGTGGCACAAGGTCTTCCCTCCCCTGGGTTCAGAGAGGTTAAATCTGTCTTTATCCAGCACTACCCCACTAGGAACAGGGACCACCTTGAGGCCTTTCTTTGTTTCTCTCCTCCTTTCCAGTGACTCAGGAGATCCAGGTAGGTAAGCAGGGATATGCTCCTTGGAGAACACACAAGATATGGAATCAGGTGCTGTTTACCCTGTTTATCAGGTGCTGTTACTCCAGACCCTTGTCTGAAGTGAATGGACAAGAGGGAATGGCTTCACACTGACACAGAGTAGGCTCAGGTTGGATATTGGGAACAAATTCTTCCCTGTGAGGGTGGTGAGGCCCTGGCACAGGTTGTCCAGAGAAGCTGTGGCTGCCCCATCCCTGGAAGGTCAGGTTGGATGGGGCAGCCAGGGATAGGGGAAGATGTCTTTGTTCATGGCAGGGGGTTGGAATGAGATGGTCTTAAAGGTTCTTTCCAACCCAGGCCATTCTGTGATTCTACAATTTACACAATTCCACTTATCAGTATAGGAGTATTTAAATGGGTTGGATTTGAACTGCATAATGAACAAACATAAATATTCTGCAGCAGTTACCCACAAAATATGTTATCTGCCATTGAAATGGCAGCATTTGGTTGCTTAGTCCTAGCTTAAGGGAGCTTCAGAATCTGAGACCATATTTCGAAATTTAGTTTTACAGGTACTCCCTCAAAGCACTACCACTGTTCTTGTTCAATGAAAGCAAACAAAGGCATAAAATCTCTCTGTCTGTCTGGCAAATACCTTCCCATAATAGAAACTCCTAGTTTCTTTTAACTAGTTCTCTTTTATGTTGCTCTAGAACATCTTCAATAACTGAGTTCCTGTATACTTGCTCAGTAACTTTTAACACCCCTAAACTTGTGTTCATGTTACATGACTTATTCAAGCTTTTGCTTTAATTTTTCATTTATCAAATTTATTTTGAAAGCGATCTTGACTAAAAAGATCGTGAACATCTACCAGTGCCTCCAAGCTGAGACATAAAACTATTTTTCCTTGGACAAGCATCCCATTAATAGGACAGTCTAAACAGATCCTTGGTGTGAATGACAAACTCTTCCCTAGACTTCTCAGCTCCTGCCTCCTGTGTCACCATCATAAAAAATAGACAGTTTAGTCCTTGATTTCAAATAATTAACCTTTTTGCAACAGAGAATGGCTGGGCTCTCTGTTCTGTTCCTTCCACATTTCCATCTTGCTTTGGGGCAGCAGCTGGGTCATTCCAATTTTTTATTTGTGGAAACCTTCCTTCCCATCAGAGTGCACTGCTTAGCTGCTCTGCTTCTGTTCAGGGTATTAGGATAAGGCTGTTCAAGGAATTTGCAGTGGGTCTTTGCCTTTACTTAGAGCATATGGCTTATTTTTTGATGATTTTGGTCTGTCAAATCTGGGGTAGTTGCTAAGGTTCTTTTTTTTGTTGTTTTAATAAATTCAATGTGTTTGTCATGCACGCTTTGTAAAATTCCATTATCACTTTCTTTCTAAATCAAAGGGAAATTAAGGAGAGATCGGTTCGCATTATTTATTCTTATCAAATTTGATCATTATCTACAAAGGCTTAATTTGATGGATAGTGGATACACATGTGTATGTTTGAGGCAAATCCTGGAGACCACTCTCAGGGAAAATTCCCACTGACGTCAACATGAGTTTTGCCTGAGTAGAAATTTCATGTTTACGCTCTTTGTTTTCAGAATGGGAATTATCATTTTCTACTCAGAGCACTCATTTGGCCTCGCAGTACTTTGGCTCACATGGTTTTCAATAAGTGTCTGGCAGCTGTACTGGAAAATTTCCAGCATCCTGGCATTCAGATCTATCCCTACATGGACATTTTGCCTTTGTGAAGTCATCACAACTATTTCTAGCTTATTGTCCTAAGTGTGGAACTCTTCCCATTTTCAGATAAAGAGTTGATTCTGAATCACACTCTTTTTACAGCTGAGTGGAATTGTCCCTTCACATCCATGGATGTATGGGTCAAACATCCCTAAGTCTGGATTGTAAAGAAATATTTAGTGCAAAATACTCATAAAAGAAATATATACAAAATGCATTCCAGGGAGCTCTATGGTCTGTTCAGTCAAGGGTAAGATGACTTCGCAGATTCAGCAAAGACATATTAACTACTTTTCCCATCCAGATGTAGGTGTATGAAAGGCAGTTAAAAGGACATTGGAATGTCTTATTAGGAAAACTAAACATAACTTGGCCAAATTTGAAAAGGATATGCACTCAGAGCAAAACTGTCAATAGCAAAAATAAGTTAGAGTACAATGTTTTACTTGGCATTTAGTTTCTTTATTTCACCTTGTTTTCATTCAAATCAGTTTCCAAAAGTTGCTCTGACCTCTGGAGACTGCCCCTGGTGTCTCAGAATGCTTTGCTTAGCAAAAGAAAGTAAGAGAGTTGAATCCTCTTGATGGCTTTGTTTGTGGTTCAGTGACCAAAACTTTTGGGTTTTTTTCTGGTTATCATAGTTTTGTTTGGTTTTGGTTTTTTTCAGGAGCATCCCAGACCAGAGTATGAAACCAAACTGCTGCAGAAAAAGCTGAAAAGTAAAAACATCACAACAGAAAATTTAAATGAGGTAAGATGCAGCTTGCTCTTTTCATTTGTGGGGGATTTGTGTTTTTTATGTTGTGATTATATTTTTGTCTGTCTCTCAGAGGTTGCAAGAGGCACTTTTTGGTGCTCTTAATCAGCCTTTTGAGTTGGTTGGTGGTGGTGAAATGCAGCCCTGCAGTGCCATTGCGGGGCTTTGAGGTCACGTCTTTTAAAGTAAAGCAATTTGCATAGAAATAGGGTTGACAGGTGGCTCAGGATCTAATCTGTAGATTCCTAAGATAATCACCCCAGAATTCTTATAGCAATCACACAGAATGTCAGTACTTTCTGCACAATGAAGAAAGCAGATTTTTATTATGGTGATTTCATTTGCAAAGGTAACATTGGTGTCTTTAGTTCTGTCACAGTTATACAGTTGTGACGTTTTAATGGCATTTCCAGGACAAATGGAAAAATAATTGGTAGGTCGTTTTCAGATTGAAGCGGGTTCAGGATTTTTATGGCTATTTCAAACTTTTTTGAACAAGCCCTTTTTTATCAATCTCCTCTTGTAAATTGTTGACTGAGGTCTATTTTCTAAACATTCACAAATTCTCTAGTCTTGGTCCATTAGGCTTGGTTAACCATTGCTCATTCACTGCATTCCACTTGTGTCAGCAAAGCCAGAATATTCCAGTACCATGTTCAGCTTCCAGGGAGAAAAAACCAGTTTAATTTGCTTACAGGTTGAGAATCAGTATCCAAAGTGGAGAATTTTCAAGTTTTCAGGTTTGGTCCAACAAATTTAGCTTGTGGAAGAACTTCATTATCCCTTTCTTCTGCTGACCCCATTGTAAAGTGTTTCCAGGGAATCTTTCATTTCAGTGAGCCTGCCTGTCACCTGATGTGCCCAGCCAAACTCCACAGAAGATCGTGGAAAGATTCTCAATTATTTTAGTGGGCTTTTGATCTTGCCCAATAAGCAGAGACTCAGAGAACACCGTGGAGAGTTCTTCCTTACACATTACACAGCTCTCTTGGCCTTCCAAGTGAGGGATCAAAGACTGTAAAAGTCAGATAAAACAGCTGCTGTTCAGCTTTTTTTTTGGCTTAAAGTAAATGAGAACTGGAAACAAGTCAGCCATTGATGCTGTAAAATATTATGATTATCTTGCTTACCTGACATACAGAAATTATCATAATTTAGACATTAATTTAAGGTAAAACAAAAAGAAAGAGAAAAAAACCAACCAACCAAACAAAAAACCCCATAGAAACCAACGAAACAAAAAACCCCCACACCAAAACCCAAAAAAATAACCCAAGAAGAAATGTTAAGTGAATAGGTGGAAAACAAGGAACAATGTAAAGATCCAGCACAACAAAAATAGGAAGAGCTCCTTTCAGACATCAAGAATGAAAAGGCTAACATGGAACATTTTTTTGTCAAATTGAGTTCTGTGCCAATGTGGATGGAAAAAATACCAAATTACTGAATCCTGAAAGAGTGTTCCCCAAATTACTGAAATATATTCCAAGCAACTAAGCAGTTTTCCATCGGTCAACATTCTGCTTACTAATTCTGTCCCGCAAACAGCACATTAGTCTGGGTTTAGAAGATGTGCTGCTCAGGCCTTTGTACCTCAGTGTCTTATGAAATTATAAGAGCAATAGATGTTGATGTGAGAACTGCAGAAGAGGTAAAAAGACTAAACATAACAGTTTAGTTAAAAAACTGGCCTAACTGTGGAAATGTACCACTGCATTTTGCTTTGGAAGACCCTGAAAAGTTAGACATTAAAAGTGATCAGTATTTAAGACTACAATAATTCTTCAGCCTTAGTTTTCAGAGGTTTCAACCTTTTCTTTTTCAAGACCATCAGCTCAGCAGATTTTGTGTGGCTGGTTAATATTAAGGCACAGGTTTCTGTGAGGTCTCTGGCTCAGTATTTCTGTCTTGATGGGTGGAAGCCAGGGTACAGAACTTTGTCATACTACCAGGGCAGATCTAGTGGCTGGACAGGCATCAAAGTAGAGATGTTTCTGTAGTTAAAGATTCAATCCCCCTAATTTCTTGGTTTTGCATGAATACACAGATGTCTGTGAGGTATCCATCTCTTCATCTCTTGGTTGACAGTCTAATGTCATGGCATAAGTTTCTGTGAAGTTTTCTCTTGAGTATTTTTAGCTAACTAGTGTAAATTAAAGGCATAAATTTTTTGGTGTGGCTGGTCAACAACTATAGTGTGCTATGTTAATATCAAAGGACTGGCTCTGGCACCGCTGCCTAAAACTTCTCATTACTTATCTGACATGAAGTCAGAAGTCTCCAGTTCAGCAGCTGTGGCTTGTTGGGATAGAAATGATGCCGAAGTGTGGCTATTGTGAGAATACTGGTCTAGAGCTTACTTAAAGGCATATATTTCTATAAAATTACTGGCTTGTTTCCAGCATGTTAATTCCTCTGTTCCAGTGAGGAAGTGACTGGTTTTATGGCAAGAAGCAGCTTTTATGTGCAAAGCTCTGTGCACGGTGCATTTTTTTTCCTGCCTTACTCCAACAGGGAGTTCCTGTGAAGTTAATTGGGTTATTTTTTGCAATGAAGGGACAGGGGTTTGGTTAGGGACTGCTTTTGTGATTGTAGAAGAAAGGTGACACCACTTACATCCTCTCTTAAATCATAACTTGGGAATACACATTCAGAGGAAACCAACATATAGTTTTCCCTCTCTGCTGTTCAAGTCATTAACTTTAATGAGTGTGGAAGATGCCCAGCACCTGTCAGGGCCAGTAAACATATGAGTCATTCTACCCAGGCAGCAAATTCCAAATCAGGCTGATGAGCCTGGCAAGATAAAGTATGACACATCTAATGTATTACTTGCCCAGTGGGGTTTGTGTTCTAGAATACAGCTGTCGTACAAAATACCACTTGGTGTATTTCCACTACTGGAATAAGCAAAGAACAAAATTTCAGCCTCCACCACCCTGTGTGGTTCAGGCTGTTTGAATAAATATTTTTTTGGTTATTTGGAGAGCGAGAAAGAAACTGTGAGGGCTCAGAGCACTTCACAGAAGATTGGTGTGAAGTTACTTTAACAACAACACCCTAAGGTTTTATTATTTCAGGAGAGAATTAATTTACAGCTAAAGGAGTTGAAACATTCATGTGAAATGCCCCAGGTTAAGTAGCAAATAGACAAACAGATAGTCCTTATGAATTACAACAAAGATTTTAGAGAATGACAGGTTCTAAGGGACTTGGGAAATCTGGAATGATCTGTCTTATAGTCAGTACTACTATTTAATTCTTTATGGTCACATGCTATTTGCAAGGACACATAGTGACAGCGTAAGGGAGAATGACTTCAAATCGACAGAGAGCAAGTTTAGATTAAATATTAGGATGAAATTGTTCCCTGTGAGGGTGGTGAGGCCCTGGCACAGGTTGCTCAGAGAAGCTGTGACTGCCCCATCCCTGGCAGTGTTCAAGGCCAAATTGGATGGAGCTCAGAGCAACCTGGTCTAGTGGAAGGTGTCCCAGTCCATAGCAGGGGTTTGGAATTGGCTGATCTTCAAGGTCCCTTCCAACCCAAACCATTCTATGATTCTCTGATACAAAGGCTTGCAATGTACAACTCCTTGATTCATGTACCTCAAAAGGCATTTTTACCCTTGCATTAGAGATGAAGGATTACACACAGGTGTATGAATGCATGTTTCTGATAATACATTCATGCAAACATGGCAGATGCAAGCTTTGTAATGAAGCAATTAATAGTTTATTTTGTTGTTCTTTAATACACTGTAACACTGAAGATGTAGATAGAAATATTTAATGAATAGGGTAAAGTTACTGTATGTGCAGAATGTTAACTGAAAATGTGGTGGATATTTGCAATCTTCTGGTAAGTTGTTCCTCTCTCTCTGCAGTAGTGGCATCCTCAATGGAATTACACAGAGGTCAGGAAATGAAAATTGGTCTTGTGCCTGAAAACATACAGATGGGGCTAGATCCAACTCTCACTGGAGCTGATGGAAAGCCTTGCAGTAATTTCTGTGAGAGATGGATCAGGCCCTGACTCCTTTTCATTAAATGTCCAGCTGATCTGGCAAACATGATTCCACATCATATTTATATATCTACATGTGTGTGTGTGTGTGTCTGTGTGTTCTTATCTTTCTAATTTGCCAGCAAAGCAAATAACTTATTCTACATATTTCTCAAGGAAAATTTTCTTCAGAGAAAAAAAAGGGCTTGTCTCTTGGCTTGTGTCCTGGCTTGGAGCAAACCCTAGGAATAATAGAATCTGGCATTCTGTCTTTAATTCACTTTAAATATGAAAGTGGCAGAATAAACGATTTAAAATGTTAATTCAGCTGGTAATTGAAACAAAAAAGAAATATTTCTTTCTGAAGCATTGTTTCAGTTAACAACTGAATTAAAGCAAGCTGGTTTGAAGAGGAAAGTCTCTGGTGTGAAGGATAATACAGATAAATATGTAGTAGAATTGTACATTTCTAATACTTCATGTATCTATTTTCTAAATTTCAATGTTCCCAAACATGAAACAGTAATTCTTGATAGCAGTTGATTCCTTACCAGTCTTCCATAAGCAAATCTCCCACAAGGAATAAAAACCATTTCAGATACTGGAGCCCATCTCTTCATTAAACAAGTCCTTGATAAAATTTACTAAAAAAAAACCCCTCTTATTATTTTATGTATTAGCTGAAATTCTGTAGAAGAAACCAAGATAATTGGTCATAAATACCAATTTGAACAATCAGAATTATAAAAGAACTTTAAATATACCCAGAGGTCTTTAACCCCTAATATTTTAGCATTTGTTGAACTATATTATTAGTATGATAAACCCATCAATTTGATGCAGTGTTTCTTAAATCGGCCAGTGTCCTTCTACCCTCTTTCATTTCTTTACTGTGAGAAATATCTTTCAAAGCATATGGGATAGTAAGATGAATATGTAATAAATGATTTTTTTTCCTTTTCAAGTTATTTCTTGCATCATTAACTTTTGAAAATAAAAAATGTCTGAATGAAAATAAAATAATGGCTGAAGATGAATGAGGACATTTATGATTATAATCTTATACAGAGATTTCATCCTCTTTTTTGTACCTATATTTGTTATAATTCTGGCTATTTTAATGTTTATTTGAGTTCTAGGTTATGGGAGTTTCATACTAGAGTATTCAGAAGCAGAATTTATGTCTTCAAAGGTGTGTTGACACGGTCTTTCAATTAGTTATTTAGATGTGTGAAGTCTTTGATTATAGAGTACATGACATGTATTCAAACCTCCTCACTGTCTTGGAATTTGGTTATCTTTGTACGGAGTAGTGTAAGAAATACAGCCAAAAATGTTCCACTTGCTCTCTGTTCCTCTGAAAATCTACAGTGGGATTTCTTCATTTGCATCAGACAGATGAACCCAAGGTATGGCCACAGTGCTGTGCTCCTGTGTTTACAATTATATTCCAGCGAGACTTCAGTAGGAAATAGCTCTTCCTACACTCTCAATACGATGTAATAAAACGCTTAAAAACGTACTATTATAGAATATTCCAAGTTGGGAAGCCTTTCATGATTTTATCTAGTCCAAATGACTACCCATGGCACTCCTGTCCAAAGCTGTGATCTCAAACGGTGTTATTCAGGATATTACCCAGTCAGGTTATGAAAATCTCCAAGGATGGAGATGGCAATACCTTTCTGGACATGCCCTGTCCTCATTGTGTAAAAGCTTCTCATTATATCCAGCCTGAACTTCTCTGCTTTCAGTTTAAGCCCATTGTCTCTTATACTTCCAGCATGAACCACCGTGAAGAGCCTGGCTCTGTCTTGTGATGAGCTTCTTAACTGTGCTAAGCAAGCCTTGTCCCTCAGTTTCTCTTCCTTGGACAAGTTCTCTGCCCTTGACTCACATAAGTAGTGCCATTTATTTTTTTCTACTGGAGGGCCCAAAATAATATTTTAGATGAAGGCTAATGAGTGCTGAAAAGCCGAGGTAATCGCTTTCCTGAATCCACTGATTGAAACGGCCCAGGGTGCTGTTGGACTTTGCTTGCCAGGGCACACTCCTGGCTCTTGTTCATCTCTTTGTCTTCAGACACCAAAGGGCCTTTTTTAGTAGAGTCAGTTCTCCTGCAAGGAGTTTTCTGTCTCAAAGGCGTTTGTTCTGGATGAAGTTCAGGAGGTTAGTAGAGACCCGTTCCTTCAGGCAGTCCAGGTCCCTCTGGATGGTAGCCATGTGCTTAAGCCTACTGACCATCTCTTGATCCCACCCCAGCCTGATGTCATCGTGCAGGAGCAAGCATTCCATCACCTCCTCCAGGTCCTTCTGTAAAGCAGGGCAGTTCTAGGATGACCACAGCAGTACTCCAGGTGTTACAGGTTTCCAGGCAGACTTATTGACCAACACTCTCTGAGCCAGACCATGGAACTCACATTTTGCTGAAGTCAAGGCAAATGGCGTGGACAAGTCTCCTCTTGCCAACAGGTCCAGTCATTTTCCTCACAGAAAGCAGCCAGGTTAGCACAGATAATGATTCACCTTTGGTAAATCCAGAATGACTCTTCACAAATACAGACTTATGTGCTCTGAATGGGTTTCTTCACTTTTCAAGAGACCAAAGTGAGACTTACTATGATTCCTTAATTATTTTTTTGTCCTTTTCTGCGAGGATGGATAAACATTGTTCTTTCTCCTGTTGTCAAGGCCCTTCGCTGATCTCAGTGTCCTTACAGAGATGACAGAGATCAACTTGCAATAACATCAGCCTGTTCCTCTATCTTCCATTCTTCTTTTTCAAAGTTATAGGTAAATGAAATCACTGCTTGTCTTTCCCAAAAGAAGATTTTTTGGGTTTTTTGCCTATACAGCTAAAAGATGTTTAATTAGGAATACTGAGTGCTTTTTTATTCAACTGTTGGAGGCTGAACAGTGCAGATGAGAGCAAGGATTTCAAGAAAATGGTGTCTTATGCTTGTGGGATTCTTCCTGTCAAAAAAAAAAATTATAAAGGAAATAGTGGTCTTTGTCAGAACAGAGTTATGAACCTAGAAACAAGAGAAGGCAGGGCTGCTGTTTACTGCTCTTATTTGTGTTACTCATTAAGATTTTGGCTGAAGGAAGCATTCTTTCTAGGGCAGTACTATAGCTTGCGTTGTTTAATCATGGAACTCTGACCCAAGCATATGATTAAAGTTAAGCACAGGCCTCAGTGTCCTGGATACAGATACAATTAAATGCTTCTTCTGAATCGAGGCCTAAGCTTCTTATTGACAACATTCAAGATGATGAAGGTCTCTTTCCTATTAAACAGAGTGGAAAGTCTAATTTCTACAGGTTGTATTTATCAGTACTTGAAATTAAGGGGAGTTCTACCTGAGTAAGTAATAAACTTCTCAAGTCTGCACTTACTGACATGCATTGTACCATGTCTAATAACAGGTTAGAGGGGCACAGCAATGTTTCAGGCTGAAAAATAAATCTCCAGAAGTCTGCTGGGTTTTGATTAAATGCACTAGAAAAACTAGAAAGAAAAAACTTGAGTATTCTGCCTTTCCTGTGTCCTGGTGACAAACTCCTGTATCTTGGAGTATGTTTTTTGCCTTCTGTTGAGCACATTTATAGGGTAAATTTCATGCTATTTATCTCCTACAGAAGCCCAGATTTGGGACAAAATTTGCAGAAATTGGCTGTGGAAACAACAGTCAATTAAGTTAGTTGCCAAGAATTTTTTATTTGGTGCATACTGCAATCCTGTCCGCAATTTTAAAGAAATAAACTGCATTTACATTCAGTTCCTTTGGGCGTCCATCCCATGAAGATTGAAATTCCACAAACTCCAAGCTTAAAGAGCTAAGGAACTCAGTTTGAACTGTTCAGTTTTTGCAGCTATTACCATGCTTGACTGAAAAACACTAGCCTGCTGATCTGCTGATTTTCATGATTCACTTGATTTAGGGATATGATGGCATTGTTTTTGGAAGCCCCTTCACACTGTGGCATTTCATGTAGTAAATAAACTTGACACCAAGGTGATCAAGGGGATGGAGCATCTCTGCTGGGAGGAAAGGCTGGGAGGATTGGGATTGTTCAGCCTGGAGAAAGGAAGGCTTTGTGGTGACCTCATTGTGGCCTTGCAGTGTCTGAAGGGAGCCCACAGGAAAGATGGAGAGAGACTCTTGACAAGGGCTGGAGTGACAGGACAAGGGGGGAATGGGTTCACACTGACAGAGAGCAGGTTTGGATGGGATATGAGGAAGAAATTGTTCCCTGTGAGGGTGGTGAGGCCCTGGCACAGGTTGCCCAGAGAAGCTGTGGCTGCCCCATCCCTGGCAGTGTCCAAGGCCAGGTTGGATGGGGCTCTGAGCAACCTGGGATAGTGGAAGGTGTCCCTACCTGTGGCAGGCGGGTTGGAACGAGGTGATATTTAAGGTCCCTTCCAACTCAAACCATCCTGTAATTCTGTGATTGAAATTTAGCAGATATTTTGTGGAGTCTCCATTTCTAGATATAAGTAAAGCCTGACTGGACAGAGGCCTGAGAAGGCTGCTCTAAGTGACCCTGTGCTAAGCAGGACATTGGACTAAGATGATCTCCAGAGGTCCCTTCCAACTCTGGTTGTTGTGCAATTCTGCGAAATGCAGGAAAGAAATCATTCAAACAAGTGCAGACAAATTGGTTTGACCACAATAGGCATATTTTGAAAGAAAATATAACTTGAGCCTTACTAAAAGTATTTGAGCAATGGGACAAAATGTAACTTGGGTTTACTAAAGACAGATTAATAACCATGCCATCTAAATGTGTGTGTTTGATTAATGATATAATGGATTCCCTACAGAAGAGAAATGTGGTGTACTTCAGTAATCCCACACTGTATTATTCCACAGGGGAAATAGAATGTATTTACTAAGTTACTAATCAGTATCTTTCACAGCGACTGACTAGAAAAGCGTGAATCAGAATTTTCATTTCAAAGAAAAAGAGAAAAATCTGATTTTCAAATAGCTGATGTGGCAATGCAGCTACAGTGCCTTCTACCCACTGCTGTTTGGTGCTTCACGGCCCATCCTTCTCTGCTGTCCTTCATGTCGTGATTTTCTGTCATCCATTTTTTTTCCCAATTTTTTTAAAAGGTTTTACATCTTCCTTGAAGAAATATGATATATAGAGTGTGGGAAACTTTGCAGGTGATCTGTTTGTTTTGTGTGGGTCTAAAGCCTTAGAATGTAGATAAGTTCTGTTCTTGAGAAATTTTTGTTTCCCAATTATATAACTAAATATATCAAAATACAACAAAATATATTTGTTTCTTGGATATTCCTCCCCCAGGCTTGTTCAGTTATGGAAACAAATCCGTCGTGGCTGGGTTCTGCCACTTTGTTCTTCAGGATTTAGAAAGCTCCCATATTAAAGGAAAATTTCCACCTACTTTCATTTATTCCAATATATAATTAGTCCCTTTTCCCTGTAAGTGCTAAACCAGGGAATAACCCAGACTTTTAAGCCAATTTTTGCTGGTTAGTTTGTCCTCATGGAAAGGAAAAATCTACAGCAGATTCAGAGAGGCAAAAATTGAATCAGAAAAAATGTAGTCTGTTGGATTACACTATGCAGTGATAGAGAGATAAGCCCTGAAGGCTGGAGAGAGAAAGCCTCTTTCCTGGGCCCGGAGATGATCCTGGGACTGTATCCAGGTCACTGGGGATGGGCGGAGAGCAAACTGCGACTTGTTGACAAAGCTGGACCTGTGAGAGGTGATGAATGCAGTTTGTAACCTTATAGGGTATTATTTACATATTACCATAACAGGCAATGTCTCTGCTTTATCCCAGGTGATAGGGGAACACGGTGGTGAGAATCTTTCCTGTTTATATGATGTTATATCCTGTTCTGTGTGGGTATTTGGGGAATTCAGGCTGTGCAATAAAACACTTTGCACTTCCAACTTGTGTGCGGAGTCGATGCCCATGCGTGAACGCTACAGTAGTCAAGAAAAAATTTAACTAGATTTTTAACAGTCTGAAGAAGAAAGAAATCAGACAGTTGCTTCCAGAATTGCTAAGACTGGATAGCAAAGTGTACATCTAAAGTATAATTTTAAAATTGCATTTGGATTTTTTTTAAAACAGTGTATTTTCCTAAGTTTGTACTACATGATAAAAGATGGTCTGCATGGGTTTACACGAGAGCTTGAGCATTGCCATCCTGACCGATGTTGAGTTAGAAGCAGGGTTCAAATCTAAAGACAGAAAAACATATCATGAGAGAATAAAAAAAACCATGGGCTTTTGAGAAAAAGGGTAATTATGAACAATTTACAGAACATAGGAAACATAAGGCCACAAGCAATGCAGACTGATCTATTCAAAACCCATAGCTGTGTCAGCAGTGAAGAGTGAAGAAAATTTGCTGCAGATGCTTCATCCCTGGAAATGCACAAGGCCAGGTTGGATGGGGCTCTGAGCAACCTGGTCTGGTGGAAGGTATCCCTGCCCATGGCAGGGGGTTGGAACAAGATGATCTTCAAGGTCCCTCCCAACCCAAACCCTTCCATGATTCTAGGATTCTGTGTCACTCTCTTGAGTGGTGTACCTGAGTTTTGGGGCAGTCATTGCAGGAAAACAAAGGTAATGGGATGTGGTGTTTGAATGCATTTGATTTGCATGTTCAGTTGTATTGCCTGCAGTGTTAGTCGGACTGATGAAACGAGTCACTTCCATTTGTGCAAATATTTTCATTTTTGGAAGTGGCTTTTATGGCATCCTGTAAGAAATCTGAGATAGAAGGACCTTAGGTGGTCAAATTGTTAGTGGTACACAGCTCTTCTAACTTATATTCCCTTCAAGGTGTGCCCAAAAGTATATGAGGCATTAGCAGAGCTCTTCACATTCATGCTTCCTAGATGTTCAGCAGAGCAATCAGGATTGGTAGAAGCTCCTGGCTGTTGGCAAAGAGAATTATCATCCTTCATATGATACCTAATGGCAAGACCAGTTTGGATGGGAAATGGGTCGGTCAGCTGCATTCGGAAGGGTTTGGAAGGGGAAATGACCATATTGAGGGTAGGAAATTGTTTTAAATCCTTGCATGGCTTTTGGTGAAAGTAGAAAAAGTAGACATTTCAGGCAAGCAAAATAAAATCCAGCCAGACAAAAGAAACTTAAACAAGGAGCCCTGGCAAGGCTACACTGAAAATCTCGAGAGTCCCAACTTTACGGCAAGCAGGTTTCTTCACTTTTCCCATTTTGCTCCTGGAGCTTTGCTCAGAGACAGAGCCATTCTGCATGAGCTCAAGCTAAATGTGAAACAGCCCTTAGGAATGGCCCAGTGCATTAATTTAGCAATGGAACTCACTAAAGATTATGCTCTATTTCAGCTGAAAAATAATTGGGGTCCATACCACATACCACAGTATTTCCCTGCTGAACCAGACAAGTGTGTTGGCTGCAGTTTTATTATCCTTGAGTCACTACCAGATGCCACTGTGCTGATGCTGGTGGAGAGCAGGTATTCAGCACAGGTGGCTTAAGAGGTGGCACATTCCTCCTGTAGTCTCAGAGGGTCTGTGTTTGGCCCACTCTGAGGGAGGGATGCTGCTCACTGATTCACAGGCTTGAAGTATAAAACCAATTACAGTGCCTGAATGAGGGCTGGAGGATAAATTGAATTAAATTAATTTTAATTTTATATATGGCTGTGCTTTCAAAAGAACTTAAGCGTCTTTGCAAAAGGTGAACGAAGAGCCAAGGCTTATGTATGCCTTCATAAGTACAGACAGGATCAGGAAAGACGTAGTCTGATGCTTTGAAAAAGGGAAAGGATACAGAAATAATGTTATTCCAGGCACCTATTGCACAATGATTTCTTTGTCACAACATGACAATATTATATAAAGCTGATTAAGCGGGAAAAGAATTGTATCAACCACTTACTGTCTGTCATAAACCAGTAGCTAGTAATACTAATTTTCATCTAAAATTATTCCAGTTACAGCATTTTACATTTTTATCTAACTTAGCTTTATTTATTGTATTGTTGCTATTCTTCTGCACCTTGTTAACTTTCTTTTCCTTACCTGTTAAGGCAAAAGTACCTCTGGTTCTTTTATGTCCCTCTTTCTCTAAGTCTTAAACAAGAACCTCATACACTGAAGTGTCTACAATTGAAAATAACTGGCTATGTCAGTTGCAGGAAATCTTTTAAAGCAACAAGTTGATAAAGTTGCACCATATAGTTGTGAGTTGTTTCAGCTAAAATTAAATTAAATGGTAGGCTAAAGTTCCTCCAGGCTATAGCTGAGGTTTTTAATTTTAGTAACAATACTGAGAAATTTAGGAAAGTTCTTTTCAAAACTAATGAATCTGATGTGATCAGGGTCTAAATGTAGGCAATGCTTCAATTTTCTTGACATTCAGCTTATAAAAACACACTGAAAGCACTCATACAAAAGGATTTAGAATGAATTAATGAATAAGATCTCTGAGCTCATGTAGTGATAATTTCCTTTCAGGAGGATTTTAAAAGCAATGAGAATACTAAAATGCAGTGGATCAAAAAAGACTCAGCAAAGAAAACTATACCTTGGGAGAAAGAATGAGAGCAGGAGTAAGCAATAAATATTAAAAGTCCAGTTTGAACTAAATTTTGCAAAGGAAATTTTTTAAAATGTGAAAAAATAATGAACAAAAACCAAACCAAAGAATCCCAAAGAAACTGTAGGTGCACATACACAGAGAAGGAAAAAGGAATGGAGAAGTGTGGGCACTGTTCCATAGGACTGGTTTTAAAGGTAATCTAGTTATGGTATTGAAACTAATCAGAGTTGTTGGATGACATAAGTTAGGCAGGATCTCTGGAAACCCTCCAGTCCACTCCCCCGATCAAAGCAAGGCCAGCTTTGGAACAGTTTGCTTAAGGCCTTGTTCACTCACATTTTTACAGTTTCCAAGGATGGAAATTCCCAGCCTTTCTGAGGAATGTGCTGCAATGTTGGCCTGACCTCATTGTGAGGATCTTCTGTGCTCTCTGATACCTGACTGGAACTGCCCCTGTTGCAACTTGTGTTTCTTGGTTCTCGACTCATCACCCTGCACTTCCAAGAGGATCCTGGCTCTGTTTTCCCTACACCTTCCTCCTAGACAGTTTTCTACAGAAATTGCATCTTCAGCCTCTGTTTCTTAAGGCTGAACAAGTCCCTTTTTTAAGCCTTTCCCTCTAGGAAGAGCTATATCCCCATAACCATCCTGATGATTAACTTTATGCTTAACTTGGCCCTGTATATAAATGTCTTTCTTTCAGTTTTAAAGGTCTTTAGATGCAGTCTCAGAAGAGCTAAACACACTCCCCAAATCCAGGCTGTTAATGAATATTTTAAACTGTATTTGTCGGAGTATCAGCCTTTGAAGCACACCAAGCTGTCACCCCAAGCAGGGATGCTGTGCTCTGAAATGTGCCATATGTATCTGAAAGAGATATGCTGGTAATGTTCAATGTGTAGGTCTGTGGTTGACACAATTAAAAGGTCTTGCATTGAAACAAAGCAGTTGAAACAAAGACCAGCAAGAAAAAATTAATTGACTCTGTAACAACCCAAAATGCAAGATGATTAGGAAACACAGTATGTGTTTTTACTGTTTAATATCATAGAGGAAAATTCAAAACAGGAAGAAATACATTTACCACTTGAGGGAAGTACTGTACCAACAAATGTGATAAGAAAGATCCTACTTTTAGAAACTGGAGTATCACAATATCACCGTGGTTTTCACAACCTGACTAATAACAAGATTGAAAGTTGCTCGAAAGTTCTTCAGCCAATTAACATTATCTTTTCATTATTAAATCAGCCACAGCTTGTAGATTTAATTGCCTCATTTTCATTTCTAGGGCTTGTACTTCATACTGACATACGGCAATGCACACACTAAGTTTTACGTGGTGAGGAGGAAAGTGTTTTATAGGGAATGTAAAAAGCTCTTATGGAACGGAATGGTATTCCTTAATTGGGTTGTATATCATCAGGGTTTTAATAAATTTGATTTAGGGCCTGATTATGCAATTCCTTTCTCCAGAGCCCTTACTGAAGTCAAAGGGAGAGCTACAAATGGAAATCTTGCAATACAAAGTCCTGGCATGAGAGAGCATTAAGGAAAGGTTTATCCTGGAAAGCAGACTCACAGCATCTGTATTTATCACAGTATTAAAATTAGATATTTATAAAGAGTTTTCAACATCTCAAGCCCATCATTATCTGTATATTAGAAGTTACTGGCTTTGCCTTAATTGTTCAACAGAAATTACTTTGTGGCCAAAGTCCGTCAAAGTGGAGGGTTGTTGGTTTATTTCACCTGAGTTAGAGACAGGCTGTTAGAGCTGGTGATTGTACAGCTGGTAGAACCTTTGGAGGTTTTGATCCAAAAAAAAGGCTATGACCAAAGAATGTTAAACCTTGAAGTTTTTCATAAGCTTTTGCATGTACACGATTTTACCACCTGTACTAATCTTGCTAACTGGGGCCAGTCACAGCAGTAAAATTAACAGGATATAGAAGGAGTAAGATCTGTGAGTCATAAGAATTGTGTCAAGACTTGAGAGCTTCGTGTAATTTACTGAGACAGTTTATTTTTGAAGAGGAAAATGGCACAATCAATATGCATTTGATTTCAAGTGTATTGATTCCAGATTTTCCTTTAAAAGTTAGTTAAGTAAGCTTTTTACTCAACGGCCTTCCTTTATAGGACTGTTTATGAGAATGTGGAGCTTTTCAGAAGAAGAAGGGTAGAAATAGTTCTCCTTATTAATATTGTGTGTCTATATTTTAAAAGATTTTATGTGAAAAGTAAGTTGGCAGTGAATTATCTTGAAGTGCATAATTCGTTTTTTCTGCGCATGTACATTAATGAACAAGTCGGTAAGGATCATCTTCCATTTAGATCACAGTAGTGAGCACTAAAAGAAGACAAGGAATGGCTGATATCGTGAGCCTTGTTTTCCATTTCTGTTCAGAAATCTCCATTAGGTGATTGTATGCTTGGAAAGGTTAGGCAGTGTTAATACAAGGGTTTGTAGCATTGATGTTTTCTCACTGAATGGCTGCATATTCCAGGCTTAAAAACTATGTCAAGGCCTCAGAAATTTAAAGTAATCTGGGTTTATACTGCATTCTAAGGCTGAATATTTAAACTTGCATTTAGTATTCAGTAAAGCTGAATATATGGCTTTACAGGATATAAAAATAATACTGATGGGTGTTTACTCTTTTCTGAAACACCCAATGCCTCTTTTTTGTATCTCAATGAAGAACAAATGCCATGCCTTTATGGGCTCCTAAGAATCTGGCTTCCATATTTGTATGCTGCAAAAGTCTGTTTTATCTCATAATAACCACACAAGTGAAAACTGGAATGTTTTCTTCTTAATTGTGGCCTTCCAGTACCTGAACCCACAAGAATGATGGAGAGAGACTCTTGACGAGGGCCTGGAGAGACAGAACAAGGGGGAATGGCTTCACACTGACAGAGGGTAGGTTTAATTTGGATATTAGGAAGAAATTGTTCCCTGTTAGGGTGATGAGGCACTGGAATAGGTTACCCAGAGAAGATGTGGCATGTGTAAGTTGCAGTTGGGGCTGCTGTATTTTAAGTCTTCTCAGATGTGCCTATCTTCTTAAAAAACTCATTTATTCTTCCCATGTACCCTGCTGGCTTCCATTATCAATATTAATGACACAGGGGGGGACGTAATCAGTGCTAATCTTCCCCTTGATATTGGAAACAGAGGAGAAGGACTGATGTCCTTCTACCTACACAGAATTCTTTTTTGGGCTGTGGAAGCTTGTTCAGCTTGGTGAGTCTGAAGTCTGCATGGGTTTGTAATTTGTGATGGTGACCTGCAATAGTTGCTCCATGACTCTGCTGCTAAGATTTGGCCAGCACACCTCTCCTTAGTCAGATTTTCCTTAGGAAGAGGTAATTACTTTTTCTGTGTTACCCTGCTGTCAGTAATGATTGGTAAATAGAAATAAACCTCTTTTTCTTGTATGCAACTGTAGGGAAATCTTGTGTAGCACAAGTGATCAGTCTCTGCTTTTGGGAAGGTGATAAGACCCTTACAAAGTTCAATTAAGGACTGTTACTGTGCTGTGGGCTAGAAGAGAAGGGCAAACTTGTGGAAAAATTTGGGGTGTTGGGGCTGAAACTGTCTAAGATGCTACCAGTAAGGCAGGGATCTGTAGGATATAGCACAGTGCTGTTTGATCATGTGGAACTGCAGAGGTATTCCCATGTCCTCCATGAGCAGTGAACACAGGAATTCCACTGACCAACACCACCTGAGAACCCTTGCTTCGTAGATTTGTACCTGTTCACATGTTCCTGTCTGTTTGGAGAGATGTCTGACAGTAACTTCTCGGATTTGTTTATAATTTAGAGAAGAGGGACTTGGGGAGGTTATAGCCATGGGAGTCATTAAAATTAGAATGAGAAGTGGAGATTTATGTAATAACTGTAGCAGAAGAAAGGACAATAAGAATTTGGCTTAGAGGTAGGGGTGTTGAAAGGAAGATTGAAAGACAAGGTATAAATGGGCCAAAACATGACAAATCTGTACTCAGGTGTAACTTCAAGATGTTGTTTTCAGAAACAACAGTGTGCTTTCATACAGCTCTAATTTCCTGGTGTTGTGATCTTAACAGCAGAAAACTTGTGATGAAAATAGGAGGAATATCACTCATGACTTAATTTGCCCCTTGCTTTCTGTAAGTAAGTAGTTTTCATTTAATATTGGGGGAAACATTCCTTTAATCTCCTTTAAGTCTATGGATGATTTCAGTGTGAACTCAGCCTCAGGTGACAAGTATTCCAGACTGTTTTGCACAACCTTATGCCACGTAGCTGCAGTAAACTCACTTATGTTAGAAGGAATATAGAGACATCCTCTTTTTTAGGGACTAATTTGTTTCCCTGAGGTCGAGACCATTCCTGTTGTAGCAGGCCCACATGTGCTGGTCTGAATGTCCATGCTGCCTTCAGATCCCTGCTCCTGGTAAATGGACTTCGTATTTTACACATACTCCAGCACATACTTAGTATGTTTCTGCTTAAGTATTTTGTCTTCAGCCTCACTCTGCTTGTCAAAACCGTGATCACTTCACCACAGAGTTCTGTGCTCAGTATAAACTCCGTTAGGAATCAAGGTTGGAATTATGTGAGGAATATACTGGCTTTCCTGAACGTGCAAGTTCCTATCATCATAGATAATATAGGAGCATGCAAACTGGAATTGTCCCAATAATTCTAATGGTCCCAGCCTGTTCCTGACTTATATGCGCCACCTTTTCTGAACAAGATCTTGATCTCTACAGTGTAAATCTGGAGCAATTCAGAAGGTCTAACTGAGGCTGAACAAGGCTAAGAGTTGGGTCCTGCCCTTAGGTCACAACAAAACCCTGCATCAGTTGTCTTTATAAAAACTCCAAACAAAATTTAAAACCCCATGATTCTGAATTTCCAGAGGCTTTTTATGCATGCTAGAGAGAACTTTAAATTATGATCCCTTGCTAGTAGGATAATATAATAGCTTGTATTAAACATTTTTGTTTGTTTCTTAATTAAACTGCTACTGCTCGTATTAACCATTTCACTGATAAAAATCCAGTCAAGCAAGTCATGCAGTTACCAGTCCAAAGCTCCACAAAAGATGTTCCTGATCCATGTGGTGGATTTTAATGATACATTTTGTATTTGTGTCCAACTAGCAGGCATTTGCCAAATACAGACACATCTATAATTCTCTATTCAGTGACAAAACTGTCATACATAATCCTGGAAAATTAGAAAACAGTGTCACTTTAATAATTGTTTCTCAATGCATTAAATTAAGGTAGAAGGAGAGGTCTATAAGATTGAAATATTTGATTTGAATCTGTCCTAATTTATCCTTTAGTGCATTTTCCTAGCTCATTTCTCTGCTTATTTTGTGTGTGGGCTGTTCTTTTCTAGTGCTCTTATAAAGTGAGCAAATATGTTTGGTTTCTGGTACTTAGACTGAGAACTGTAGTCTCACTATCTGAGTTTGTGGCAACCCCTTGTGGTTTTTTGTACCAGGACCTGTTTTTTAATAAACGTGGCCCTTGCTCTATTCAGTCACGTTAATTCCAGGCAATACATACTTCAGTAGATACTAGCATGTGTCAACATTTCTGGAATATATTGAATCAGTGTCACAAAATATGATCAATGACCGACAGGTTTTTCTTATATTCACCAACAGTAACTACATCTATTATGAAATCATGTCCTTCACTTCATTGCAAGGGAGGATCCAGTGTTTTATGAGGAACTTTATTTCTGCTGATCTTATGTGCACAGGAAAGTTTCATATTTCTGCTGTTTTTCTCCTGTTAACTGCTTTATGTGGCTGCAGCATTAGATTGGATACTTAGATCTCCATAGGGCACCTGGACCTGGATCTGAACTGTGGGACCGGGAGATTTTCAGTACCATTAAGCAGCTCCTTGCAGTGACTGCTGCACTGAGATGTTTCTATTTTAGGTAACTGTTTTGATGGTCCGTACCTATTATCCCAGAGGGTCTTGCCCTGCCTCTTTCCACATGACAACATTCCTGGGAGAGAATCACGGTTTCTTTCTCCAAATTTATGATCAATGGAACGTAAATTCAAGGGTCAGAAAGAGGTTTTGCCTTTAGAAGGAAATAGAGAAACACCCAATCTGTCAGCATAAAAATGTACATAGTTGAGGTCTAGAGATTTATTTTTTCCAAGCAGGATAAAAAAGTTTTAAACAAAAAGCAAGAACCTTCTTTCATTCTAATTATAATTATATATCTTCACTTTCACTACTGCTTTCAGATGCTCAAGAAGAAGCACAGACCAACTCTAACTCTGTATTCAGCAGCGTTCAGCTCCAGTTTCAGCTCTTAGCCAAACCAAATTTATGATAAGTTGGAATAATTGAAATTTCCTCACAAGCCCTGATGCATTTGAAAACTAAATGAAATTCTTAAATCACATATTTTGGTATGAAAATGCCACAAACCTCCCCCCCGGCAAATAATTTTCTATTCCCTTTTGTTATATATTCACAAAGAAAATGTAAACCAATTTTAAGTGCTTTCCTTAGACTAGTTGGCTCCTGCAGTAACAAAGATAAGGATTTTGAAAGCAGCTTTTGGCAAAATGGAAGAGAGATATGGAAAACAGAGAATGCATGGCCCAGGTTTTTTTCAGCATGAAAGAAATGTTAGAGAATAATTTGAATTTCTTGTGTGCTAGTTCCCTTTATTAACGTAGAAAGAGTGAGCATATTTAGAACAAATTCAGGTGTATTTAGAAGCATCGTATTGACCTTTAGCACACAATTGGAAAAGTGTCAGAGGTCTTTTCCCACTGTCCATAATTCAGGAGAGTATGTGGTTATCTGGGTATTGAACTTCAAGTCTAAGGAGCTCAAGTTCCATCAGCCTGTGAGATAATTTCTGCTTTGCCTAAGTTTGTGAATGCAGGCTGAGAGAAAGAAACTGGAATGAAAATTTCCCTGCTCTGTGGCTCTGATTTGAGGTGACAGCTGTATTTCCTTCACCTGTATTCGTAAAGCACAAGCGAACTCCATCTCTCCCAGCAGTTCGTCTCATTGGGGGCCACTTCCTTAGGTCAGGCTCAGTCTTTTCTCAAGAAGCCTTTTAAAAGTGTCATCTGAAACACACACACAAAATCAAGTTGAAATGTAGAGCCGAGTAATGATGCCTAAAGAGGCCAACCTAGAAACAGACACTAGACAGGAGTAAGGGAATAAAGGTGGATATTTATTTGAAAGGCCTTCAGAGGTACACCCTGGGCAGGCCAAAGGCTGCACCCAAGATGGATCCCGAGTCACGAGTTCTTCACACTTTTATAGCTTTG
>VWZT01015193.1:72083-159280 GCA_013397055.1 Pachycephala philippinensis
ATTTGAAAAATATAAAAGTTAAAACCCAAGGCATCAGTAACACCAGTGCAGCAATGAAACACACTCACAAAATGAGCTTTCTGTTCCAGACTGTGGGTTGAAAGGAAGAACTCCAGTGACCTGGCTCCATTCCCAGGACTCTGTAAAGTCATAGTCCAGGTTCAGGTCCTGAAGGAAGAGAGGAGTGCATTGGACATGATAGCACTAAGTCACTTGTACCATTCCTGTGACCCACACACTGTTCAAGATGGTGTGGTGGAATGGGCTGCTGGGTCAGCAGCAACATGAGACCCAGAGCATATTCGAATCTTTCCATGAACATTCAACATCTTCAAAATCCACCAGTAAATTCCAGTTTTATGACCCTTGAAGTTTTATTATGTACCTCAGAATATCTAATACTTTTAAAAAACCCTGCTTCTTGAAGTTGTGTAAATAGCTAAGAAGCATCATGTTATTTTATTAAATTATTGTTTTTAGATAACACAGAATCATAGAATGGCCTGGGTTGGAAAGGATCAACCAGTTCCAACCCTCCTGACAAGGGCAGGGACACATTCCACGAGACCAGGTTGCTCAGAGCCACATCCAGCCTGGCCTTCAACACTTCCAGGGATGGGCAGCTGCATCTTCTCTGGGCAGGAGGGTTGGACTGGATGATCTCCACAGGTCCGCTCCAACCCTAAGGATGCTGTGAGTCTGTGATCTCAAATGTGGCTGCCTGGCACTTGCTTCTTTCTACTTAAATTTCTTTGTCATGCTCATGTTTTTATGAGTCCACACACATCTTATCGCTGTCTATCCCTTCTCACCTTTTCCTCAGGATGTGGTGCTGTTGTGGGGACTGTGCCTGAGCACCCTGTGTGTTTCTTTGCCTAAAGCAAGCACTTCTGCATGGGTGTTAACCAGCCCAAGGCTCTGGCTCATGCCAGAGTAGAAACAAATATAGTACAGTTGAGAAGTGGGACGATTAAGCAGATTGATGCGCAACTAGCTGATACTGTAAAAATTATTATTACTATTGAAATTAACATTTTGCTGACTCTGCACCTTTCCCACGTCAAGCATTAAACATAGGGTACATTTCTTTATTAATACAAGTGTTATCAAACTATGAAGGATGGCCCAAAGCTTTGCTTCATCTGAGGTATGACATCATAGTTCACAGCACTCTTTTCCAAAGGTCAGGAAATGTATGAATTATTGTGATGCGTAGGAGATCTGCAGCAGAGGTTCTTCAGAGGGTTAATTGTTACTTTAGGCTGCAGATTTTGCAAACTCTGAAAACAGAAAAAATTAAAATTAAGGCCCTGCTTTCAGATGAGTGATATTTTTCCATGGCTATCTGTCTATATAGCAGTGAACCTCCTGTGTGGGGGGAATTCAAGAGGAATTCAAATCTCACAGGCAGTAGCAGAACAGGATCTGATACCAAGGATGCAAGAAAATCAAAGAACCAGCCAGAGGACTTGCCATGCCTTTGTGCTTTTCTGAATTGTAACACATGGGGAGGAATATGACAGCAACACAACAGAGTTTTTTGCATATCCACTTATAGAATAGCATGGTGCATCCCTGCAGGTAAAGGATTTGTCCCAGTGTATTCCTTTTGAGTTGAAATAGAAAACAGCTTTATCTTAGGTGAGCTATTGAATGTTTAGGACTCTCTGAGCTCAATTAGAACTTGCATTAACAGATTGAGTGCTAAATTATTAAACTGTGCATGAAGCAGCTACAAATTTAAAACAACTGGAGTTAAACACAGGAGTTCTCTCAAAACAGGGCTATAGGTTGGAATTTAACTGTAATGACAGGCCCATCCCTGGCAATGTCCAAGGCCAGGTTGGATGGGGCTCTGAGCAACCTGGGACAGTGGAAGGTGTCCCTGCCCATAGTAGGAGGTTGGAACTGGCTGATCTTTAAGATCCTTTCCAACCCAAACCATTCTATGATTCTACGGCTCCTATATTCAAGATAATGAATTTCAGCCATAGTGGGGCCTTTGCAGTACTATTTTTAATATAACATAGAATTTTGAGTCCACAGAACTTAAAGATCAGCTTTGTCACTGTAAGTTTCCTCTCTCTGTAATTACAAGCATTTGGCAAGTGTTTCTTCTTAATATAGTTATGATAAAACCATAATTCTTAGTATTTTATTACTATTACATGAAGTAGACATTCTGCTGGTTTTCTCCCAAGCTTCCCTATACAAATATGGACAATACATTGTAGTGGTGCAGATATTACTTTTCTATTCTGATAAAAGTTAAAAAAGATTTTCTGATAAAATATGTCTCTATTTGCTAACGGTGAATTTTTGCTCAGTGTGTTTCCCCTGTACATTGAAACTCCCCTCCACTAAAATACTGTTTGCTGCAGTTATTTTTTTAGTAAAAGATGTTTTGATTTTAATAAAATATCTTAGTTCAACTTTTATAGAGTGAGGAGTTTCCAACTGTTGTTTTAAAATTACTTCTTATTTCAAAATGGAATTTATGTTAGAGGGGTTTTAAAAATAGAAGAAGTCAAAACAAAATATTATAAGTTGTTGACGTAAAACATTTGGTTCACAGTAATTAAAAACATTTTTGAAAACAAACACTTTAGCTTTCCATCCTAATTTGGGACATATCTCCCTCCTTCTGTTTTTTTCTTTTTGCAATATGCAATGAAACTTTCATTGGAGAGGAAAAAAAGTAATTTATTACCCTTCTTATCTTGCTTAAATGCCTATGAAAACTAACTTTTCATTGCCACCTGTTTGTAACAGACCTAGTGACTCTTTTTTTAGATTGAGAAGGACTCTTTGGTCCATTTTCTTCATTATACTGATCTTTACAATCTCACAGGTTACAGAAGGATAAAAGGAACAGATTTCCTACCATCAGTAAGAGTCATTCTAACAGACATTTTGAAAATAAACAGAATATTTTACAGAACTCCATGCCAAAATACCATCTCCATCAATGAGACATTCCAGTCTAAGATGAAAGTTTGAACAGGGAGAAGATGAATGACATAAACGTGTGAAGAGAAGCAGTGAGACCAAAATAGGAGCAGAATTCCGGTGTATGGTAGTGGAACCAGTGATTCTGTGGTTCTCTGGGTAGAATTGGAAGACTGGGCAAAAGAGGGAGTGAAGACAGAGACTTTTGCCGAGAGAAACAGTGGCCAATGTCTTCAAATGAAATAGGATTTCATATAAATGAGTTCTGTGCTGGAGATTCTTTAAGGTGAGACCACATACATGGTGTATGGAGAAATCATAGAATCACAGGATGGCCTGGGTGGGAAGGGACTTTAAATCTCAACTCGTTCTGGCCCCCTGCAGGGACATCTTCCACTATCCCAGGTTGCTCTGAGCCCCATCCAAGCTGGCCTTGGACACTTCCAGGGATGGGGCAGCCACAGCTTCTCTGGGCAACCTGTGCCAGGGCCTCACCAGCCTCACAGGGAACAATTCCTGCCTCATACCAATCTAAACCTGCTCTCTGTCAGTGTGAAGCCATTCCCCCTTGTCCTATCACTCCAAGGTCTTGTCAATAGCTTCTCTCCATCTTTCCTGTGGGCTCCCTTTAGGTACTGGAAGGGCACGATGAGGTCACCCCAAAGCTTTCCCTTCTCCAGGCACAACAATCCCAATTCTCTCAGCCTTTCCTCCCAGCAGAGCTGCTCCATCCCTCTGATCACTTTGGTGTCCCTGCTCTGGACTGGCTCCAACAGGTCCATGTGGGACTCTAGAAGAGGAATGCTAAGAGAGGAATAATGTAGACAAAATCATCCATAGTTTTTCTGTGAGGCACCAATGGGCAGATACCTGTTCCTCACTCCAGAGAAGATTTCTGGTGGGAGGCAGCACAGAGGAAATATCTGTCTTGCTGAAGAATAAGGCAAGAATGGAAAAATGTGCACTCCAGAAGTTCTGTGACAAAGGGGCTTTATGATGTCTGGGTTATTTCTAGAGAAGAAGAAATCCACAGGGTTAGAAATTGTGACAGAGCTTCTTTTGTGGTCACTGGGGAAACATCCCACCCACTCCTTGTCCCCAGAGGACATTCTGGATTCAAAGGTTGGCAATCCATACGGAATAGCATCTCTGAACTGCTTGTTTTCATGAAGAAAAGCCACCTGGCATCCCTGGGGGTACTGGCAATGGGATAATTCAGGAAAAGAGAAATGGGTGGATGTGGGTGGTATTTGTGTAGTTTCTCGAAGAGCATCTCCCTTAGATATGTCAGGTTCCATGTCATGGGATAGTAGTAAAGAAAATGGGAGCTGAAATTCCTTGGTGGGCCTTTGAAGGCACCAAAGTGCAATGTTGGAAATTTGGAGTTGGGAAATTGGAGTGATTGAGTGTACTGAGCTGTCAAGTTTCATTTGAACCTGCCAGTGTTGCATCACTTCCAGATCCTTGTAAACCAGACCTCAGGGTTCAGCTGACCAACCACACACAGGCCGTGCCTGGCAGGAATATCAGTGTTAGTTTTCACCTCCTTTAAAATACTGAGCACATAGTTCATTTCTTGAGCAAATAAGCAAACTGGTTTTTTTTGCCTGTTCCTCCTGCTGCCTGATGAAGCTCATCTGTGGGGAAATAAGTATTAGACATAAATCCCAACAGAAAAAACACACATCTTTTCTTAATAACATTGCACATCTAGTTGAATCATTTAAAAGATTCCAGATGCTTAATCTGTTGCTAATTTGTTCAATCTTATTTGGACATAAATGAAATTGCTTTGTTTCTGACGGAATGATTCCATCTTATTATTCCCATGAATAGATAATCATAGTTGTGTTATAACCCTATAGGTTGTTGGGCATTTTTACAGACATGAGAATTGAGGCAATTTAAGTGATGGGTGATGCAGGAGCTGATGTCTGAGACATCAGACATTTCCTTTATTCCCTCAGCCATTTCCAGATAACAACATTTTGTGAGCTGCTGATTTGGATGGATTGTTGGGCCAATATCAGTAAGCCTGAACCTCTGGGTATTCAGGATTGTGTTTAGACCATGGAGCTCTGAGGGATCTGAGCAATCCTTTTGTTAGAGTTGTGTCTTGGCTGCAAGACTTTGTAGGGTTAGCACCAATTTTGGCCCCGATACCAAGTGACACAATGTCTTTGTTCGCTGATTTAGGATTTTGGCTTACTGGAAGGCACATTTGCTTGTCTGTAAGGTCTGCTGGTATTCTCTTCTTGTTTTGTCTTTTTGTGTCAAGGACAACAGGTCTGTTGACTCAGGACATCACACTTCCCAGCTGCAGGTCAAGGATACAGGTCTCTGTTGGGTTTGCTACTTTTGTCATGGGAAGACAGAATATTCCAATGGGAATGCAAGGGTTGGCAGCTCTGTTGGATTACCTTGCTCTGGAAGAGTGAAAAATACGTTTGTGAGTTTTTTTGCTCTTTATCTCCTTGGCTTTGTGCCAAGGTGTTGGCTGCCGTGAAGCCATTGGTCTGGCACATCCAAATTTCCTGGTTATAGTCTGGGGAATGGATTTCTGTGAGGTGGTCATCGTATATTAAATACCTTCTTTCATCTAATAAAGAACATGTTTTCAGTGGCCCCTGAAGTGGTGTAAGATGGTTGTATTTGCTCACAGGAGTTAAGTGAGTGGATACATGATGAGAGAATCATTTATGCGTGACCACACCTCTACTCACATCCTACCAGTAATTGTTGACTTCAACATCTTAAATCTTTAATTTCTTTTATTAGTGAGTTGAGGAAAATACATGAGATTTATCAGCATTTTATACTTTTCTGAATAGGAAAAAAAAATTAGAAAGAGTTTGCAGCAATTTAAGTGGTTTTCAGGCCACAAAAGTTGTAGGCATTACAGAAAAAAAATAAAATATGCAGGAATTAAGCTTAGAAGGGTACATCCAGGTCGTGCACTGTGCTTCAAAGCAGGACCAGCTATACCCAGTTTCATATTTCCCAGGCATTTCTTTAAGCTGTTCTTAAAAATCTTCAGTAATGAAGATACCACGGCCTTGTTATGGAGCTTTTCCCAGGTGTTCCCTATATCTGTTTGAAGGATCAAAGGATTTACTGTTCCAAGGGTTTTCTTCATGTCCAATCTAAATTTCTTGTTGGTATTTTAATCCCCTACTTACTTTTTACTCCTATCAGCAACAGACATGAAGACTGGTAATCTATTTCCTTTACATACATTTCTTTCAAAATACCTTTTTTCTTTAATTTTGATATAACCTGCTTCCCTCTATTACCCAAGTTGTAGAATGTCACTGAATTAATTCTTCAACCAATCCATAAGAACTATCAAACTAAAACAAAAAATTATAGAAAAGCAGATGGCCTTGATTTCAAAGTGCAAGTAATGGAGAATTCCTCAGCATTTCTAGTTTCCAAAGATCTTTCTTCCTCCATTCCTTGTCTCTGCAGCTGTACCAGTGACCATGTTCTATCAAGGGTGAAAAGCAAACATGTATTTCCCTTTTTGAAAGAGGTCATTCGTGTAGAATAAACATGAGTGGGAGGTCCCTACAAAACTTCTCTCTCTCCTGGCACTGCCTTTCCTCCCATTTAGTCATGGATGATGGGAAGTTCAGATACTGACTATCGTACACAACTACACTACAAGGGCCTGGAGTGACAGGACAAGGGGCAATGGCTTCACACGGACAGAGAGGAGGGTTAGATTGGATATGAGGAAGAAATTGTTCCCCTGTAAGGGTGGTGAGGCCCTGGCACATGTTGCCCAGAGAAGCTGGAAGTGTCCAAGGCCAGGTTGGATGGGGCTCTGAGCAGCCTGGGATAGTGGAAGGTGTCCCTGTTCATGGTAGGGGGTTGGAACCAGATGATCTTCAAGGTCTTTTCCAATCCAGGCCATTCTATGTAACAGAAACTTTTAGATCAGATTTGTGCCAACAGAGGACGCCCAACAAACCCCTACAATTTTCCCTGGGACAGAGTCAACCTTGAAAGCCTTCTGGCAGTCAAGTGCAAAGAAGTATAGCAAATGAGAGGATCCATCTGCGTATCTTTGAGAACTTTGAGGGAACATTGCATTGAGGATTTCACAGTGTAAGCTGTTTTCTGGGAAAAACTCCTTTCTTCCCTTAACTTTTGCTAAAATTTGATTGTAAGAGAGGGTTTAAATGCAAGATTCCATATCTCTGTTTTCTGTGACGACACCAGAAGTTCTGACATTCTTTAGCTTGGTGTGAGGACTTGGAGCAAGTCTCCGGGACGGAGGTAGAGCATCACAAATCACCCTATTTGACTTATATGGCTCCTTCCAGAGATCATTTCAGTGTATCCTCCTCATATCCAGGCATCTTGGTGATCCTTTCTGTAATTCTATTAATAACCTGGGTAGGGTCAGCTCAGGTCTGTGCTCATCCAGTGGAATATATGTGTCTATGCTCTACTTGCTCTCTCCCATGTATAAACAAGTGGGAGAAACACGAGCTCATCCCTTACTAGAGGTGAATGCAGATTTTTTGGAATTCCCAATGCATTAGAAGGCTGATTTTGTGCATACCACTCCCCAGTTCACTCCATATCGTACATGTATGGTAAATTTACACCCATGCAGGTTGTGCATGCTTTAAAACATTCATCTCTTCACTACCTCTGAGGATGATCCAAGTATAAATTACCACCTTTTCTATCCTCTCCAGATTCGATTTTCACACAGTAACTCACTGTTCTCCAAGAATATCTGATATCACTTTTTACTTTGCTGAGCATTATTGCTGTTTCAAATTATTCTCCTTGTTGGATCAGCCTTAATTTGTCCTCTTTGAATCTCATTCTATTTCATGCTTGTATTTCTGCCTTCTCAACAGCCTGGTATTTAATCTCTGCTCTCTTCACTATTCACAACCTTTCCCAATTTAGTATCCTCCACAAATCCAATCGACATGGCTGTCAATTTGAGTTGACTGGAGAATTGTTGCTATTTTAAATGTAGGATAAACAGTGATCTCTGACTAGATACCACCTCACAGTTTCTTGTACATATTGCCACTACTTCCACCACTTTTTTGGTTTGGGGCTACAGACATTTGTTTTGTTGATAGACCTACTCCACCATTGTTTTTTGTTAATAGTAGGAAAGACACAGAGAAACATTTCTAAGAAAGTGAAATGTGAAGCCTACTGTTTCCCATTTTGCCAACTTGCTTTGTAATAAATCCAACTGAGGCCTTTCAAAGCATGTTTCAATAGATCTGCATTTATTGCCAGTTGCCAACACAACTGTTTCTTCAGAAAGAAAAAAAATAAGGCGAATGATCTGGGATGCTGGTAGGAAGTAGCCCCCTGGAGAGCTTTGTGTGTTTCCTACACAGTTTTAGCACATATATACAACTGGAATAAATATTACCTAATTCAGCCCAGTGTAGGAGTAGTTACCATTTCCCTGTTTAGAAATTGGAAAGGATTTGTAACTAGATTGCTATGGACCAGGGCAAGTTCAGGTTGGACATCCAGAAGAATTTCTTCACATAGAGTGTGATTAGACATTGGAATGGGCTGCCCAGAGAGGCAGTGGAGTCATCATCCCTGGAGGTGTTTAAGGAAAGACTGGACTCAGTCCAGTGGCACTCAGTGCTCTGGTTTAGTTGACAAGATGGTGTTCCATCAAAGCTTGGATTTGCTCGTCTCAGAGGTCTTTTCCAACCTGATTGGTTCTGTGATTCATGAGGAAGTCACTGCCAATTTTCTATTGTCAGAAATGTCTATTATTGTCATTATAAAATGTATAAATTTTATATATATATAATTTTATATATATATAAAATTTACAAAAACAAATTTAGATTTGAATTTATATTTTTGAAAAATGAGAATTGACACAAACACTAATGTTTGTAATTCCCTGAAATCACAGTTCTCAAAAGTCTGAAGATAATGCTCATAGTATCAAAATGTGTGTATTTCATTACTCTTCCAACTGTATTAATGGAGTTTGCCTCTTTGTCTTCCAGTGTTTTATTGACACCTCTTAATTACTATTCCATACTCCTCCACTCTTGTTGGGTTTTGGGGGGAGGCTGGGTGTGTGTGAAGGTACAGGGGCGCTCATTATGGACTTCTACTTACAAAAGACTTTCTCCATGATTAGCCGAACAAAATATTTTCCCTGGACATGGACTCAGAGCAAGAGGCAGTGCCAGTGACAGAGAAAGCAGGGGCAGGACTCTAGTAACTCCAAAATGTGTCTTTTTTTCAGCAAAATGGAGAGAGGTGAACGCCCCTTGCTCTTGTATCCTTTCCCATCCTTCCAGTCTTCCTTTGCTGTTAATCCAGAACTCTTCCGCACGTCATATCTCTGTTATTGGCAAAGTTTGCCTCTGTAGATTGTCTTCTGCAACTGCGTTTCAAATTTTATAGCAAATTCAAATGTTAGAATACAAACTCAAATAATACTTTACAGCTGGTAATAAATGCTCTGGAGCCAGGGAAAGAATTTTGCATAGCCACATCCCCCTTTTAATCCTTTCTCTGTTTCTCAAGCTTTTCATTACCAGCTTAAAAATGTTGCTGAAATTTACACCACAGTGCTCTCCTCTGGCGCTGGTATGATCATTCACAGTTTGTGTAAGTTAAATTTGAAGTTGCAACCCAAGGAAGCTGATAATGTGTTGCATGTCTTTGTTTCCCACTTCATGTGGGGATAAGTGGCTTCACATGGTGTAAGACAATGGAGAATCATGTTTTAAGTGTGCAATGCCAAAGCCTTAGAGTGAGATTTTGCTTCACTAGGAATTCTGTGATGATTTCACAGCAGCAAGACATTCAGTCTAGATTATTCCAGCTAGGACACCAACACAGAACTAGGCCAGATAAGCTTCAAGGGAACATGGAAAGGACATCTTTCCCCAGAGTCTAGCACTAAATGCTTCAGTTCTTCCAGAACTGAAATCATGAGCTCAGTTGAATTTAATTCAGAGAATTGTAATTTATGCTTTGCAAATCGCAAAATCACCAACTGCCTTAGTTCCACTGGACCCAAATTGCTTATGTTAAAGTGTATAAGGAGATTAAACAAGTGATTTTAAAGATAAAATTCAGGTAAACTGGTATCTACCTGAGACAAATAGACTTGCAGTTATAAAAGAGAACATAATTTTGGACCTTTTTATATTTTAAGAAGAGATACTGCAAGTAGTTGGCATCTGATTATATAACCAATGGACTCACACAGAGCTGTTAGTCCTATGCTTAAAATAATTTACAGAGAGAAACTCTTAAATTACTTCCAGTAATTTAAATGGTGCTGAATTATGGGAACTACTAAAAGGTAACTTTTTTTTGAAAATTATGCTTGATAAATTGTTTTAAAATGGGTTGTGTTTATTACTCCATTAACTTCTCCATCAGGTGTTCACAGTTTCCATGAAAAAGTGTGGAACCAGACTGACTATTACAAAAGTGTTGCTCTGGATTTCAGGGTACAAAGTGAGGGTTGGAAATCCAGTGAACTCCAGGACAATGAAATCCATTTCTTTCTCTAAAGCCGCTCTTTGAAACCTGCCTTGTTCTACCTCATGTTACATGTCCAGTCAGTATCAATGCATACTAAATTATTTAATCATGCAAAGTAAAGTAGACACATCTGGCTCAGAGTCTGTCTTCCTTATGCTTGACTATATTTATTTAAGAGTATTTTAAAGCCCCATGTGATATTTCATTACATTCTTTGAGACTTTTCAGGAGATACACTAAAAAACAAAAGCTGAGTAGGTGACAGGGTGTCTCTTCACACCCTGAGCTGAATTTGTGACATTCCAGTACCACCTTCTCTACTATGGTAGGTCTGGGTACCACTGTCAGTCTGGGGCTTTGGAAATCCCACCAGATGTATTTGTACAGCTGGCCCTTTTCCTTCTCAGGATCAGCCTCATTATGATTTATCAATCATCTACAAAGAGCATTGACAAACAATGAATATTTATGACTACAGATGTAACCCTATTGTTTGTGCAAATTACAGTGTTTTGCTGGTAGTATTCTGAATGGCTTCAAGTTGACATAAATAATTCATACTTGTAAAGCCATATGTTAAACTGTCATTGTAAAAGACTAAATGCTGCCAGTTTTCACTTGAACCATATGTAAATATCAAGCACTTGATATTAAACAGTGATATAAAGTCTAAGCACCTTAATGCCACTTCCACAATAAAGATTGGAATATGCGACAATGCGTTGAGTGTCAGTGGCAGAAGAAGCTTTAACTGCAGCAAAGGAACCATTTTTGTTCCTGACTAAACTACAGCATATTAATTTAACCAAGTCTGGCTTTGCTGATTTAAATTACAGTCAGAGCAGACCTCCAGCCTTTGTCATTATTACTGTGTGAAGTAAACAGCTTGACATATTTCCACAAATCTACTGCAGGTTGCTAGTTTTTATCAAGGTACTCGTTGCATGCATGTGACATACATACACATACATTTAATATGTGAGTGTATTTATATATGTGTGTCAAATGCTGTGCATATGTCATGGAATCATGGAATAGTCTGGGTTGGAAGGCATCTTAAAGACCATCCAAGTTCTAAGCCCCTGCCATGGGCAGGAACATCTTCCACTATCCCCGGTTGCTCAGAGCCCCGTCCAACCTGGCCTTGAGCACTTCCAGGGATGGGGTAGCCACAGCTTCTCTGGGTCTTTTTATTTTTCATTAGGAATTTCAGAACGTAGTGTTAAGTCTCATAAGGAGTAGAAAGCACTTGGATTCACGGATCCTTCCCTCCATTCTGCCAGCACCTCCACTGACAGAGATGAGGCTGGTATCCTCTTTCCTGCCAGGCTCCATGGCTGGAAGCACAACCCTCACCCACCACAACATGAGATATTTCTGGTCCTGTGGGAGGGCTGTGAGTCTCCTGAGGCACAGACTTGGCTACTCACACATGCTTTCATGAGCTCTGATGTGTGAAGGGCCAAGTCAGTTGCCCATGTCAGGGCTGTAGCCTGTGGGAGATTTACTTCCAACCCCATTACAGGAGAAGAAACACAGCTGTGGGCTTGGCTGATCGTCCCCGTTCTGAGGGAGTGGTCTCAGCCAGATTAAAAGCCAAGAGGTATCCTGATCATAGTTCATGAGAACCCACAGCCAAACCCCAAAACTCTGCCAGTAGATGCTCTTAACTGACAAATTTGCAGCTAAATGCCAAGGCTGGAGGATGCAGATAGGCAAATTCAGCTTGGAAATAAGCCATACATTTTCAACAGCTAAGGTAATTAACAATTGGAATGACCTAATAAGGCTTGTAACTGACTGTTCATCACAGAAATGCTCAAGTTGTGATTAGAGGTTTTTCTAAAAAAAAATTAGTTAAATCACATTTATTACCCTTATAGCAAAAATCATCTCAAGGAAGTTGTGTGGTTACAAAGGAGACTAAGACTGGGTGGTTAAAAATAACATTGCTTAGCCTTAAAATCCATTAATTTGCACTATTCTAGTACTAAGCCTTGCCCAAGCTTCTCACAGCTCTCTATTCTGCATTACTCCCACAATTTAGATTTAGAGTGTGTCCACTAAGCTCCACTGAAAGCTAATGGTGTGTCTGTGCTATTCCGTATGTTTCAAAGACAGCAAAAATTTCTAATTAAAGGCTTTGCAGTCCTTCGTCTGTCTCCAAATGAGTCTTGGCAGTTTGTTTTTCATGTGCAGTCCTGAGACAGGACATTGCTCACAAAACACAACCACATTTACTGTTAAAATGCCACTGCTGTTTGAGTGAGAAGAACAGAAAACGAAGTTCTCTCTTTTAATTGGTTTTAAACTTAAAGCTCTTTCTTTCAGCTTCTGTGGGAGTGTGAAGGTAGAACTTCTGGATTCAGACAGGCATAGATATAGACATTGCAGATACCCAGCATGGCAGCAGTTTCTTCTTTCCTCACAGCAGTCTGAGGGCTAATACAAGCCCTCAAAAAAAATGAGTCTCAAATACAGGCTGAAAGAATCCCATGAACTTGACCAAAGTTTCTTAATTGTAATGACCACTGTGGCCACTGCAAGATCCATGAAATGTTGATGGTCCTTGATTGTGCCTCTTTTTGTGTCCTCACCCTGGAATTGATTGTTTTCCAAAAGTGCCCTTTCTGCAGGCTTTTTCTGGCTCATAATTTCCAAATAGCTCTAAAGGATCCTTTTCTCCTTGTCTTAAACTCATTTCAAGGCCAAAGTAAAATTATAGGGACCCCTTATTTCAGAAGCAGCTCATTTCATACCTTGTCTTGAGCCTGCAGTGCACAGGCAATGTTTTCGGTGTCACACAAATACAAAAGAGCTGTATTTGATGCCACAATTCGTATTTCTAGATGCTCATTTGGACAGAGCAGTTTTTACACAAATTAAAGCTTCTGTATTGAAGTAGAAATGAAAGTAGAAATCTACCAAGAAATGTGTAGTCATAAAAATGGCAGTTAACTTATTTCAAGCTTCCTGGGCATACTTAGAGATGAATTTCTGGATTTTGTGATTAGAAATACGATTTTGCAGTTTTTTGTTGTTGCTAGTGTAAGACTAACCGTAAGAGAGGGGTCCTGGATTCTGTTCTTCTCTGAGCATCCTTTGCTGTGTTCCAGTCAATTATTACAGCTCCGTGCAAGTCCAGTGAGATCATTGTGATTGCCCAGGTGCAACCACAGTGAAGAGCCTGAATTTCAGCACTGGAGCTACAAAGCAGGATGGAGAAGAGAGAAAATCTCTTGCTGTGCTCCCCAAGTGCAGGTTGAGCTGGTATTGCTGATGGTTAGAAACACCTGCTTGGAGGAGGTGTTGTCTTGAGGGGGAAAATATCAATAATTATCTGGAATACTTGTGATCTGAGCAAAGTGGCTGTGGTTTAATTCACAGAGAAGTGTAGAACTGTTTTCAAAAGCTGCCTGGTGCTGTCCAAGTGCAGGGTACTTCCAGGTTTCCGCAGCTCAGAGGCCCACCCACCTGAGGATGCAGAGCTGGATCTTTGCCATGTTAGGTAACTCATATGGAAATAAACCATCCAGAAAAATATAGAAGGGATTTAATTTTATCTTTCTTTCTTTTTTGAATATTTTTTTCATTTCATTTTTTAATTTTTTAATAGGAAAAGAATTGTATCTCTTCAAGGAACACATTCAACACACCATTAAACATTAAAACAGGAATACCTCACTGCACACAGACCAAAATCTGCTTTTTCCTCCACTAGCATTCCAAATCCATCATTGCATTGAAAGAAAATGAAAGTAAGATTTTTAAAGCAAAGCTTTTATTTTGCCTTTGGCACAAAACCAAACAATTTCTATTGTGAGGTTTTCTGTCTGCATATAAATATTCCCCAGCAACACAGTTCATCTTGGGGAATGTTCCCCAGTGTAACATATCTGTCACTGAGATTGCTCTTCAGATGATCCATTTCATCTTGTTACGTCAATAAATGCTTACACTTTTTGGTCTGATCCAGATAGAGGATCATCCAGTTCAGCTCCTGGCTCTGCACAATCCCACCCTGTGCCTGAGAGCGTTGTCCAAATGCTCCTGGAGCTCTGGCAGCCTTGGGGCCATGACCATTCCTTGGGGAGCCTGTTCAGTGCCCCACCACCCTCTGGGGGAAGAACCTTTTCCTGATATCCACCCTAAACCTTCCCTGACTCAGCTTCATCCCGTTTCCTCGAGTCCTGTCTCTGATCACAAGAACACAAGGTAGATTTCCACTGCCTGGATGGAGCTGGAGCTCTGGGATGGATGAGGATGGACTGGGAAAAAGAGAGATGGACTGGGAGCTCTGGGAGGGACTAGGAGAAGCTGAGACTTCTGGGATGCACTGGGAGCTCTGGGATATTGAGTTAAATGTCCAAATTTCGTTTTGGCCATATATGCTAAGAAACTCAGTTACTTCATCCAGCATTTCCTGTCTTCTCATGTTGGCTTAGCAACTCCTCACATTGTTCAGATCTCCCTTTGGCTGAGCGCTACAGGCCATGGCAAACTCACGGAAAAGTAAGGTTCAAGGAAGCACACGTATGGAAGAGCAAGCTGAGAAGATGGCCTGCTGATCATCCTGGTGTAACCCCAGCCAGCAGCACTCACTCACTCCCCAACACCAGGATCAGGGAAAGAATAGGAAGGGTGAAAGGGTGAAAATCCCTGGTTGGGATAAAGGCAGCTTTATAGCAAAGCAAAACAAGGAATTAAGTCCCTGCTTGCCATGGTTGGGCCGGTGTTCAACCATCCCCAGGAGAGCAGGGCCCCATCACATGCAACGGTTACTCAGGAAGAAAAATGCCATCACTCCAAACATCCCTCTCTTCCTCCTTCTTCCCCTCCCCTCACTTTATACACTGATCACGATGACGTAAGGTCTGGAATGTCTCTTTGGTCAATTGGGGTCACCTGAACTGGCTGTGTCTCCTCCTAAATTCCTTCAGCAGTGTGGCAGCAAAAGAGCAGAAAAGGCCTTGTGTCTGTGTAAGATCTGCTCAGCAATAACAAAAAAATCTCTATATTATTACCCCTGTGTTCAGCACAAGTGCAAAGCACAGCCCCACACCAGCCACAGCCCCATACAGTCCCTAGTGAAACTGAAACGTGGTGTCCTTCAGGCCTTCTGAGAGTATAATCCCTCAGAACTTCATTATGTCCTGTAGAATTGCTGAGTGGTAACAGCCAAAATGCAATGAAATGCGTGTGTGCATTCACAAGAATGCTTTTTCAAGTGGTCTTCCAGCTACGTGCTGCACTTTGTGTATGAGCTGTAAAGAGTATTTATGTGCTGCACACACTGGGCCAAATTATTGGTGCTTCCGGTTGGGTTTGCTTTGCCCTAGTGCTGCCAGGACTGTCCCGAAGGAGTTGAGGTCACAAGAGGGGCTGCTGAGTACTGCTCCTTCCCACAGTGTCTGAGGCAATGGATGTGTAGACAGGATTGTGTTCTAGGCCTAATTCTACATCCCGGTTAGAAAATCCACGGCTGCATTTCTGTGCTTATATACTGCATTCCTAGTTCTGCTTTGGGAAAGCTTCTTACAAAGGCACAGTGCTCCCAGATTTTTATGTTTATCCGAGGGCAGTTGTGCCTTAGAAATGGTTTATTGGAAACCTTTGACCTGAGTTCTAATCTGATTTAAATTTGTCTAAATTCAGAATAACTCTGGGCTAACTTCAGTGTAAGGGTAGTACTGATCCACGGGGCAGGAATAGTGCTTCACAGAAATACAAACAGCAGCTGGCTTTGTGTCCTTAGTTAATTTGATTATAGAGTTTTAGTTTAACTTAAACAAAGCAGTGACCTTATTATTACTTTAAGAAACCTATTTTGAGAGGAGAGAATCATATTTCTCACATAAATCCGTCTTCGAATGTCTTTAGATGTACATGTGGCTGGGGCTGGAGTTGAGCTTGTGTGGGGAGGGCAAAAGCGTACTGGATTTCACTGATCACAGTTGCTTTAAATTATGCAGGGAAGATGGAGATGCTGTTTATGCATGAGGGAAACAAGGCTGGCAGCAGAGATCAGAGGGGCCTTGCTTTTGTAGTTTCCCTCTTCTAGAAAACAAGTACCAGGAGAAGGATTGAGGTGTCTTGCAAGAATTACCTGAGGGGTCACATTTGATGCTTGTGGCCATTAGACAAAAAATCTGGGTTCAATGGTAGTCAGCATTCTTATCATGATTTCTGCCTCAAGCACTGTTCTTCTGTAGTTTTACAAGAAGCAATTCAGAATAAATGCTTGAATCTTGCTTTGCCTAAATGTAAATTAAGGTCAATCTCAGGGATTTCTCCTGATAGGAACTCTAGTAAGAGTTGAATATGTGTTTTCAAATACTAAAATCATAGTTGTGTAGGATATTTTCTGATTTTTGCAGACATTTTCTACGTCTTAGCTTCTTTTATCTCAAATTAAAATCTACTTTAAAATATCAATGTTCTAAATAGCATAATATACTTCAAAATCACAGCAGGGGAATTGCGAATAGTTCTCAATAACCAATCTTATTAATTCTAATATTTTCTGTTGTGTTGTACAGTTCTGTCATGTCTATTATTTTATGTGTTTTGCCTACAGAATGGAAAGGAGAAGCTGACCTGGAGTGACCGCATGCCTGGATATGCAGCAAACTTCGGACTGATTTTATTTATGGTAACATACGTTGCATTTCTGCTCGTTTATTAGGTGTGAGAAACTTTTCCATGAGCATCTAGAAGGAAACCCTTGAACTGATGTTCTCAAATACGTTAAAAACCTGAAGGTGAGGTCAGTTTGGGAGAAATACTAGGAAGGTTCATGGAGCTCAATGCCTGCCTCCAGCTTTATTCTCTTTTTCCAAAGGCTGCTTGTGGAAGGGCTGGTTTGCTGTAATGCCAGCAGCTCATTACACAAATTCTGCCTCCCCCCCCAGGGTTTCTCCTCCATCCTCAGTTATCCAGTGAAGGGATAACACTGTGTATTTAGTTGTGAGCACAGTATTGCAAATCTTGGTCATGGTGATGTTTGGAAAGGTTGAGCCTCGGAACAAACGATATCCTGGTGAAATAAACCAGTTGCTGAGAAATATTTATCCAAGACACATTCAGGGATGCACTGTACAGTAGTTGAGGAAGATCATGGTACACAGCAGTTCCTCAGGAACAAGAATCAGGTGTGCAGGTCAGCCTGTAAAGTGGGGACACCTCTGTCCTAGTCAAATTTCCGGCAAAACATAAACACATCACAAATCTGCTGGACTTTGTAAACAGCAATAGGAAAGCCTGGCTAACAAACCCTAAATGACATTGTAAAGGATCCCATTATCCCTCTGGTTACAGCAATTACTGACTGAAAGCTTGTATTCATATCTACAGCCACTATAAAATGGCAATGAAATAGGTGTCTTTACACCCTTGCAGCATCTAACGTGGGAAGCTTTTTTGGGGCCTAAATTATTTTAAGATATCTAAGTGTGTTGCTAATTTACTCAAATTTGCATATACCGCACTGGATGTCCTGTGAAGATTTAATTTCTTTTGCTGACAGTCAAATGCTCACATTGAAGGTAATGTCTACATCCTTACAGATATGTTTATATATTTATGAAGATGTGTGCATTGCATATTCAGTATATTTCCTGTACATATTAGGTGTGTCATATATGGATGTACTTGCAGCACTTTGAGTGAGTTTACCATCCTGAGGCCATACCAAGCATTTGCTTTTTGGACAGAACCTCTGAGTGTCATTGGTCATGACTTAGAGCAGAGTACACTGAGTCTGACTAAGCACACAGCCCTGATTTAGCTTTTACAAGTCATTCCTTTGCAGACAAGGTGCTTACACATGCTCTTAACTTTCATCACACGTTTAAATCTCCCCTAAGCATGAGCTTAGAGTTCTTTCCTGACTCATAGCCTAGGTATTACCCTCCCTGCTTACTGTAACATCTCGAAGAGATTTATGAAGAGATTTACTTATTGTTACCATACAGTTTGTGAGATGTAAAATATAGACCTCCAATTCTTCAACTTCTGTTTGTGACTAGTGGAATTAAGCTGACTTTCACTGTCTGGCAAAGTGGCCACAATGATTTTTTTTTTCCCCCCCAATATTTTGAGCATTATTTATATATAAGTACCTACAGGAGACAACTTGCAAACTATGCATGAAATTCAAGCCAGCTCTTTATGAGGGAGAGCATGCTCTGTTATCCTACATAGATATTGCAATCTGCTCTTTACTGCATGGGATATTTCCTTTTTTCCTGCTAGATTAGTTAAACGGGTATTGGAAACATCAAACTGAAGTCTTGTCAGTCTGTGAAAGAGAATTGTACTGAGAAAACCTTATTGTTCTGGTTAACCTCTGTTATTATTATTCCCACAGATTAGTTGTTTTATCTATAAGGACTAAGTACAAAATAAGTAATGAAATCTTGAATTTATGTGTGTAGGGATACATGACTCAGATGCAGACCTGCATGCAAGTGCATAGCGATTTCTAGCGCTGTAGAAGTGATTGTTGAATTTTTAATGCTACCTTTTCCAGGCCAAAAGGGTCTGGTGGCTCAAATCCATAGGTGTTTTCCATGAATATTTACATTGCTATAGAATGGTGCTGTCTTGTTCTGTCCCTCCTTCCCCCAGCTTTACATCCCATACTTTCCCTGATGATTCTTGAAACTGGTAATGGTTTTCTTAGCGTAAAATCTTTCCTCTTTTTTTATCTTTCCCCTTAATTTCTGTACTTCCTTTGTGTACTTCACTTTTGTTAATCCTCTTTCAAGAATTGTGTTGTGATCTTTTCCTTTCTTTCTGTCTTTTCCTCTGTCTGTATGAAGCTAGGCATGCTGGTTTTTTTGTTCAAAATGCAGGTTGAAAAAAACATTTGCTTTCTTTCTCTTGCCCAGTCTTACATCACCAAATAATTCCAAGGATTAATTCACACATTTATGGATGCTTTAAAATCTGGTCACAGTCCTTTTGTTGTACACAAAGCCTCACTGGACTGCAGAGGGGGCAGAAGATCCAAGCTTGATTTAAGCTATGCATTTTGCTGGGATTTTAGGACAGAAGTTCACAAGTCTTATTTTTGCATAGTAAGATCAATGATAGCAGGAGATCTGGGCTCAGCTGGGCATCTACAAGTTTTGCCTGAGTGTGATTAACAGTTACACGTCACAGTTTGTAAACTCCACATTTAGAAGGCACATGTTGTGGCAGGGATTTCTGAGTTGGTGATGAAAACGCTGGTTGCGTTGGAAGAGAGCAGGGTGGCATGGAGCAATGCATCACTGGGGCTTTTCTTTGTTTGGCTCAGTCAGAGGAAGGAAGAAAATCAATTTGAGTCATGGCAGAAGAGTTCAGCCTCTTCCACCCTATTCTCACTCACGTGGTGTAATACTTGTCTCTAGAACAGCCGTGCTGGGGAGCCAGAGAACTATTTGGACATTAAATTGTTATCCTACTTGGATGGAGGTAGCAGCCTAGCCCACGGGGTTTTATAGCTTCCTTCTCAGATCTAGTTTGCTTTCCTGTTTGTCTTCAGTCATACCAGGCTCAGTAGGTGACCTTTTCTGCAGCCAATTTTCACATCTGTTTCTAAGCAGTTCAGTCCTGGATGGACTCGTTCAGATATTCGGGGAAGAAACTGCCACAATGAGGGGGGAAGAATGGCCATAGGGAATGTTGGCAATGACAACAAACCGCAAAGTGGGCACCTTAACAAATGGTGGCCACCTGATCTGCAATTTGGGCAGAAGAGGTATTTTCAGGAATGAGAGAAATGCTGTGAAGATGCGGGAACCATTCCCCCTCAGTGACTGCCTGGGGAGTGAGAACTATGCTCACAGTCACTGTGCAGTCCTACAGGCTCTCCTCAATTTTCTCTTCTTGCTGGATGCACAGATAATGAAGACTCCTAAAGGAGTGTTTTTCCATCTGTGTTTAAGCAGATGTTTAAAAACAGCTGAGCAACTGAGAGTTTCTGAAGCCCTGGTGCTTTTGTAAAGCAAATATTTTTGTTCTTTAAACAAATAAAACATTTTTTTTTCAGTAACTTTGTATACCTTGCTATGGCAGTGCGTGGATTGAAAAGGCTGCTACTCTCTCATCCTCCAATAATATTCCTCAGGGCAAGAGATCCCTAAAATCATTTGGCCAAGTTTAAGAGTTTCCTATTGAACTTTCATGATCTGAAATTTCCTCTTTCCCTATTTAGCGAGGACTGTCCTCGACTCTTCTTCCTGTACTGGTAACATATCATTCCTAAGTGGGAATTTGTGATGGAGAGAGGTGTCTGTGGAGGCCCAGGGATCTCATCATCTCCAGAACGAGGCATCCAAGTTTACTTTTCTGGTTTTCCTTGTCCACCACCATAGTGAAAAAATTGTGAAGAAATCTGCAGAGAAAAGAAACAGGAAAAGAGTATTAAGAAGGTGATTAAGAAGAAGGAATCTATGACTCAGATTAAGAAAAATAAAAGAGATTAAGGTGACTGTAGAGGTGGAAGGTGAAGTAAATTAATACCAGGTGGTGCTGCTTTGTTTTCTTCATATATTGGGGATTTTACTCTCTGCTGTAGTGATTGTAATGGGGAAGTCAGAAAAAAGTTATGGTCCTTGTGTTCCTGCACCCCTTCTGTCACAGAAAGGTAGTTCAGCACAAATGTGATCTTTTTGTCTGTACGTTTGGTAGGTAAGTCAAAAGAAAAATATATATAAAACTAGAAATGTTTCCGTGACACAATGAAAACTACAAAACCAAAGGAAATAATGTTGTATGCCATTTGAAAAGACTTCATTTATACTGTTTCGGGTTCAGGCTTTTATCATTCACCCATTTCATTTAAAATTAATGAAACAGTTCTTTAAAAAGTAAAAATTAGATGTTTTACTAGGTCTAACATTTTATTACTATTTGCTGACAAAATATATTTGACAATTCCATCTGAAGTCTCCAGGAGCTTCTCCAAATAATTTTTAGTATGTTTACTACTATTTAATAAAAGAAAATGTGCCCAGTTTTCACCTTCAACCTTTAATAATTTAACTCTGATTCTTGTTGTGGTTCTTTTGCAATAGTTCCTTTTCATGCAACAACCTTCCCCTGCATACAGGAATCCAATAAACTATTGCTGGATCATTAAAATGAACTGTTAAATTTTCTTAATCCCACATTGTGAATCTGGGCCCATAGGCCCATTTTAATAATTGCAGTAGTCTAATCTTTCACATTGAGGTAGTCTCTTTCATCTGAGGGTCTCAAGATGTTTTACCTAAAATAATGAATGTACACTGGAGTTCTTGGCAAAGGCAAAAATGAAAGGGAAAAATGTACCTTGTCCCCCTTTTGTGTTGTGATGATGAAAATTTGCTATTTTTTATTGTTGTTTTATTGATTTTTTTTTTCATTGTGGATTGGTTTAGATTTTTTTTTTTTTTTTTTCTGAAACCAGAATACCACAACCCTGAGAAATTCAAATTCTTCTTGTGGGAACTTGACCTTTAGTAGCAGGGCTGACTTTCCTCATCTCATGGGTCAAAGCCAGCCCATGAAGGATGCCAGGGATACCAAGTGATTTCTGGGACACAAATGAAAAGTGGAGCCCTAATAACCCTGCTTAGGTCAGCCTTAAGGAATGATAACAGGGGAAACTTTTTATTTTTCAGTTTGCAAGTTGACATTTCTGCTGTGCACAGGTGAAGCTCTTTGAGCTTCATTTACCTGACTGCACATAAATATAGGTCCTTCAGTCCAAGCCATCTGAACCAGATAAAAGAACCTGCTTAATTCCTGCTTTTGAACCCAAACTGCCCAAATTTCACTGCATGAATGAAGTGTGTAGGTTTAATCAGAACAGACATGCCCATCTTCAGGAATTCGTGGAATCAGTATAAAAGAATCACAGACTGGTTTGGGTTGAAAGAGACCTTAAATGTTATCTAATTCTAACTCCCTGCTATGGGCAGGGATGCCCCTCACTGGATCAGGGCACTCAGGATCCCATCCAACCTGGCCTTGGACACTGCCAGGGATCCAGGGGCAGCCACAGCTTCTCTGGGCAACCTGTGCCAGGGCCTCACCACCCTCACAGGGAAGAATTTCTTCCTCATATGTAACCAAAAATCTCCTCTTTTGGTTTAAAACCATCCTCTCTTTTCCTACCACTACCTGCCCACATAAAAAGCCACTTTCCCTCTTTTTTATAAGCCTCCTTTAGATACTGAAAGGTGGTGTAAGATCTCCCTGGAGCCTTCTATTCTCCAGGCTGAACTATCCCAACTCTCTCAGCCTGTCTTTATAGGAGAGGTGCTTGAGCCCTCTGAGCATCTTGTGCCAGTTGAATTGTTGTGCCAGTTTGGAGTCGTGCATCCATTTTCCTTTTTATGTCCCTCTTTGTTGGAGAGCTTTGAATTCTTGCCTTTTAATTTGATCATATACATGTTATTACCTTGCTCTAAGAAGTTGCGATGCCAATTCATGGAGCACACCCAGCCTCCCAGACAAGGTTTCTGTTTCCAAGCTGAACTAATCCATGTGTTCACTTTTTTGCAGATAATGCTGACGTTCTCAGCAGTGTTTGGTGTCATCGTGTACCGAATCACCACAGCAGCGGCCTTGTCCTTCAGCACAAACGAGACAACCAGGTCCAACGTTCGAGTGACTGTGACTGCCACTGCTGTCATCCTTAACCTCGTGGTGGTCCTTATCCTCGATGAAATTTACGGAGCTGTGGCCAAATGGCTGACAGAAATTGGTAAGACTGCCTCGCCACATTCCTCATTAATCCATGTATTGACACAAGGGCATGCAAGGAGGGTCCAGGAGGAGTATTTCCACCTGGACAGTGCCAGTGGAAACATTCAGGCCTGTGAATGCTCCTCTTCACAGCTAAGAGCTGCAGAAAGTCAGTGGGTTGCTTCAAAAATGTTGATGGTTCTGACAAAACTACACTGATGTTGTTTCCCTGATGGAAGATTTTAACCATTTCCTTACTGCTCAAATGATTTTTTTGTTCTGTTTTAGAGGCATGTCTGGGCTGGACTTTTTAATAGTGATTTCTATTGCAGTTAGTAATCGGACTTTCAAAATTGATTTTAAGTATCAAAATATTGTTGCAAGCCTGGCTATCCATTCCTTTTCAAGGCAAGTCATTCCTTTGACTACTATAGAGGTTTAGGCCTAAAGTATTGTTTTGTTATATACATTAGGCTAAAGATTTTTACTAATAGGGGTTTAGGCTGCGTCTTTGTTTTGTAATATAAATTACACCAAGGATGTTGGCTGATAGCGCCTTTACATGAGATTACTCTTAAGACTTCCGTTTCTTCTCAATTTCTCAGAACACTTTTAAATTCACAAATGAAGATGTCTCTTTTAGTCCTATTTTTGGAAGAACATTACAAGCTATAGTTTTGCAGTTGTTGTAATAGAGGTCCAATCCTGAATTTTGGAAGTATGGTCCTGTTAGTTTAGATTAAATTCCTAAAGTATTTGAAAGAAATGAAGAAAAAACAATTCATTTTTACAAATTGCCACTTTATTGGGTTAATTTGTTTATTGCTGTTTTGCACCAGGCTGTGGGCAGATTGTAACTGGGTTAACACAAATGGACTGTTCTAGTGGCATAAATGACCTCAGGCTCACTGTCCAGGCCAAAACTGTACCCAGATTTTCAGCTTTCACATAAGTGACAGGCTGCTAACTGTGTGAGACCTGATCAATTCTGTCCACTGCACCTGCCCAGGTAAGAAAGGACACAAATGTTAAGGAATGACAGAGGTATGTGGAAAGAGCAGGAAAAGATGAAGGTGAGACTTCTCCAGCAGTTTCTAGGCAGAAGCTGGGAAGTACAAGGCACTGCCATGGCCTCTCTTTGGGAAGCACAGAAGGAAAATCTCTCGCTTTGAAATGTGCACCAGTCTGAAAAGTGAAAGAAACAACCATTTCTTACTTGCTGATTATTGTCCCCCTGTCACTTTGCATTTAATTCTAATCCTATCTTTATTAGGGCAGCATTCCTAATTGACCGTCAGATGTTTTGTTTAAGAAGGATCCAGTCAGAATAATCTCTAGCGCTACAAATTACATGAGCTAGAAGGTTCACTCAGGCAGCTTTCTCGAGCACTAGGCTCAGATGCCAGTGTAATCAAATGTCTTAAAAAATTACAATTCACAAATGCTGATAAATGCTGCTTAACTTGTGAACTCTCATTTTGCTGAGAGGAGCAAAACATACTAAATTCTCTTTTCACACTGCACTTAATCCACAAGCTGAAGAACACACTTGTTGGGCTGAAGGAGTAGCTCTTGACAGCATAAGTTTCTATTCCAACCCCAAGTACTCTTGAATCTCTGTTCAGGTGAAAAATTACATCTGTAAGCACAAGAATAGCACTGATAGCAACTATGTTAATCATAGAATCACAGTCGTTGCTATGCCTCAATACCTCCTCAATCAGTGCCTGGAGGAAAAGAGTAGGAGCTTTGTTGTTATCAATACAGAGAGCTTGTACAAGATGGAGCAGGGCTCCTGTGGGCCCAGCAGGGTGGGGCACTGGTGCCCCTTTGTCACAGATGAGACCATCCAAAGTGCAGGTGGTATCCTGCTGTTCCCAGGAAGAATAGATCGTTTTCAGTAATCAGGTGGTGCCAGACAAGACTTGCATCTCACTTGTAACTCAGAATCACAGAGTTTGGGTTGGAAGACACCTTTAAAGCTCGCCTTGTTCCAACCAACCTCCTGCCATGGGCAGGGACAACTTCCGCTATCCCAGGTTGCTCAGAGCCCCATCCAGCCTGGCCTTGGACACTTCCAGGGATGGGGCAGCCACAGCTTCTCTGGGCAACCTGTGCCAGGGCCTCACCACCCTCACAGGGAAGAATTCTCTGCGGCCAAGGAAGAACCAGTGAAAGCGGGACAAAATCAAAACTACCCATGTTTGTCCCTTGCAAAAGGAGCAGCTCCTTCAGTGAGCTAAGGCCCATCCCACCCTTAGCTCATTCTTCACCTGCAAAGTTCCAGCTGCCCCATTTTTGCATAATAAGCCACCACTGAGGGTTTCATTTTTAGGGGTGAGGGAGTTTTCTTTGTTACTAATGCACCTATTCTGGCTGGCTGCATTTCTCATGCAGCACACCCGATGAGCTGGAGGACAAATTCTACACATGCCTCTACAGCTGTGGTATAGGATGTCTGAGGGAGCCTCTGGGACCATATATGGTGTGCAAATGTTCATCCAGAGGCTGAGCTCATCCATGGCGGGGTTCTCTGTAAGGCAGAGTTTAGGATTTTTCTCCCTCAAATGAAAAGCTGCACTGCTGTTATTCGATATTCCTTCTGTCCTGAGCTGTTATCCTGTAGATCTATTCAGTGTATGGGATCACCTACAAATTATTTGAAGGTTTAATTAAGCTTTGTCATACATATAGGTGGGTTATGTCTTAGGGCTCATCAGGTTGTGCACTGATCTTTTACGAAAATGTGGTTGAAAGTATCACAAAGAAAGCCAGGCAGTGAGGGCTCATTAGGCTTTGCTATTCCTTTAGTGCTAAAATAATCATGCTGCTTTCCTGAGGAAAAAAAAGCCCAAAACAACCGCAAAGCAAACAGAACACCCAAACTGTGCCCAAAACAAAACTGTACAAGTACAGCAGTATTTTTAATCAAGTCCTCAAACCCAGAGCTCTGGATGTCCTTATTATTCCACTCTTTTTTTGTGCCACAGAAGTTCAGCAAAGAATGATAAATTTAATCATAAAATTATCTTCTCTCACATTTGATACAGCTCAGGATGAGCAGAGAAGCACAAGAGTTTCACCCATATAAAACCTTTAAAAGAGCATCCTACTGTCAGTTTAAAAAGCCTCTGTCTTATGCCTGTGTTTTCTGCTGCTAGAAAATTTCCACGGAAATTGAAAATAAGTCTGGGAACAGTCATGAATACTGAAAATATTTAAACCAAGAAATCTTGAAATACAGAATATATATAGTGAAGTGTTAGCAAAAATGTACCTTTATTTTACACTTAATTCACTTAATACCTCAATCAAAAATGTATTTAGTCTTGTCTTTAGCATCAAACATATCAACAATCTCACCACAGAAAAGAGGGCTTGTGGACTACAAGTTAAGGATGCTTCTAAGATGTTTTTCCTGGTTGAAAGTCTTTGTACTTTGCTTTCAGTATTCCTGAATTGAGAATATGAATGTTTTGTTACTTTAGTTGTGTAACTATGTAACTGATATACTTGTGTATGTTAATATCCACATATACAGCAAAGTAATTTATACTGCTTTTGCTTTGTGGAATTGAACATCTCTGGAAATCAGGACTCAGTGACAGACCTAGTGGGCTTTGGCACAAATTAGAGGTATGAAAGAATAATCAGTATAAGCCCAAAGTTTGAAGTTTGGTTTGGGTTTTTTTGTATGTGTTTGGGGATTCAGTGATTTTTATATATTTACTGATTCATTTCTCTGGTTTGCTTTTTTTTTTCCTCCCAGAAATACCAAAAACAGAGAAAACTTTTGAGGAAAGACTGATTTTGAAGGCATTCCTACTGAAGTTTGTGAATTCTTATGCATCAATTTTTTATGTTGCCTTTTTTAAAGGAAGGTAGGATACATATCCTTTACATACAGGTAGTTCTATATATATTTTTATATATGGGCCTATATTAGTGGATCTGTGTTATAAAATGGGAACAAAGGCCTGGGACTGGTCATCTTTGCCAGCTCTGGAAAAATATCATTGACAGGATTATTTAAAGTTAATAATTCCTTTTAGTTTTAAAAAAGGGTGTTGTTTTTATAGTGAATGGTGGTGTGTACAGGCCTTCACTTTCCACAGTTTAGCAAATTTTCCTTGAAGCATCATTCAGGAAAGAAAGGTTTTCCTGTTTGATTTAAAATTACGGAACTCTTTTTTCTATTACTTTCTCATCATTTTTCACTACTCTCTCGTATCAAGTTAAATTAAGAAATAGTTACAGTCAACTGGCAAATGAAGTGATTGACCAAAAAAGCTAATTCAGCTGTCCTGCTAAACAAGTGTGACTTCCTATGGGCTCAGGATCCTTGTCTTTTGGGACCCAGTCATCCACATGCTTTTGAACGGACAAGCTTAAAATGATTCTTTGCTAAAAACTTTGACAAAAAATTGTTTTAAACATCCTCTGGATTCTGTTTCCTACCATTTTGCTCTTCCTTTTGGGGGCTGTAAAGTTTGTTAATCTCTGCTCTTCACTAATCCTATCCAGCACCTTTGATTTGAGGATTAATGATGCATTTTGCCAGCAGCTGCAAATATTGTAAGACACCAATGAAAAAAATAGCCAAATTCTCTCTTTTTTGACCATATTTTTGTCTTGTATGGTTAGAATAAAGTCAATATGATTGTTACTCTTGGTGTAGCCAGAAGAGTCTTGGTTGAGTATACATGTGTAAATAATTCCATTCAGGGCATTACTCACATGTAAGAGAACGTGAATTAGGATATGTGTCCCCAGGTTCATTTGTGATCTGTAATAAAGTGAGGGAGTTTATTATTATTTTGTTTTAGCACAGAAAAACATTTTATTAAAATTATTTTATCCAGATGTAGTAGAAAACCATTTGTAGAGCCTATTGCTTTGAAATAATCAAAGCTGAATAGGTGCTGAGCCTTTGAAAATTCATGAAGAAGCAACTTCTGAAATATTTCGGCTAATATGAATAAATAATCTTGATTGCAAAGTCAACTTACTTTTGTGTTTTTAAATTAAATCATGGTGTCAAAATTAGCTTATTTTTCTATTTTTATACTAGTTTGTCTATTATTATTTCTTTCAGGTTTGTTGGCCGTCCTGGTCATTATGTGTACGTGTTTGAAGGTTATAGGATGGAAGAGGTAAGTACATATGAAATTAAAATTACCAAAAAAATCCTCTACACAAAGAAATATGTCTACAGTGTTCAGTGGACTACAGACAACAGGGGAAAAATAGGAAAAAAGTTAAAACAAGAGGTTAAATCTTCAACTTGAATAGGCAAATCCCAGGGTTTCCATCTAAGGCAACTTTATATTATTTCTTTCTGCAGTTCTGACTATTTCATGGTCTTTCTTAGGTAAAGCTTCACCATTTCTATGCTTTACAACTGGACACTAAGGCACAAACATTCCATGATTTGGTTGAGGCCCTTGGGAAATGTGAATCTGCCTTCCCATTCTGCAGATTGGTGGAAGCTTGGCAATTTTAACAGCTTAAAAACCTGGGTCCATTTTGTGCTAAACCTGTAAACGTCTTTTTTTTAAACCAAATTCCCTCATGAAAGGGAATACTGTAGGTATTCCCTTGAAAACTGAGAGATGTACTCAAGGTTTGACATAATAAGGCTGACATAAAAGTCTTTTCAAGATTGAAGGCTTTCTTCCCTCCCGGGAGATATCAGGTTGGAAGAGTATTGGTGATAATGCATTATGTTTATTACATTGATTATATAGTAAATATTTTTTAAGGAAATATAGGAGCCCCAGGGCACGGTGAGTTATTTCAGAGCTCTGCATATTTTCCATAATGCGGTTTTATGAGTGGAGATGAAATACCTTGTCAAGCATAGATTTGCAGTGATTGATGAGCTCCATGATCCCACACAAATTGGTGACAGGGACAGTGAGCATATGGAGACACTGGGGGCTCTCCCAGGTGGGTATTTTTAAATTAATTCTCTTAATCCCTTCATGCTCTCCGGTTTTGTTTAATTGCAGTGTGCTCCAGGAGGGTGTCTGATGGAACTCTGCATTCAGCTGAGCATCATCATGCTTGGAAAGCAACTGATTCAAAACAATCTCTTTGAAATTGGAATCCCGTATGTATCCCAGCCTTTTCCATTATGTGTTATTCCTATGGCACAGTAAATCAACGGCTTGATCCTTATTCAGCTAAATGAGACTTTTGCCACTGCCTTCAGTGAGTTCTAATTGAATGTGATGATAAATCACATTTTTGGCTGTGGCAAAATGATCTGGTTGTATTTTATGATGAATAATTGGCTATATCTTCACTAAATGGCTTAAAGAAAGTGATGAAATATATGAAATAATTGATTTAAATTAATTTTAGAAACCAGGGAAAACAGGCAAGGTATGATAGATCTCCTGGGAAGTTTCAGAGAAGCTCTCAGGACACAGTATTGAATACAAATTAGCACAAAGTGGAGGGGAGATAGTGTGGGGGAAAGCAATAACCCATAAAAGATGTTACAATCTATTATTTGATCTATGACTATTTTACGGGTTTAGGGATGAAATCCACACATTTCCAAGGTGCCTTTATGTCAGTCTGTGATGATGCAGGAGCTGGAGCAAGCAGAGACACTGACACACTGCTCAGTGCCTTTCTGCCAGACTGCTTCAGTGCTCAGTCCCCTGCTCCAAACACAGCAGGAAAACTCTCCACGTCTGTCACCGGTGCCAAGGGGATCTTCAGGCACTGGGAATTCACTGAGAAAATCCTGCTCCTGCCTCTTGGAAGGTTTGCTTCATGGTGGCAGTGGCCTGTGAAATGTTGGAGGGGAAGAGTCTGGTTTAGACATCTCAGCTCCACTGAAATGAGGCAGAAGCTTCCAACTCTGGTGTCAGCAGCTTTTAGGTCACATCCATAAGGCCATGAAGATGCTAACTAGAATCAAGAGGAGTGATTCTTAAAAGAGATGAAATATATTTCAAATCAGCCCTTTTCCTCCCTTTTCTCAGCAAGAACCTTTTTTTTTTTCTTGCAAGGAATTTAAATAGAGACAGAAAAAAAAATTCCCAAACAAATCAGATGTGGATTATAGATGGTTTCATTATTCTTGTGTCAAAGTTCAATAGGGAGGCCTGTTTTCTGTCTGCATCTCATTGAGTTTACATTTTATTTTGAGAAAAGGGTGGTAAATCATTCCCAAAAGATCTGACATGTTGAAGGCTTAAAGCTTTCTCAGTGTAAACCTGCTGTAATTTGTTTCTCGTCTTCCAAAAATTTACTGCTACTGGATTTTTAATGGGGATTTTATGATGTTACAAATACTGTATTTAGTATTTTTGACTCATGAAAGCATGGGCTGATCCAGTCCAAACAGAAAGTCATGTCCAATTATGTTTCATTTCCCTCCCTTCGGTGAAAGAATGTGATAATTTCATCCCATTTTTCTCCCTCAGATCTGCTCCCCCACCCTTCAGCCAACAAACTGTGGTGGCCTCAATTTTTAAAACAGTTTAAAAACAAACATACTTTCATCCTCCCCTGCCTAGATAAATACCTCATTTCAGTCACAATGCTATCTTGTCACCCTGGAATAAACATATCTGCTTTTCCTTTGCTTGTCTGCATTCCCAAGAAAATCGTGTGTGTATCTGGAGGGCTCGGCCCTTCTCCGTGGACCTGTTTTCACCAGGAGAATCACTGAACACTTCATTAAATCGGAGTTAGCCTTCTATTCCTGCATGGACCACTCTACTGGTTTGGGCTAGATCCTTAATGGTACCAGCAGTTGCATTTTTCATGCCCCCCTTGCCTTGTGCCTCTTTGGAGGGAATGAGAGTTGGGGTGAATAACACAGATTCTTTCATTGGCTCCCTGTATTTCCACTGTGGGCAGAGTCCAGGTGCTGCCACTGATGCCTTAGGTTTTAACTTCTATATTTTTCAAATTCTGCATTCCCAGTGTGTAACTCTGCAGTGTCCTGTAGCCTGTGAGCTGCTGCTCTCTCATGCTAAGACAGACATAACAAAGCCTCTCCAGGCTGCTCTCCGAGGACACCCAGCCCGTCCTAGGCCCAAAATGTGTGAACCAGCATCTTGAGAAGGGGGGCAAGCTGAGGGGAAATTACATCATTAGCTAAAGTTTAATTGGTGAAATTGAGTTGATATGCAAATGGACCAAGCCTGTAAAAGTGTGAAGAACTCGTGACTCGGGGTCCATCTTGGGTGTAGCCTTTGGCCTGCCCAGGGTGTACCTCTGAAGGCCTTTCAAATAAATATCCACCTTTATTCCCTTACTCCTGTCTAGTGTCTGTTTCTAGGTTGGCCTCTTTAGGCATCACCACCAACCTTCTCCATATGGAGAGGCAGGAGGGGATATCATGAATGGTGATTTGCTTCCCAGAATCTGGTGCTGTCCCCTGCACATCTGCAACATGGAAGCACCTCTCTGCTGAGTTATCTGATGACCCACATCAAAAGGGTTTTCTTCCTCGTTGAAATCTCAGCATTTCAAGATTTTTTTTTCAGGAAACATTTTGATTTCATTCACCAGAAAACCCAAGGTGTTTTAGTTGATTTGCAGAAAATAACAAAGCTGTCCAAATTGCCCTTTCCCCTCAAAAAATACTGCTAAATAGATGATAAGAAGGAGTTTGCAAGCAACAGTCATCTTTTATGTTTCTAGAACCCCAAATGTTGCTAGAATTGGGAAGTGTCTTTCAATGTCTTCATTGGGCTTCATCCACAATCAGCGCTGGATGAGGAGGGAAACTTCAGATGGCAGCCCTGCTTTTTTTAGGGTCATGGAGGACACATCCTTGCCTTTTCCTTCAATTTTTCTGTAGAAACTGCTGCCACAGCTGTAATAGGTGTAATTGCTGGTCTCCTAAACCTTGTGTGATTTCTTGTTTTAACTTCTGCATCCAACAATATCAAACTAGCCAGGTAAATGCAACAAGATTTGAATTATAGGAAACTAAGCCCTCTTGAACTGAAATGTGTGTTCTGTGGGGCTGGAATTCACAAGTTTAACAGATGTAAATATGCCACAGTTCACTCAGATGTGTCACATACCATCATTCTTTTACTGTTGTCACAGGAATTGACCCCCAAATGCTGCAGGGCTTGAATTCTTTTAAGACCCCTTTTATTCAGTTCTGGTTTTTTTCTGAACTTATTGAAAAAAAACCAAACATCCGTGTGGTTATTTTATTACTCTCTGTCTTTGACCTCGGTGCTAAACCCTTAGGGTGAAATCCTAGCCCCATTGAAGTGAACAGCAAAACTCCTATTGAATTTAGTGAGGCCATAGTTGGCCCTTTTATTCAGCGTTGATTTCTATCATTTCCTTCCAAATGCCCTTAACTATGCTGGATAAGAATACCAAGAGTTAATAAAATCCGTTTAAAGACACCCCTTCATAGCTGTTATCTCTTATGTTTTTCACCTTTCCTAAATTATTCTTAATTAAAGGTTTGGGCGGCGTTCTGTGCCTTTTTTTTTTTTTTTCTTTTCCTGTTTTTGGTTGTTACTGTTTTCCTCTTATTGAGAAACCAATAAACCCCAAACACAACTGAAACTCCTGTAGAATCCAGGATTTCTGAGTGTGCCAAGGAAGCATGGCTGTACCGCAAATTTGTGGAAGAGAACAAGAAATTTAGACACTTTTTTCCTCCCCCTGCCTCCTTCTTGCGCCTCTGAATGTGAGAAGGTGTTTCTCTATGTGACCAGACTGTAGGAATATGACTGAAGGAAAGCCTGGATCTTCAGTGTTCCTTCCCAAAAGCAGGAAACAAAATTATAGGCGTGGACACAACAGTCTGGGTCACTGCTCTTCCTTTTGTCCAGACACAAGTGCTCCAGCTATTCAACCTAAGAATCTTTTCTGTTTAGCTTTCTCCCTGTACCTTTTTCCATCATGCTACAGCTCAAAAAGCATCACCTGCAAGGACATCCTTAAAAAAAACCCATCTGATATAAATAATTCTTTGTTCCTGGCAGCTGGATTCTAGGCGTTTTCTGTCTTTTCATGTAAAATCTCCACATGCCTCTCTGTTCTAGCAAGTATTCAGAGAATTATGGAATTAAAGAATGGTTTGGATTGGAACACACCTAAAAGATCATCTAATTCCAACCCCCCTGCCATGGGCAGGGACACCTTCCACTATCCCAGGTTGCTCAGAGCCCCATCCAGCCTGGCCTTGAACACTTCCAGGGGTGGGGCAGCCACAGCTTCTCTGGGCAACCTGTGCCAGGGCCTCACCACCCTCACAGAAAGGAATTTCTTCCCAATATCCAATCTAAATCTCCTCTCTGTCAGTGTGAAGCCATTCCCTCTTGTCCTGTCCCTCCAGGCCCTTGTCAAGAGTCTCTCTCCATCTTTCCTGTAGGCTCCCTTCAGGCACTGGAAGGTTCAATTAGGTCACCTTGGATCCTTCTCTTTTCCAGGCTGAACAATCCCTATTGTACAGCCACTGAAGACACAAACACTTGTGCCAAAAAAGTAGTTGTCCTCTTTCAACTTCCCCTCCAGGTGCCTCACCTCTTCAGCCACTATCCATTCCACTGTGTCTCACTCCACAAATTTCTCATTTTTCCCAAGGCATCATCATGCTTTCCCCTAGACCCTCCAAATCCAGCTGCTCCTTCTTACTGTATAAATAGAGAAACTGTTGAATAATCTCTCTGTTTTTTGAAAAGGAGCCTTCATCTAATCACCATGTGCTTACAGCCCAGCCAGGATCACTTGGAGCTTGATTCCTCTCTTTTCATCATATTTTTTCTCAAAAGCTTGAGGGTTATTGACAGGTGGGGCTGTAGTGATTTTATGCTCACTTCAAATGCTTGTTAACGTGCATAATGCAATGCTTAATGGTTATACTGGGAATTACAATCAGCATAATTCAACCATCTTCCCACCTCTCACCTAACACAATAATTTGGTGCCAATCTCCTGTGAAAAGCTGTAGTGTCATTTTTTAACTGCTCTAGACACAGCCTCGCAAAAACCTGTTCATTTTCTTTCCCTCTCACCCTGCATTCATTCATCTCACATGCTGTTCAGTCTCCTTAAGGATGCACCTTGCTTTTTTATATTGCCTGGCAAAAGGACCAGAAATAATGGCTATTCTACAGCTCTACATTTTCCCCTCTTTGCCCAGGTTTGTGTGGAGTCATGAAACTTTGCTGCATGAGCCCCTTCAGCACAAAGCTTCTGGAACGCTCATCCTGAATGGGCAAACCCACCTCTTCCTCACTGTGGGGAGCTGCCTGGCAGGAGCAAATCAGAAGCTAAAAAACTCTTTTACTGTCAATCTTCTTTAAAAATGCTGATCTGGGTAATTAAGAAACAGGCTTCAAGCAAAGGCATATAAAAAGCATACTCAGTTTTAGCATCACAATCGTAAGTACAGATAAAGGGTTCTGCAAAACTCATTTTCATTGCCCTACTGCTGTATAGCTGGAGACTAACACCCTGCAAATCCTCCTTCTCTGTTCCTTTAACTTTCTGACACATTTCTGCTTGGTTTCAAACTTCACATGCTTGGATATGACACAAAGGTTCTTTTTTTTTTTTTTTTTGGTGGAAAATTTGAAATAATTCGTTTGGCTTGCTTTCAATTGATCTTTTAAAAAAATACATAAGAAGAAGCATAAAGGCACTCTTCAAAGCTGAACTTTAACCAAATGCTTAAAGGTGCTGGTTAAATGGTTAAATGGTTCCTCATGCCTGGCTTAGAAATAGCCAGATGAAAAATTAAAAATTATTCTGAGCAACTGAGCCCTAGATTTGGTGTATTCCCTAAAAAAACCATTAAAAACAACTATTGTTTTAGTTACTGGGTTCTCGTGGGAGGTGTGTGTATGCATTAAACTGTAGAACTGGATTCTATGGTGTTGTAGCTGAAGGATTAGATCACATGTGCACAGACTTCACAGCTAAACACACCCAAATTTTATCTCAGCTGCTGCTGAGCTGTGACAACGAGATGATCTTCACTCTCATCTGCCCACAGTGGAATGGAAGTGTGAGGGACATTTATAGCTCAAATAATTTCATTGGAACAGAAATCAGCACCGTCTTGAGTTTATTGTTCACTGTCCTCTGAGACAGTGATTAATTCCCTCTGCCATGGGCAGGGACACCTTCCTAGGAAATTAACTGGGATATGTTGGAAGAGCATCCTGGGGATTCTTTGATTGTTTCAAATCCTGCCCCAGCCTCCTACCCTCTGAATGCTACGTCACCTCTGTCGCAGACAAGTTCCCTTGGCTGCCATAAAGGCAGAGGGGGAGAAAGTGAATTTTAGTGTCTTGAAATGGCTGAGTTTGCATGATTTAGGAGGTAAAAGTCTTTGTAAGGATTAATCTAATTCTATCTTGTGAAGCATTTTAAATTTCCCCCCACCCTTTTATTAAAACTGTGTAATCTGGGTGTCCTGGGTACCAGTATTGCCAAAGTACTGATGAAGTTACCATCAGACTTGTGAGCTACATCTTCATTCCATCTCAAACAGAAGCTGGAGTTGTCCTGTTGATTTTTGAAGCTTTGTGATCCAGGGTCTGAGAGGGCCTGATGCAATCTAGACCTGTTTAAAGAGTGTCTTTAAATCCCCAGTTCCTCCATACGAGTGATGAAATGGAATGCGTCCTGTACACACTGCTAGATGCAGTAATTCCTCAGCCACTGTGGGCATTACCAAGGCTGCTACAGAGCCTTGTATGATGCTGGGACACAGTGATCCCATAGCTCAGTGTAAATTTGGGAATGAAGTAATAAACCCACACAGCAAAGCCTTTATTGTGTTTGCCAGCTTTTATTCCTCAGCCTTGCCCTGCTACTGAAGTCAGGGTCCAGGAAAGAGGTTCTGCTTCACTGGAGGTCCGAAGGAAAACCCCTTCCCCAAATATTTCTGTCTCCAGGCCACACAGCTACAGTTCAAAGGGTTTATCACAAGCTGTGGGGGAAGAGTTTGTGGGAGAGCCCTGCTTACGCTACTGGCAAAACATCACTGGAATTAGTCTGGATTTTCACTCATGGCACGTATGTGAAGAACTGTAAAATAATGCCGTATGTTTTTGTGGAAGATAAATATCATCTGCAAAAGAAAGATATGCAATAAGTATAAATCTGGCTATTTTATGCTAATTTGACTGTATTTTGCTGCCTTGAAGTAAGGCAGGTATTTTGAAGAAATACCTCCTTCTACTGTGGTTTTCCATGGGAACTTCTCAGTGTGCAAAATAGCGTGGGGTTGTTGATGCATATGTATTTAAAATATCATGGAGGGGGATGCATTCTTCATTTAGAAATGGATTAATTTTACTCTAATTTATTTGTCAGTGTAATGAAATTTGTATCCCCATCTCAGTGGGACAGTGTTTGAAACTTCTATTCATGGTGTCAGTACATCCTTGCACCCTCTTTGTTTGGAAATACCACATAATCACAAAACGGTTTGGGTTGGAACAGACCTTGAAGACCATCTGGTTCCAACCCTCTGCCATGGGCAGGGACACCTTCCACTATCCCAGGTTGCTCAGAGTTTCATCCAACCTGGCACTGAACACTTCCAGGGATGGGGCAGCCACAGCTTCTCTGGATAACCCATGAATGTCTGGTAATTTTTTTACCTTAAAATTCTATTAAACTGGAGGCTTCTGATTTTTATAGTGAGAGAAAAGTGCGCCTGTGGTAGATATGTGGTATGAAGCTATCACATTTTGTATTTCGTTAAAGGACAGGTGCTCACTGTGTTGTTCTCGAGAGTACTGATTACTAATATTATTCAGGTCCAAAAAACTTCAGAAAGATCCCCTTGGAATATGCATCTAGAGAGAAAAATTATTATAAAGTACTGGATTCTACTCCAGCAGCTTGTACCTGTCAATAAACAGCATCAGAACTTCACAGGGTGGTGTAAACTCACCTTGTGATGCACCAAAGTAACACAAGATTAATTTTGTGTTGCTGTGCAAAGACTTGGGCCAAATATCATAGGGGGAAAAAAAAAAAAAAGGACTTGGTTCAATCTGAACTTTTGTTCCTCAGGAAGCTCAAGAAGCTCTTGAGGAAGCTGAAGGATGAAAGAACTGAGCTAAAGGAAATGGACACCAACCAATCAAAGGACCCTCAGCAATGGGATCTCGACTACATCTTGGAACCTTTCACTGGGCTGACTCCAGAATACATGGAAATGAGTAAGTTTTTGGAATTTCCTTTCCCTTTCTGCAGTAACCATGGCTTTACATAGGACTGTATGTCATAAGTGGTCATGAAAAAGGGGGAGAAATACCCCAACACAGCCCTGTAGCAGCCTCATGAGTAGACCCTGGAGAGGCAGGGAAGGAGAAAGCAGGAATGCCATGGGTGGGAAACTAGGAAGGAGAGAAATAATCCAGGAAAACCCAAGCTTTAGGACATAAAAGAATTCAGGGAGAAGCACAATGGGCATGGTATTTAAAACCAGACCTCTCTTAAATATTGAATGTGGCAACTCCTGTTTTAACAAGTCACTATTCTCAAAATATATGAAAGAGAATGCATTTTATGGCAAAAAATTTAAATAACATATATGGTTTATCTCTCTATACAGAAATAATCTTGGTTTGTAGATGTAATTTATAATCTAAATATAAATGCATATGTGAAAATTTATAGAATGGTAGATTTATGGAAATCTATAAATATGTAAGGTATTTCACATGATGGCAGATTTGGGGATGTCTTATTAATATGTTTAGGATCCAAGCCTTGCCCTCTGTTGTGCCATCAAGAATCCGTCACCTCCCATTATCTCCCTCTCAATTATTCCAACTCACCTTAGGATCTGTCTGTGTTTCAGCTTCTATTGCCTTATCCCCTTCTGTACATGATGTCACTGTTGAAAAATTATCCTTTAGGATTGATTTTTTTCCATGCATTACTTCAGCCCAAGATGATTCTTCTTCCTGTGAACTTCAAGCAAGCTTCTTTGTAATTTTTGAAATTAAACAATGGTGAAAAAAATATAGATATTTCTTCCCTATAAAAATTTTCTATGCTCAGGAATAACTCAGAAATATCTGTATTTTAACAACCCAAATTTCTTGGTTAGATAGTTCTGTCTAAGGACAAGGACGTTTAGTTACCAGTAACAAATAGATACTGGTGTGATGTTTGTCAGCATTCCTTGGGTTTGCTGTCAGTGGCCTTGATTCTGCTGTGGGAGAAGTGATGCTCCAATGCTGCGAGTTTGAACATAACTTTCAAAATGTCAGATTTGTTTTATGGGTTCATTTAAGGCCGCTTACTCAGAAAGGAAGCTGATTACTAGTCTGTCCTTAAATGAAGAAAAGCTACAGTGGGGTTTTCCTTACCTGTGTTTTGACTTCAGAGTACCTCTTGGAGCTCTCATGTTGAGCCATTTGTTATGCTGTCCCTTAGGGAACTGTTTGGGTTGCTCTAATTTTAGGAGCAATTTCTAGAAATTGCCAAGATGAGTCAAATCGTGGCCACTGAAATGAGTAGGTTAATGTGGTTTTTTTTAAAAAAAACAGAAATGCAGAAGCACCACCATAGTCTGTTAAGTTTTGGGGGTTTCTGTTCCAGGGAAGTGGTCCCAGCCCCAAGCCTGCCAGAGCTTGGACAATGCTCTCAGGAACATGGAATTCTTGGGCTGCCCTGTGCAGGCCAGGAGTTGGACTCTGATGGTTCCCTTCCAACTCAGGATATTCTGTGATTCTATTCCATGGTTCTGACTTGCAGTATCAGGGTTTAAGCTACTGATATCATAAATCACTGGACACTAAGCCTGTAATTTAGATTAGTGCCTTGTGCCGAGATCATGAACCACGGTGAGCGCCTCAGCCTGCAGCCGGTCAGGGATGATTCAGAGAAAATGAATGGATGAATTATTGATCTAAACATTTGTTTACAACAGGAGGATGATCTTCCCAAGTGGAGAAGCCTCACAGAATGCCAAGCTGTGCCCTGCCTGTGGGATTGCAGAAAAATGTGCAGCAGATGAAAGCCAAGCTGCACCTCCCCAGCCCCAGTTACTGCCCTAGGTCCATGTCCCTGATCTCAGCTGTCAGATCCACTGCTCAGACCACCCACGCTGGCAGGAAGCACTTGGTGCAGCTCAGCACTGAACCTGTCAGCTGGGATTGTTGTCAAGGGCATCACGCTGCAAGGGGCAGCTCAGCAGCTTATTTATCTATTTCTCTAATATTGAATTGGGGGTGATGGGAAGGGAAACAGTGCAGAAGGCTAGAGGAAGATTTTTTTTTTCCCCTGAATTGCTTAAAAAGGCAGGGTTACTGGAATGTAAGAAGAGGTGTGATATTATGGAAAAGAGACAAATCTAGCTGCTGTTTCAGAACTTCTTTCTTAGTTTTCACACTGATTTACTCAAGCAACCTCCCTCAGGCATCAGTGGCAATCTGGAATGAAGCAGCTGAAGGAGGAACTGCAGACAGGGCTTGCTGTAGCCTCTGGGTTTCCCCATGGAGATGGTGATGGGGTTTCAAGCAGAAGCAGGCAGATTATGTATCTAAGTGTGAGTAGTCACTACATTCAGGTTTGTCCTGCCAGGATGCTCCTACTTTTAAGGATGGGTGACATCCTTAGCTAAGACTCTTTCCTCCAGGCCTACCGTTCACTAGCCTGTACCCTAATCACAGGCAGTCCTTGCTTTTTTTGTCCATATGTCCCCTCTCTTTTACTGATTTCTGTCCAAAGGGTTGACTTTCTGATGGAAACCTGGAGTCTGTCCCACTTCGCACATGACAAATCATGCATTCTCTTTGCACTTTGTTATGAAGCAGATTAACCCTGTTAAGGCAGCATTTCTCTGAGGGACAGTGCTTGGAACAGTCTTGGGATGTGTTTTGCAGTATGATACACCACAGGTAAAGAAGTTTTTGATGATAACTACCCCACTTAAATTTTGGGATGCCCATTTTCAAGCTGCTTTCTTTTAGTTGTGATTTCTTACTCCAAGATGCCTGAAGCCTTGGAGAGACTTCCCCCTTCTCACCCTCCTGCCCCTGCCCTCATTTAAATCTAGGTAGGTTCGTAGAAACAGCAAGATTTACTGGTTATTTTTTAATCTTCTCTATTTTCCCATTTGGGAAAGGTGACTCTGTCTTTGTTTACTGAAATTCATTTCTGCAAAATATCAGTCACTCTAGTCCATGCCAGCAAATTAGATTAGCTTTAAGAAGGTTTTTTTTTTTACTATGAGGGTGGTGAAACACTGGCACAGGTTGCCCAGAGAGGTGGTAGATGCTCCATCCCGGCAAACCCTCAAGGTCAGGTTGGATGAAGCTCTGAGCAACACGATCTAGCTGAAAATCCCTGCTCATTGCAGAGGTATGGACTAGAGGACATTTAAAGGTCCCTTCCAACCCAAACTATTCTATGAATAATAAGTTTAATTTTTTAGGGTAAAAGCCTTTGAATCTGATTTCACCAGCAGACTGCGCTGAGCTGTTTTGTTGTGCAGGCCTTGGCTGTTGATAGCAAATCTGCACAAAGATTTGATTTGCACCAGTGACATTTCTGATGACTGTTTATTTTGATATTATTGACTGATATATCCCTGCATTTCTTAGTGGAGACACTCTTAAAACGCTTGAGTGATCAGAAAATTTTGCTCAAGTAATCCTGAAACATAAGTTGTCACTGTCAATATGTGTCAAATTTGTCATTAGCACTTCCTGCTTCCAAAACTGTGCAAAGACTTTTGACCCAGCCCAATATACCCTGTGCATTCCCAAAGTAGGTAGCATGTAGAGCAATTTCCTCTTCCACATGGCAGTAAATTTGCAACGTGTGTAACTGGCCTGCAGTGATAGGAGTCGGCAAGAAATCGATGTTTAGATTAGCAATAAATATTGCTAATGAAAGAAACTTTATTAAATTGTCTCCAAGAGCAAAATGATGCACATGAATGTCTGAAATTTATACCACTCGTGTTTCTTTGAGAAGAAACTGAAATCAGCAATGATTTTCAGATTCCTGTTTCATTTTGTCTTCCTTTCTCTAGTCTAACCCCTCTAGGATTCCAAGTTTCATGTGGCAATTGATTAAAAACATTTTTCCTCAAGGAGAAGTAATAATAAAAGGTTTCATCATCCAACTTCTGTTAAAAAGCAATGGCACAAGAAGAAAACGATCAGGTCCAATGTCTGTAGCTACTGACTACTATAAGGATTAATCTGAGATGTTTGGAAGCATTTCCCCTAAAGCAGGAAAAGCCATCAAAAAGGCAATGTGTGAGGCAGAAAAAGAAAAAAAGTCACTGAAGAGAAACCTGCATTTTTCTATAATCTCTGTAATGAGGATGGTTTTGAAAATACCATTGGTGGTTGTGTGTAGGCTTGTTGCACACATTTATCACAGAAGAGTTATAAATTACACCTTTTCCTTAGCTTTTCAGCCAGGCCTGGCTATATATTGAAAAGTTTCTTCTTAGGATTCGGAAAGTTCCTTAGCATAGAAGTGATTTTTCCACTGTTTACTTCCAGTAACATATGATCCTATGACAGATACTGCTGATAAAGAAGAAAGAAAAAAAAGCAACAGAATCGTAAATACCTTATCTTAGATGAGGATTTGAGGTAAAAGATACTTGGCTTACTCGCACTACTCAGCGTGTAAATCTTGTAGAACCTGAGTGATCCACACCACGGAAGGTTTTGTGCTGGGGACTGATTCTGTATCCCTTACACAAGAACAGCAGCCACTACCCTCCAGATCCATAATTTAAAAGCTTTGACTTGTGCTTGTAGTCATAACCTGGAGGCCAGACTTAGAGGCACAGGGTGTGTTGTTGTTGGGCTCGGGTTCTGCTCAGGCCCTGCACAGCTTCCGTGAAGAGTGGACTTCTGAGAAGGGCTGTGACCTGAGACTCTTCTTTTGATGCTGTTTGTCCTTCAGAGTTTTTGTCTCGGGGCCCGAGGCTGGATGAGGTGTTGCAGATGTGGCATCAGATGTTGAGAAACTCAAGGGCTGGCTCTGAGCCCTTGGCCTCTTTCCTGCTCAGCTCAGACAGTAAGGGCACCACTAGCGTGTGGTTTGGGCTTTTTCCCTCATCAGAAGTAGCCTCTGCGTCACTGACAGCACATCCAGGGTCCTGCTTGGATGCCTCAGGAGAAAGTGTTTCCCATGACCTTGACTTTCCACTATACCCAGCCTTCAGTTGTTTTATTTCCCAGCTTGTGCCATGAGCCTGGGGAATGTTCATCTCTCTTTTCTCCAGGCTGGCCTACCAGGGGAGTAGGAAACTATGAAACAGGCTGGATGGCCAGAAACCCAGCTCTTGGCACAGGTCTCTTTAGCCTTCTCCCTGTACATGAACACATAAAGAGCTTTGTATGGAGACGTTGTGGCATAAATGTGAATGTAAAAAGGGTACTTAAGGGTTGCCATCAAGTTTTCCAGCCAAAAAAACGATGTTTTAGTGTCAACAGTCCTTGATGGAACAGTGTGAGCTTCTTAAAAATATTGTAAATATTTCCAGAGTGACCAGACAGGCATCCACAGAACTCCAGCATGAGACGAGATTCCTTCTGGGATCTGGACAGAGATTCTTCTCTTTGTAATCTATTCAGGTTTGTTTCTAGAAACACTGATCACACTCAACAAATACCGGTGAATTGCTGAGGCTGTTCAAAGACTTCTCCATTTAATGATTGTTTGCTAGTTTGTTACACAAGACCATCTAAATTCTGGGTTTGGCTTCGGGATTACTTTTTTTCCTGCTTTTTGCATCATTTACACTTTTATAAGAAGGAGTTTAGAAGGTTGAAGAGATTTCAAGATGGCCACACAAACACTTCTGGCACAGAGTTTTCTGTGAAGACATATTTACACAATTATCCAGAAGTCCTTTGCATACCTTGAACATTTTTTCATGAACTTGAAAAAAATTAAACTGCGTTTTCCCAGGCAATGAATAAAGGGGCTACAAACAACATCAAAGCAAATGCGTGTGTGGTTTATTCTTAAGGCAGTGCAAATACTTTTTTTCCTTTTATTTTTTTACAGAATCCTCCCATCTGTATTCCTGCTAAATCCACTTAAAAACAAATAAGGCATATTTTGGGGCTATGTATTTTTCTAAGCATTTCACAGTTTTTGGGGAACATTACTTTAACATCTGGTATTTTATTTCCTTGTTAATTCCTTTTCCTGACTCTGAACATAAAATAGTCAGGAAAGTATGATTTTAAGGATAGGATATTTGTATGCTTTGAAAAAGCTCCATCTTAGTTTAAACACTTTATCTCAGAGCAAAACAATGAGAATGAAACTCTAAAGGCCATATAATTGATATACAGAGATTTTCCCTTCCTATGCAAATATATTGTTCCTGAGATGGGAAAGGGGAAATATCAGAGGACTTGCAACCTGTACACAAAAAAAGATATATGTGAGAGAAGGTCCTGGGGAAAATGGTTTCAAGAGTGAGTGGTAGGTTGTGACAACAGTGCTGAAGGAAATGATTTTAAAGTATAATATTGTGCTATGTACACACAATATTGTGCTATTGTCACAGAAAAGTGCAATCCCTCCCTCAGTGGAGAGAAAACTTACACATGGATTTGCCAAAAAGAAGCCACAGTAAATATAAATATGGCCTCATACACACCACTTTTTCTATGCTACTATTTTCTTAATTCTGAGATGAAGATCACAATCAGATTTATGAGTTTAATATATATATTATACATATTTATATAAAATTCACTTTTGTGATGATTTAAAGAGGAACATTTCTAAACTTGGAGGATATCAGTGACATCAGGAGGGATGAAAGTGCTGCACAACACCACCAGCTCCTGCATCCACGAAGATGCTTCTGTTCCTGCTTTTCACAGGCTGCCACCAGGTTTTTCAAAGGAAGCTGGGAAGAAAAAGTGGCACCTTGTAGATTTTCTCCTATTGCTTGATTGTGTATCATTTTCCTTACAGGGAAAAGGATAGGGAAGAAGCAGCATGGACCAATCAGTTAATTATGTATAAATGCAGAAAAATAGACTCTGAACACTTTGTCCTTTATTAAATTTATTATTTCCTTTGGCTTGTGCTTGTGCTAGCAACTTGAAACTTTATTGGAAACATTTGTAAAGCATAGTGACAAACCTTCATCTCTTCATAGCCCTGCCCTGGGATATTTATTCCTGGGACCAAACTGGGAAGCGGAATTTTATGGGGTTGGTAACGTACCAAGCTTATCAAAAATTTGCTGTCAGAAGCTATCAAAAAACGTTGCTTTTTTTTTTTCTTTTCCCCCAGTTATTCAGTTTGGCTTTGTCACACTCTTTGTTGCCTCCTTCCCTCTGGCCCCTCTCTTTGCTCTTCTGAACAACGTCATCGAGGTCCGTCTTGATGCAAAAAAATTTGTTACTGAGCTGAGGAGGCCAGACACAGTGCGAGCAAAAGATATAGGTGAGTAATGAAAGAGCACTGCAGTGAAGGTAAGACCAAAAATACAATCAAAAAAGAAGAACATTTATAATGAACCCATTAATAAGCTGGTTTTTTTTTTCACTTACAGGTATTTGGTATAACATTTTGAGTTGTATTGGAAAGCTTTCAGTGATCATTAATGTAAGTGTTTGATTACACCAGTTTCTAACCATGATCTTGGGAGCTTATATTGTTCCTTCAATGTCATTTAAAATAGTTTATAATTTATTGTTTATAGTTGTTTATAATTTATTGTCCCTTCAACATAATTTAAAAGCAAAGTCTAATTTTCTCAACTGCTCAAACACAACAGACTACAGATATATTATGTTTCTTGTTCTATATATACTCCCCAAGTAAAATTTTCCTGTATATGCTTTAAGATAAAAAAATCTCACACCCTAGGAGTTTAATCCTGATAGTTACGAGTGGGTTTTTAACCTACAGATCGTTAATTCATAGAATCACTTAGGTTGGAAAACACCTTTAAGATCACGGACTAATACCATAAATATTAAAGATATCAAAGCCCTTTAGAAAGGGAGGTGATTTTCACTACTGAAGGGACAACTTGTAGAGAGGTGTTATGCAATTTCTTTAATAAAATAGCTCCCAGCACAACAGCACAGCACTCTAATGCCTCCAGAGGAGCAGTGTTTTTTCACTTGGGTGGAGCATTGTTCACCTGTGGCTCAGCGGTTTCCAGGATTTAAGGTAGGAAGTCTGTGGAACCCTGCACATCCCCATAATCTCACTGTCAGGCACAGATTTCAGCTGCCCAGCACTGAGCTGTGCTGGAGGAGAAAAACTCTGCACACTCTTGTTTTTATCTGAATACACTTTGCAGATTTATGATCCTTGATTATTTCCCGTGTCAATCAAACTCTGGAAATATTTATTTCCTGGGGATTCCATTAAAGTATCAGTTAGATACCTTTTCTTGAAAGAAATGTAAATTTGTGCATACTCATTTGAAAAAGAAATTCTGAATGCCCAGTTCTGCTTCTCCATCTAGATAATGTTGATACAGGAAATTATTATTTAGCAAAGTGTAGTTTTAAATCGTCATAGGATCACAGAATGGTTGGGGTTGGATGGGACCTTAAAGATCATCTCATTCCAAGGCCCTGCCATGGGCAGGGACACCTTCCACTATCCCAGGTTGCTCAGAGCCACATCCAGCCTGGCCTTGGACACTTCCAGGGATGGGGCAGCCACAGCTTCTCTGAGCAACATGTGCCAGGGCCTCACCACCCTCACAGGGAACAATTTTCTCATAATATCCAATCTAAATCTACTTTTTGTCAGTTTGAAGCCATTCCCGCTTGTCCTGTCACTCCAGGCCCCTGTAAAAAGTCCCTCTCCAGGTCTCTTGAAGTCTCTTCAGGCACTGGAAGGGGCTCTAAGATCTCCTCCCAAATCCTTCTCTTCTCTAGGCTGAACAATCCCAATTCTCTCGGTCTGTCTCCACAGCACAGGGGCTCCAGCCCTCTGATCATCTCCTCTGGACACCCTCCAAGAGGAGTGAGTCCAGAGGATAAATGAAAGTGATTCTTGTTGAGATGATCTAGAGACTTCTGTGACTGATTGCCTGCACAATTACACCAGTTTTATGGGATACGAATGTCATGAGGTTTAATACCAGCATGAGATCCCCCCATGTGAGATGTGTGAAACCTGATGCAGAGTGGAAAATGGAGCTTTACACTCAACAGGTTTGGTGTAACTACACCAAAATATAGCCCAAATTATAACCCAGCTGGCTATTAGGTCTAGTTGTGGGGTTTTTTAAAACTAGTGATGAATCTCCTAATGGCTCTAGAGATGAAAATAATTGGAGCAATGGACAGTCCACGAATTGCTTTTGCTACTTCCCTAACTCAGCCTTAGGGAGCCTGAGCCTCTCCCTCAGACAGACAGAGCAGGTTACTGTGCATTTATATGCAAATATTCTGTACCAATTCTGGCCATATAACTCTCCCTTCATCACCACTCTACATTTACCTGGACATGAAAATTTTCCCCTGAATTAATTACCCTGGAGACACAGATTCACGATGCTGTTGTTTGGTTGTTTGTTTGTTTTGTTTTTCCATCTCTCAGGCTTTTGTCATCGCTGTCACCTCCGATTTCATCCCACGCCTTATGTATCAATATGCGTACAGCCAGAATGGAACCATGCATGGCTTCATCAATCACACCCTCTCATACTTCAATGTCAGCCAGCTCAAGGCTGGGACACAGCCAGAAAACTCCCTGTTTGCACAGGAGGTTTCCTTCTGCAGGTAAAGTACTTGCGAGGGCAGTTTGCACAGTCAAGGGAGTTTCCTTGGCTCTTATGTTGTTTTTCAAAGTGGGAATTGATAAAATTCAGTTATATGGCCACATATTCAGCAATATTCATATGCCTTTGAGAAGGTGGTTTTGGAAGTACAGCTTTTAGAGTATTCTCACTGTGTTACAAGGTGTTTAAAAGGGTTTTTCAGGGCATTAAAAAGCAAAACAAACAATTTAGACAGACTTAATCCAAAAAAACCCCAGCAAACAAAAACTTTCTTTACTGAAAGACATAGCTTTCATTAGAAATAACGATTTTTTTGAAATGGATACCCAATAATTAGAACCAGGTTTTTTCTGTCTTTATTAAATTCAGTCCTCACTTGCTGGGATCCGAGTTTTCAATATATTATGCCCATCTTTAAAACTTGCACCAGTTGCCATCTACGTGTCTTATATTTCATATTCATCTTTTCAGACCAGGGAACCAAGGCTTAACTTCCTTTAAAATATGTCCCAAATACCAGATATCTATGGAGTAGTTCCAGTTTGCATGAGAAATCACTAGTGTGGCTCCAGATTTCAAAATAACTTCGTTTTTTTATAGTAATACGCAGAAATTCAAAGAGCTGGTTTAAGGCATTACAACCCCAGGCTGTTCAAAACTGAGCTTCTTTGGGTCAGTGCTATATTCAAGAGCCTGTCTCATCTTCCTTTTTGACTCACTTGAAAACACCCTGTGCTTGGTCTCTGCAATGGCACAAAATCATTATAAAAGTTCCTCTTCCGTTTATTTAAGGAGAGCCTTAATTTAGAGTGGTTTTCCCTCCCTTGCTTTGATGTGCAATATATTTCACGCTGATTTGAAGCCAGGTATATATCTTACCCAACTGTAACCCACAAAAATGACACATCCCAATTTCTTCACTGGAAGCAGGGTAAACAGAGAGAGAAATCTGTCCCTCTGACTCTGTGACTGCAGTTGGGATTGCCTTTGAGGGGTACCTACCCTCTCACCTTGACTACAGCACAGGATAGATGAGTGCACTCCTGACTTTAAAGCACCTTACCAGCATGTGAGCTCTGCTATTCCCCATTTCTGTTGCCAGGAGTTGTTTGTTGGCAAAATATTCCTTGTGAGAGTTTGCAGCATCTCCGGACTTTCTGACAATTTTGTAAGTCTGTGAAGGGCTTTCCCACCCTCAGTTCCTAGAACTTTTAAATTTTTTATCCCTAAGATAGCCTGTGTTTTCCTTCAATAAGCATCTTGATCAACCTCTCTGTGATTTTGCTACTTTCACTATGCTGCCTTTTACCTTGTGTCAGCCACTGGCCTCTGTTTATGGTGTCTGCGTGCTGGTGTGTTTGGAAATATGTGCGTTAACAACAGGGGTGACAGGCACTCCTCATGTTAGTATGGCCATATACAGCTAAAAACAGAGCCCAAATACAGGGAGGAGGGAATAGTCTGCACTGGGTATAAAAGGGGTCCCTGCCTGATGATATCACTTAAGAGACTGAGAAGAAGAAAAAAAATAATGTTTGACCATGTGTTAGTCTGAATCAGACAGAACTATGGGAGCATTTCTCTTCTGTTACCAGGAAACAATTGGGAAAAGATGCCAGCATCCACAAACACTGGTTCTCATTATCATCTGCCTCATTTGAATCTTATCAAAATCTCAGCTTTGGACAGAACTATCACTGTGATAAAGTATGGGGTCTCTAACTTGTGTCCCAAGAGACAGGCAACCAAACACTGCCCCTCAAGCTGGAAATAAAATCTGTATTTCTTTTTCTGGTGAATGTGTTGGGAACAAGCTGACCTCTCTTATTCTTAGATTACTATGGCCTCTGGAGATAAATGTGGTTGCAACGAGGCTGCATTTTGCTCCTTACGGGCATTGCCAGAGATCAAGGTATCTTTAAAATAACCTTAACGAGCCAGAAACAACTCTGCCACTGAACATACGGAATACGTTCTTCAAATGTTTAGAGCAGTCTTTTCTCCAGTGCTGTGAACTCTTTGGCACTGCTTCCAAATAAACGTTGCTGAAACGCTGTTCTGATGCACAGTATTAGTTGTAATTTTACTTTTTTTTTTGTCAGGGAAAAATGGCATTTGTGTAGCTGAAGGGAAATTAAAAGCAAATCTGGCTAAGATATGGGATATTTTTATTGGTTTGTCCCTTTTAGTCCTTGTAGCCTTGTAAGATAATGGTGTATATAAAAACCTGCTGGTCCCACTGAAAAGAAGGAAGCAGCAGATATGGACTTATTAAAGGGACTTTTCCTTTAACATGGGTCTGCTCCAACATTCAGCAAATATATAAAGTGTCTTTAAATATATTTTCTTAATGTCATGGGATTAATCTCATCTACTCCTAATGATCAGTGCTGGATGCTAACATTTTTCCCTGACTAATTTTTATATACTCCTGCACTGCTGATTTTGTGATTCTGGATGTTTCCTCCAATTTTTTATGAAAGACCAGCTGAAGAAGGAAATTAAACAGATTAGCTTATTTGGACTGATTTGCAGTTCCACCTACACACAGAGTTTGATTTTCTTTTTTTACCAGTCTTTTTTTCCCCTACACAATACACTTCTGAAATACCATAGCATCTTTCTCTTAACTCTGGCTTCAGTTCACATTTGTCCAAGTATTGTGTGGGTCTCTCCACCCAGCCTCTCTTCCCCCTTTTCTGTTTTTCTATTTTACCTCAAAATTTTTCTGTGCTCTATTCTTCAGCTGTGTTGACAACTTCATATTCGTGTCCTTTATCAGTGGATTTACAGTTGCTTGCTATTTTGGAAACAGAATAGTCCTTGCAGCACTGGTTGCATGCTGTTCCTACCATAGCTGCTGAATCAAATATTTTAAGAGTGAAGCATTGAAGAGGTGAGGGAATCATAGAGTTTTGGAATATTCTGAGTTGGAAGGGACCCACAAGCATTATCAAATCCTAGCCCGGCACAGAACACCCCAAAAATCACACCTGAGGGTATTGTCCAAACGCTTCTTGAGCTGAAAAGATGGTCTTTGTTAAAAAGAAACTATCTGTAGAATACAGGGGTTAAGAAAGGCCCTTTGGAGTCCCATGTGCCAGAGAATAATTAAGAAGGGAGGTGGGGAGGAGGCCCAGCTACCTCACCTGGAGCTCTGGCAACATTTTCCTTCACCATGAATCACTTGCTCATGTTCTGTTGAGTGTAGGTTCAGGCATCACAAGCAGTGTGATTCCCAGATGAACCAGGTGAAATTTCCAAGGGGTCTGATGTCCTGCAGCACTTACATAGTTTGTGAAGCTCAGAATGCATTAAATGGAAAACCCACCACAGTTGGTGACCCTTCCAGGTGAACCTGGGCTCCGTTTCAAGATTCGGATTGATTTATAGTGGTCAGCAAAGTCCACAAGAAACTCAGTGGTTTTCCTTGGCTTTGATGTTCAAGCAGATTAAATTCAAGGGAAGAGACTTTGGCTCTTGGTGCAGCACTTGTACAGATTTGAGCAACATGTGGGAGTCCACAATGTCCAGAAAGGTACCAGAGGGGGATCTGGCAGTGCAGGAACAGCACAGGAGTCCCAAGACAGGACCTGTTCACTCACCACTGAAAAAACCCATTCAGGGGCTAACACAGCCCAGGGAGTTCTTCCCTAAATTAACACAGGGCCCAATTTAAAGTGGTTTTCTCCCCCTTGTGGGCTGTACATTGTGTCCTTTGTCTCCAGAAGCTGCAGCACAGAATCACATCCAGCATTCCAGACTCAGTTTCTTGGGGGTGGGGAGCGGCAGGATGCAGGGCATGCGTGGATTGCAAATGTGTGATTTAACATGCAAAACCATGTGGGTAGAACCTGAAGGTAATTTTGGCAAGCACACCTGCAAACTGAAGCTGACAGATTTTATATATAAACCTGCTCCATTATCCCCCAACGGAGGCTTTTGCACAGTCTAATATATCTTACTGTCAGGACGGGTTTTGTGGTATTCAAAACAGATTTTCCCTTTCTTAATTTCATCCCATTACTCCTAGTCAAACACTGGGAACAGCACTAAATTATCCCTTTCAGTCCTAAGGGCACAATTTGTGCATGGTTATCATGTCCAACTGTGGCTGTTACTTACCAAAGTGGAGCAATACATGTGCTGCTCTTTAATCTTCCCGGTGAGTCAGTCTCCTCAGCCCTTGTACTGTTCTCCTGAACTGCCTTCAATTTGTCGCTATCTTTTTCTTTGGTTTCCTTCTTCTTTTTTCTTTCTTTCTTTTTTTTCCCCTCTCTGGAATCTGCACAGCTGAATGGCTGAATGCAGCATTCCAGGTGTGGATTTACCTGGGCGGTTCGGAGAAAGGCTAATTCCCCTCCCAGCACCATCATGACTTTTGTTGATACACCCACAAGTCATACACTGTCCTGCTGCCATATTTCAAACTTGTGCTAACTTGCTGGCCACTGCAAGCTCCAGGCTATTTCCACTATCAAACACTATCCCTTCAAAGATCCTTCAAGTGTTTTATTTTTAATTATTTTCCATTTCCCCATATTATTCTCATTATCTTTCCTGTCTCCATTTCTTATTGCTTTCTGTGTTTCCTGCTATTAGCAAAACTTTCCAATTTAGGAGCATCTGTGATATTTATTAGCCTGTTGTTTACTTCCAAATGATTGATGATAATACTAAAAGCAACAGTCTTTACACCAAACCACTAAGGCTCTGTTTTATCCTGTCCAAGGCTAGACAGTTAATTTAGGAAGTGCCTTTCCCATGGCTCCCCCTTTCGTTAATGCAAAGACAGGAATCACCAAAGCATGAGTCACATTTTATGTGGGCTGAATTATTCCCTAAATTAATCAAGGCTTAGGTGGGATGAATGCAGGTTTATCTCCTTCAGTCTGAAAATGCCTTGGACTATCTCTCTTCTTTCATTTCAGCATTTTATGCCCTGTACACTGATGTCAATTTACATTAAGAAAATATAGGGGACATTTGTCAATCCTCTAAAATCTTGACATTTCCAGCGTTTAAACAATGATTTTGGTTGCAACTGTGAGAACCAGACTAAGCGTGTTAAATTCAGTGGAGGTAGTCCAGCTCTATTTCTGAAGTTGTATTTCATAATAAGGCTCGAAGTAGGAACATCTGGAGGATTTGATTATTTAGGTTTTGTGATTGGAAAATCACGTTAATCACAACAATTGGTGCTGGAGGAAATTGCTGGAACTGTGATAACTGAGCTGTCTCCATCTCCAGGTTCAAAGACTACAGAGAACCACCTTGGTCCCCACACCAGTATGAGTTTTCTAAGCAGTACTGGGCAGTCTTATCTGCTCGCTTGGCTTTTGTGATTCTGTTTCAGGTAAGTGTGATGAGTTGCTTCGCTTTCAGTCGCAGAAATATCATCATAAATGGATCCAAATGTGTGTTCCAAAGCAGCCCATGTCCTACAGACGTGGAAGGCAAGACCCACAGCTTCCCTTAGCCCTTGGTGCTAGCAGTGATCTCCAAAATACCCCAGGCTCTTGAATGTTTAAGTGGACTCTGTCAACTTTTATACTCTCAGAGGCACCACTTGTAAAAAGCACATACATGTTGTGTAGGCTTGTTAACTGCTGTTCTTTACCCAAAGCAAGAAATAAACAGAAGTAATAAATCCTCCAAGGTTTTTTGCTACTTTCTTGAATTGAGCGCAGTAAATTGTCCCCAGTGTGGAGATTTCATTAGCAAGGGATTTGGTATCATGGCTTGCCTTCCGAATGGCTTCCTTCTGCTCTCCTCCATGAGCTGGGATCCTTCCACAGCCAAATTGGGCCCATCCCTCTTTTTGAAGCCTGCCTCTGTTTTGTCCTCGCCTGCCAAGTGTTCCCAAGGGTTTCTGTGTGTCTTGCCTGGTTTGTATTGCCCTCTTCTGCTTCTTTGCCGTGCCTTCAGTAATTTTCCACCACTGGCTGCAAAGCAATTGAAAGCAACTGGTTCTGCTGGGCTTCAAACCCTCTGCTCTGCCAGAGAACGTTCCCTGGTTAATTAGCTCCATTGTCTGGGATGGGGACAGAAAGTTCATGCTAGTAGCCCTGTCAGCAAACTGTTCTCACACATTTTGAGGCATTACACAACACAGCACTTCTCAAAGCATTATCATGACAATACAAACCCCCAAAGCATCATTTATCTATAGATTTCACAAGCAAGCAGAACTTTTTGCCCAATCTGCTTCCTGCTTGATGGTATGAGCACCACCTGTAATCACCTTGACACTTGAGGTTTGGGGTTGTGGCTTGCACACTGTGGTAGTGTAAAAACAATCCTCTTGTCAGCAGACAGAAGAATTTGAGGACAGAATGGCCGTGAAAGTTGTCTGCTGTGTGCTCAGACCACACTGGAAACACAAGGGTATCTTTGTCTTGTGTTGTAGGATTTTTGATGGTATTGCAGGATGTCTTTATATTAATGGATTCTGAACTCAGTATCAAGGAATTGGATGTTGAGAACTGGGCACCTTTGGATGCCTGTAAAGAATAATGCTGGTTTAGATAGTAAGGCCATGAATTATTTGATGATTCCAAGTCCTTTCTCACTTCAAACCTAACTGAAGCACGTATTTGATTCAGCCTCTACACCGAGGGGTAGCTGTGCAGAAACCTGAGCTGTTTCTTGAAGTAAAGCCTTACTCAACTGCTTACTACTACACATCACCAGCAAAATGTGTTTGACATCTGTCTCATAGCTATAACAAAGGTTTGGTTTTGCTCCAGTGCAAGTATTTTGGATTTTTCATGCTTGCTTCCCGTCTGTTTCTGTGTTTGCAGAACTTGGTGATGTTCCTCAGTGTTCTGGTTGACTGGATGATCCCTGACATCCCCAAGGACATCAGTGAACAGATCAAAAAGGAGAAGACTTTGCTTGTTGACTTCTTCCTGAAGGAAGAGCACGAAAAGCTGAAGCTGATCGAAAGCTTTATTGCACGCGACAAGCGGAAACGCAGGAGCGGGACCAAACGCAAAAGGACCAGGGCTGCCAGCTTCTCCCAGTGTCCCCGCAGCCCCAAGGGCAGCTTCACCTCCTTCAGCTCACAGCACACTGTGGTGTGACTCGTGGGAAGGGAACAGCCTGTGCTTACCTCTGCTTACTGTGTGATGTGATTCTGAACCTGGAGCAAGGGAGGGAGTGACAGGGAGCAGAAGGAGGCTCTTTTGCTTCCTTAGAAACTCCAGATGTGAGGGTCTCTGTTACAATTTAAATGCTCTCTGGGCTGCAGCATTTCCAGATTTCGTCAGTGCGAGATAAGGGCTGTATTGTGGCTGTAGCTGGTTCTTGTGGTGATAATGCATGAGAGTTGGGGAGGCATGCAGGAATTCTCCTGGCAGGAGTTCTCCTGGCAACTATCCCTCCTCCTGCAGACACCCAGTGGGGCACAGGGACACTCCTGCTTTTGTCTCTATCCTTGGGCAGGTTGGACTGACCATGGAGAAGGACTGACCATGGGGAAGGATTGACCTTGGAGAAGGACTGACCGTGGAGAGGTACACACAGCTCATCACCTGTAGCTCCCAGTGGAAGGTTTGCAAACGTGGAGTCTCAAGGAGTCTTTGTGCCTTCCTAACCTACACTGACACATGGTGCCACCTCTGGAGGGCACGCAGGGCTCTGGGAGATGTGGGAACAGAAGGAATTTAAATCACTGGGTGCTTGCATCTATGGATATATTGTGTTTTGCTTAGCAGGAGCTGGAATGCATGTGCTGGTGAGCAGGGAGGCCACAATGTGTGCATCAGAACGGCTGAAGCTGCCAGAACCAGGGAAGCTCCTTGGCATTCATTGTCCTGAACAAAAAACTAAAAACCAAACCTTGCATGTTTGATTCTACTCTCACTTAGACTTGGAATTCAGCCAGCGTCAAGAGGAGTCACGCCACTGAACCACCAGTGCGAAGCTGAGGAGTGAGAATGGAATCGAGCCCTGTAAATCATGTGGCGTCTCCATGTACACTGCACGTAAAGTAACAAAAATTGCTGCTTTTGTGATTTACTGTAAAGTAAAATGTTCTGCAGAACTGCATTTCATTGGAAGATAAACATATTCACTAACTAAGCTTTCACCTACAAGCATTTAAGGAATAACTATTCTGTCATGAATGAAAATTAAACTTTCTTAAAAAAATCTGTTTCTTTTCCTGTAGATTCTGTCTCTAACACAGCTTGAAATTCAGAGTCTGGATAAAATATTTTCTTCTCATTTTTTCTTCTCAACAATACATTCAAAAGCATAAAAAATACAAACCAAAAGAAGTACTTTAGTTTCAGGCATTCTATTCAGGATTGCTCTTTAACATAATAATTTTATTTTATATATTTCTGAAGCCTAAGATTTTACTAATGTCTTAGATGAAAAGATTTTTGTCTGTGACAACTTTTGGTAACATAATGGGAGACACAAAAATAATTTCTTTTTTCATTCAGTGCCCAAGCTAAAGCAAATCAAAATGGGAGAACAGTTTCAGGGTGGGCTGAAATGAAAAAAAAGAATATTTTGGAGTTTCATTTTTAAAATTTATGTTTGGGTTATTTATCCCTTCCATATAGTAATGAAATTTGAAAAGATAACGTCATCTTAAATAAAGCTGAAAATGTTTAACTTTGTTGAAAAGAAAGTCAGTCCTCTTCAAATGTTTTCCTCTTTTTCCCCTGTCAAAACTCATTGTTTTGTTTTTTTTAAATTTTGTTAGGTTATTGAATGATTAATTTTTCTTTCGTTTGGTTTTTAAAACTTTGGCTCCCTCATGGAAATCTGCGACAGGGCTGAGACATAACCTTTGATTTCCCCCCTCTAAGATCAACATTTAAATGAGGTAACAGTGTCTCCTGGAAAACAAATTGTCTCATTTTACTTTCAAAAGGCCAACAAGCCCTGTTGGGGATTCCATGGTCTACTGTATTAAGACAGTCAATAATATCTATTCCCTCTTTTACACCAAGAGGATGCTCTGCTGGTGGATCTGGGGATTTGAAAGCGTTGGGGCTTTGGAAGTGTCTGCGTTTGTTTTTTGCAACTCTACTGAAATTCAATCAATTCTCACTCCAAAAAGCCTCTGATGGGGAGAAAACATGTTGCTAAACATGTAGAAATATCAATCTTGCCAGACCTTTAGATTGTCATAATTTTTCCTCTTCTTTTTCCAGCAATGTGGGAGGGCATGCAGAAATGGATTTAGAAAGAGATTGCACGCAGGTTGCATGGCACCCCCTTTGCCAGTGGCTTGTTTGATGAAGGATATTCAGAGTTAAGGGTTTCCTTAAAATAGAACCATTTTGTACATTTTGTACACCCTCCCTCCACCCAGGAAATACCTTTTTAAAAACTGTGAGTCACTCCAAAGCAGTCAGAAAAATGCTATCCCAAAGTCGAGTGCATTAGGCTGTTGTTACACAGGATTTCCATAACAAGCAACTGAAATGTTTGCCATGGTCCAAAAATGATAAAGTTTTTCTAGATTTCCTAGCACAAGGAACTAGAGAAGCCAGCAGATGTACACTGATGCTCTGCAAGTTCTCCAGAGGTTTATATATTTCACCCAAACAAGGCTGGGAAAGAGGCACGCCAGCAATCCCGGCTGATGTCCAGATGGGATCTCCCCTGGTATCACAAACAGGACAGACAGTTCAATTACCTTTATCTCTGAAAAGCTTGCTGTTTTTCCCTTAAACTTGAGAGTTTCATTCACTGAGGATTCCTGCACATTCGGTATCTGACTCAGGTGCACTCCCTGAGGATTGCAGCCTTTGTTGCATTTCTATGGCAACCTCTGGATTCTCCTGACACCGCTTCCCATCAGCTGCTGTAATTGTAGATCACCGATCAGGTATTCGGTCATTCTCAGTTTCCAGCTTATCTTTTTTGGACAAAGCCAGACTTTATCTGCCCCCTTTTTATCAGCAGGATAACTGTAAGTCTACCCACAGAGCTCCCCCTTGCCATAAGTCGTGTCTCAGAAGCAGAGAATGGCTGTTCCAAGAGACGCGCATGGAGAGCTCTCCAGAGGGACCAAGGGAATAGGGATGCAAGCAGAGGCACAAAGGTAATAAAACCTGTGGGCTATTGTCATTCCTTGCTTTAGCAATGAAAACCAGCTAAAATCTCTGCAGGGGAAAGGGGAAAAAGGTAAGCAGAGAAGGAATTGTGTAGAAATTCAGTGCAGAATTTCATAGCCATCTTGGACCACTCCAAATACAAAGTGGAAACCCCAATTAAACAGGCAAACAAATGAAAATCAGCATCTCTGTGTGTGAGTAGCTAACACCACACTGGGTGCTACACCTAGTCCCAAACCTCCAGATCCACACTCTAGGATCCATGGAGCCTCATCAATAGGAACATCTGTGCCTGCACATCTAATCAGAACAGTGCAAACAGGAAGCAACAAGAGGGAGGAATGGAATGGCTTTAACAAAGCCTTACCAGCTCCAACTGGATGTGACCCTGTCAGGTCAGGCAATGTGAGGTGTGTTCACCTTCTGTCCAGCAGAAACTCCATGGAGTTTGCTGTTCCATTTACTACAACTTCTCCCTTGGACTGTTGGTGCAGGGCAGTTTTAGACAGCTTTCAGGAGTCATTCAGGAGAAGAAATAGACCCAGATGGAAGGAGCTCCCTGCCCCAGAGTCACTCCATGCTCAAATGCCATCAGTTAGAGGACCCATCTGATCCACGCAGCCACATGAATCCTCTCACTGTGCTTATCTCTGGTTTTAAAGGGGGTTTTCGGGAACTCAGTGAAGCTGTGGGAATGTTGCCCTTTTCTGTCATGTCTTCTTCATGCAGACCTGCCCACTTTTTTAATCATCAGCCCTAGATACCTTTTTTTGTGATGGGTATCACTGGCTTTTCAGTCCTCATCTCAGGATATAGGAAACTTTGCTATCTAGACCTCTCCTGCAACTCCAACATTCATGACACTCAAACCCTTCCTTTTTCCAGGAAGAAAAGGGTGACCTCTGTGGAAGTCTGCCTGTTAAATCATTGCTTGGAAATACCCAGTTCACCATGCACAATATTCACCACTGTTAGCAATAAACTCCTCTGACTACAGCAATATAACATCTGTTGCTGCTCTGCAGTCTCACCCTTTAATTAAGCACAGATGGTCTCTCTGTTTCCCGTCTGGTCTAATTATTTTGCTTTTGAAAAGAAAATATAAACCAGTTTTGTTTGTGAGCTGTTCTTAGTAGGTAAATTCCTGCACACCTCATTCTGGATAAGATGTCTTGTGCATCCAGGAACACAAAATTTCAGATACAACAGTAGAATTGCACTTAAAGGTAGAGAGAGGAGGAGGATTTACACCTGAACTCCCAGTTCTTACCTCGCAAGGGCCATCAGTCCATGGTTTATCTGAAAGGCCCACAGACAATGGAGGCTGAAGAATACTTTTAGCAAAAAAATGAGTACAGGGTCTGTATGCACCACATGCACCATTTTCAAGGAAAGTTCTGCACGAGTTGTTTTCTAAACACATTTTAATCTGTCCTAAATCCCTCAATATTACCAAAACTCTGAATATTCCCTGCAGTTCGCATCCTTTACCCATCATCTGCAAATGTACTCAATTATTAATTGATTATTGAATTATTAATGGCTGCATTAATTAACAGGGTGCCTTGCTGCCTCTTTGCCACCCCCAGTGGAATTTTTAAAATCAACCAGATTCCATAACAACTCCCGAGACAGACTGATAATGCTCTTTATTTGTGCAAAATGATCTAATGAAATATTTTTATTTATGTGTATTTTCAATTTCTTGTTGACACCATCCTGCAGCTTTACTTTTTCTGATTCTTAGGACTCTCACTAAAAACAACTCTTCTACTCACAGTGTTTCCAAGCCACTCCTGGTTCCAAAGATACAGCTTTAATAAGCAAAATGATTACTATCAAAGCATTATAATGTCTCTAATGCAGCCACCTGAGGCAAGGCAGATCCAAACCTCACTGGAATCAGCGGAAGTCTTTCTTTTGGCTTCAGTATCCCCTTGAGCTGAGTTGTTTTTGTTTTTTTTTTCCCTATGCAGTTCTGTGTGCAACTTTTAACCGGTTATGTAGAGAAATTGTGATAGCAGTGGAAAAATGTTCATCCCCAGCAAACCTCCACTGCTGTGGCCTTCAGTGAGTCCCACTGTGGGAAATGTGCACAGCCAGCAGTTTGGGATTTGACTGTGCATTTCCCAGAGATGGGATCACCCTCCAAAACCAACTGGCTGATTTTGTCTGCATTCATCCTGGTGTTAGGGCTGGCTTTAGTGAACTTGACTTTCAGAACAGTTATCACCCTGTGCTTCCACGTGGGAAGGACTTAAGGCAGACACAACCATGAGTCACCTTTGAAAGCTATGATCCTTGAATTTAAATATATAAGGAATATCGACGCACCATCTGGTTAAATCCGTGCAGTTTATGTCACGTATATCAATCCTTGTAACAGGCTCCCTGTTATCTAACGCTGTAGTGTCTGATTTCAGTAAGTTTGGGGGTGCAATTAACAGGGAAGCAATGTGATCCATCATCTTGGAAAGGTTACTGCAGCCTTCCAATTGAACCATGCATTTTTGGGAAAAACAATGAAAGCTGTGCCTTTAAAACCAGAAGGAAGCTAGGCAGGAAGGTGGAACTGGGGAGCAGGAGAGGAGCTCCAAGAAGCTGTGGGAATAATGAGGGGCTCTGCACAATTTTTGCTGATATGTCAGAGCCTCCCAGTGCCATATTCCACTCCACAGCCTCATTCTTTGCTAGAGGAAACTCTTCTCTGCTTAAAGGGAAATCACAGGAAGAAATCACAGCCCTACCTGAATCTGCCCCACAAGATAAAGTCAATTTCTTGACTGACTCCTGACTTCTCTGATGCATTTTAAGCACAAAAGGCAGCAGAAATCCAAGCAAAAAGCTGTGGAGTTTTTAGCTGTACAGATATACAGAGAACTTCTAACATTTTCAACCCAGCACTTAAACAGAGAGCCCTCTCCTAATGAGCTAATTCTTAAGAGGATCATTTTCCCAGAGCTTTTCCAGTAGCCACTTCTTTAAATAAGGGACAAACAAACACAATAATAATCTTATATTCAGTCATACAGGTGGGGTTTAAGCTGTCCTCTGGCATCTAGTTTTTTAGTTTCTCCTCCATCTGTTGCAAAGCTTTTTTTCAAATGATCATTATTCTTAACAAGAAGGCTATATATGATATGTACGACTCAAATCTCAACTAAATTCAGCAAAACATCCTCTGTTGATGCTAGCACAGCGTTTTGGCTTCTTGTTGTTGTTTTGCTACGTCTAATTTTTTGAGATACAACAACATATTTTTATAAGAGTTTGGAAACACAGAAGGTCAGTAAGGACACAACCCTATGAGGATATTTAGATCTAGAATAGTATTCTTACTGCCAGGACTGATTAAGAGCCTGAAAAAAAGGCAAGACTTAGTTTACAAAATGTGGACTTAGCTATAAATCTAAAATAAATCAACTGTAAAGACTGGATTAAGGAGGTTTTTTTTATTTTTTTTTTTTATTTTTTTCTTTTCTCAAATAGAATAAATAAATATACCCCTGACATGTTTTGTTCATTCCAATGACATGTAGAACTGGTTCCAGTAGATGGAGCAAGAAAGCAGAAGGAAAGCAATGCCACATACCCAGGGTACTCAATCAGAGGGGGTGGGTATTGAGCCATAGAGTTGTTTAGGGTGGAAAAGAGCTTTAAAATCATCACATCCAGCATGTTCATGGGGCAGGACATGAACTGCACACAGGTTCACAGAACAAGCTTCAAAGCATGGGAGGAGAAAGCACTTTGAAAGCTACTCCACGGCTTCAAGTTCAGTCAGGAACACTCTTCACGTAACTGACACTGACAGGAGTTTTTCCTCGGAATTGGCTTAGTAGCTGAAGAAAAAACACTTGGGATTTTCTCCAAAGCCAAAAAAATAGATTAATTATAACTGGCTTGTTATTCTCTTGGCTTTAGTGGAGATTTGGGCAGCTTAATCCTTCAGCAAAAGCTAATGCTGTGAAGAAGTATTAAAAGAGACAAGCTTTACATCTCCCATACGATCTCCAGCCTCTTGACGACTTTTGCCTGTCTCCTCTGACTCTGCATGTGCTGCATCTTACATTGTTTATTATCAGTGTGTGTCATGGCAGGGATCACGTGCCCTGCACAGGCACAAGTCAGCTGAGTCCCAGCTCCTGGGGGACACTGCAGTACCTCGGGAGCCAAAATAAGGCCAAGCTCTTCATTTGGGATGAGACGACTTTTTTTTTTTATTACTATTATTTTTTTTTATTTTCCATTCTGCCCAAGTTAACATCTTCTGAAAAAGTTCACATCTTCTGAAAAAAAACAAACACACCACCAAAACAAGCCCCCCTTGTTTTGGTGGAAATGAATGAGAAGAACTTGTGCTGAAATCAGTGATTTTTTTTTTTTTTTTTATTTGACTTTTTTTCACTGGACCTATTTATCACAGAAGTCTCCGGCAGACCAGCAGCAACATCCGTGAGGTCTGTGTCCCGTCATCGTCCCAGGAAATCTGTGACACCCAGCTGAAGGGGGAAGGGAACATCTGGGAGCACAGCTCCTTCCTCTTCTCACTCTGCCAGGCTCGGGGGAAGTCAGATATTTTTCCTCTTGCTTCTTCCCTAACTCCCAAAGCTGAGACTCGGCGCTGTGGGACCATCTCCAAGCCCTGTGTGGTCACCCCCAGTGGCAGGTATTTTCCAGGCAATTTTCACAGGAGCTTTTTGACAGCAATGGTCTGCTTGACTTCTCTTCCCAGCTTCATCTCTCTGTGATTTCCTGAGTTTCTTTGCCAAAACTGGGCTGACCAAGTTATTCTGAAAATATGTGGTCAATTTCCTTTAAAAATCATACATAAAAAAGCCAAAAAACTCCAAGAAAATTATTGCAAAGATGCTAAACTCCTTTAAAACTGCCTGTTTTTTAAAAGGCATTTTTGACAGAGACCGTGTGTCTGTGTTTGCAATGTGTAGGATCTGACTGGGAAGAGATGCTGGTGTTGGCATCTGCCTGCAAGGCTGCCTTGAAACTGTGGCTGGGCAGACTCTGATCAGTGATTCAGGTGGGGAACACACATATGGAAATCATGGGATCATGGAATGGGTTGGGTTGGAAGGGACCTTAAAGATCACCTCATCCCAACCCCCTGCTGTGGTGTAACTGAGGCCTTCCAATGCCTGAAGGGAACCCACGGGAAAAATAGAGAGAGACTCTTGACAAGGGCCTGGGGTGACAGAACAAGGCGGAATGGCTTCACACTGACAGAGGGCAGGGTTAGATTGGATATTGGGAAGAAATTGTTCCCTGTGAGGGTGGTGAGGCCCTGCCACAGGTTGTCCAGAGAAGCTGTGTCCGCCCCATCCCTGGAAGTGTCCAAGGCCAGGCTGGATGGGGCTCTGAGCAACCTGGGATAGTGGAAGGTATAGGTGGCTCCTGTGCTGAGGTTCCCATCCCAGGGCCAGCAGCAAATCAATGTGGGTGCTGTGGTCATTCTTTTACCCCCTCCTTTCTGTGACATGTTTCTGGGGCTGCCTCAGCTTTGTGGTGCCCAGCTATGGTTTGTAATGTCACATCAGCCTTGCAGCAGCTTCAGCGTGAGAGCATCTGTGCCTGTAGTGCACTATAGACTGCAGTGGTTCTTCCTGCTGCAGGTAACCCCAGCAGGTTTGTATGCTTCCCTAGTTTCTCTTTCTTTTGATAAAGAAAACCCAAACCACCAGTTTTTCTACCCATTAATTCCCTGTTACCAGGTTCAAAAGCAATGACTCACTCGTGTCCAACAAAACAACCTCAGGTGTGCCCTGGAGCTCTGCTGAAGTCCTGCAGCACGTCAGCCACAAGCAGGGAGGGAGCTGAGGTCTGTCTGGAGCAGGGGGTACAAGGCAGCCAATGGAAAGGGACAGGGATGTCCCCACCTAACAGCCCACGCTCCAGCTGTGTGTCCAGGTGCACACCACTCATACACTGCAGGGGTAAGGGGAGGCAAACCCAGCTCTCCTCTCCACTTTGTCTCCCTCCAGTGAGAGTAGGAGGGATGGGAGCAATGACAGCCGGTCCCAGGGAAGGAAGGGAGCCAGGGAGCAGGAGGCTGTGCTCATACAGCATTTCACAGCTGTCGGCTGCCACTGCTGGGACAAACAACTGCACGGAGCCCTTCCCGATCTGTACAGGACCAGGACGGCTGTCTGAGACTGGGGAAGCACAACAGTGAGGGAATGAAGGACAGAGAGATGTCTGGCACTATTAATTAGTCTATATTTGCAGAGAATCTGTGTCTGGACATAAACATTTTCCATTCCAAGCTGTCACAGAGCTGCCCATGTCGGTCACTCAGGCTTCGCTGCCCTGCATGGCACATCCTTGCCAAGATGGTGCATCGCAAAGAAGCACAAGGGCAAAGAATTCTGCTCTGAATATCTACAAATAATTTTTAATTAACACCGACTTGGGAAAAAAAAAAAGAAGTGTTTTGCTTGTAGATGTTTTGTGATGGGAAAGGATGGGATTTGTTAAATAAATAATTCCTTTTGAATTAGTCACCAGGTCTAATTAAGAGATACCAAAGGGACAAGGAATCAGAAGAGCAAGTTTAAGGGAATATCTAGCTAAAACATAAGATAAAAGTAGTATTTGAAAATATCAAAATAAACAGCATGTGTGAATGTTTTTCTTGGGATGAGCCAAGGGAAATATTTTCCTGGGGTTTGGCCCATACGATATGCAACAGATGAAACCAATCTGGTTGTTCTTTTGAACGAATTACACAATTAGTGGATAAAGGGAGATCTAGTGGATGCTCAAGCAAAGCCTGTATGGCATTTGAGCAGCATTACCCTCTAAATCCTGATATTTGGGTCCTGCCTTATCCTACAATTGACTTTCTTTGTTGGTGGTGTGACTCCTTTGACTCCAAGGGGCTCCCACCTGATTTCACCTGTTTGAAACAGGAAACATCTCCTTGATTCCTGGTGAAAATTTTAGATGTTTCAGCTCTACTGGCAAGAAGTCTGCGCTTGCTGGGGGATTTTTCCTTTTAAAGAGAGATACAATTAACATCTCTAACGTGATCCCGGGAAAATCTATTAGTCACAGTCAAACCATCCAGGCAGCCCAGGGGATCCTCTGCCCTTGCCGTGCTGCTGCCAAGGGTTGCCTAAAGCCTGCTGGGTTTCATTCCAGCAGCCACACGTGGGATCTCAGCACAGTGTCATGGATATGGAGACCAGACATCCCCCTTTTAGTGGCCACCTGCTCTCCCCTTTCAGACTCTGGCATAAATCACCAAAGCAGAGGTGAGAGGAGACTCGTCAAAATCCGATAAGAAGTTCCAGATCCCGTGCTGTCACTGCTGAGGCACACTCCCCATCTGCTCCAGCTCCCTTCCTGTGTAAACCCAGGGTAACTTCAAGGAACTCTGAAGGACAACTCCAGCTCTAGAATGAGATAAAACACACAAAAGGTGAGATTTAAACGCCTGTTGTGGCACATGGTGAGCATTAAATACAGAACAGGCTCTGGTACAACATTGTGCACAAGTTTCTATTAAAACCTCTATCCACAGTACAATTTGCTAGTAACAGCAAACGTGAATTTCCCAACACTGTTCAGGAAAGATGTATTTTTTATTATGTGCTTGTGTGTATCCCCGGTTTGTGTGATTCCCAGACTCAAAGCTAGTGAAGTTGGGAGGAGCTTTGGGAGCTATATCTGCAACACATGAACAAAAGTTGTCATAAACCCACTGTAACAATCAAAAAAGCTATTCATTAAAAAAAAAACCAAACTGAAGGTGAAGCCCAAATAGCAATAAAATACTAAAAACATATGAGAGCTTTGCCTCTGCCTCTGCCCAGGAAGACAAGGCTGAAAGGATATTTTGTGTCCAGCCCTTCCCAGCTGAGGCAGAAACAGAGCTATTCTGCATTACTGAGATGAAGGAAGAGCAAAAAGGCACAGAGGGATTTTTTTTCCTTCCCCTTTGCACATCTGCCTTGTATTATTCCTGGAATCTTGGTGTTTGTGCATCTGAGGGAAGGATTTGGAGAGAGTTACCTGCTCAGCAGAACTGTGTGTTTGCAGGTGGGCTGTCAGGGCTGTTGTAGGTGGCACTGGGGGACAGCACAGTTCATTGAATTCTCCCATCTCCAAAACTAAGTACAGGTTATCAGAGAGAAATACCAAAGGTTGCTTGTTTCCTTCTCTGCCTTAAAAGTTTCCCTGTAAAACGTTGCATGTCCCCCACAAAAAGATGATTTAGAAATGCTGGTGAGCATTGTAGTGTAGGAAGTGTTATTCCAGCCAGTCCTTGTGCTGGCTTGGGATCTCCTTTCAATATTAACATAGCTTGCTACAGAAATTGGGACAAACTCTCCCTTTGCCATTGGTAGTGTTACTCAAATGAGTAGTAAATGAATCTACATTCCTCTCAGCTTTGAGGAATAGGCCTTTTAATCACAACTAAATGCATGGCAGATATGTGATATAACATGGTAAGCAGTCGGAGAAAAATGTGGTATCTGTAAAAGGATGGGATAGGTTATTTATTTGTTTCTTTAATTAATTAAGTTTTTACATACCAAAGTTACCAGATACATTCAAACCTTTTTATGTTTCTTTTATGTTTCCCATCCCCGTCCCCTTTAGAATGTTTCTCCCAAGATTTTAAGTAAATAGATAAGAGAAACAGGCTAAGCTTTTGCACTGGTCGTATAAACCCTTCTTCACCTGCCAATTGCTCTGGGGATGTTATTTATGGCCATAATTGATACTATTGAAATTAAATGTGAGGAGACCTCGTGTCTGGCAGCTGGAGTATGACAGGTAGCTCATTTTCCTCCTTTTCGTTTAAAAAAAAAAGACTCTCCTTGGACCACATGTCTGTCCCACAGAAATATGGTAGAGCTGAATTCCCAGATGTAAGTGAGCTGCCTCCATCCTGTCACTGCTGACATTCAGCACTGGTTATCCAAGCTTTCATCTCTTCATCTTTAAAACACTGCCATCTGTTGTTTCCAGACGGTTCAGTCTTCTGTTTATCCAAAACTTTGTTCCAGGCCATATGGAAAAAATATCTATTTTCAATTAACCATCATATTTTCTTAAAATATACTACAGCAATGAGAAAAAAATAGGCCTCGCTTACGCAGAGCTGCTGGTGAAGGGGATGACATTTTATTACGCACTGGAGTTTCAAGATTTTGACCATGTGGCCATTCGGAACATTCAGATACCACAGAAGCTGCCAATTTTGCAATAACACAAACATGCTTGAAGCATGTGAAAGCTGTTATCATATATGTAGATGTATATATTTCATTGATATTAACACATTAATCAAGTCATTTCCATAGAACACTTTTCTAAACAGGCCATTTTCAGCATTTTCCTTCTTCAGTTAAAAATTCCTCATAGAATCATAAAATGGTTTGGGTTGGAAGGGACCTTGAAGATCTTCTTGTTCCAAACCCCTGCCACAGGAAGGGACACCTTCCACATTTCAGGTTGCTCAGGGTTCCATGTTGGCTCTTCCAGGTTAGTTTCCTCCAAAAATTCTCCTGTACTTGTGCTGTGAGACCCCATCCTCGCCATGAACCAAAAGGCAATGAAAAAAAGAGACAATGAGAACATTACCTTCAACTCAGAGCAGAAATGAAGGGGGTAAAATAAAGTCAGTAGAGGTACTCATCCAGGAATCCATCTCAATGAGATAAATTCCATCTTTTCTTTCCCGAATCCGAGCTTCTGATAAAATAATTTTCAATGCTAAAAAGTGAAGGGAATACCAGGCTTGGGCAGAAATAGATTTCTTCAGGACTAAAAAAGAAATAAATATAAAAGGATGCTATTTTTAGGAACAGACTATGCTTGTCATTCCTCAGTTCAAAGGAATATTTAAAATGAGAAGTTGAGTTTCCATTCAAAGCCATCCTCTTTGAAGCAGGATAAAGGCCTGGCCTTCCATCCTTCAAACAACTGCAAAATTTTCTCCTCCTGAGTTACAGTCTTGTCCTCCCAGCCACCCACAAGCAGCAGCCTCCCCCAGATACAGGCAGATTATGGCTCTGTAAAGTGACCCAAGTTGGAACTAAGGAGGGGAACAGGTGCCAGGTGGCCAGCACAGACTGGTGCAGAACTGCCTGGGTGTCTCAAGCTGTTCCTCACCTCTGAATTTACCAGCTCCCAGTGTAGCCAGGGAGAAAAAGGAAACAAAAGGCAGTGGTGCAGGTGTGGGGAATCCTGCAGGCCAGTTCAAAACCTAACTGCATGCTAAGTGTACAGACAATATCAATGTGTGTTACATTTAATTAATCAGAGAATTAGCAAGCCCTAGTTGAACACTGGTTCCTTTCTGGTGGATAATTACAGGCTGCTTTCAGCTTGCAACAGTGCCAGATATATTTTTTTGCCCATCACTTGTAGTATTTCATCCAATTTTCATCCGTTTGAGAGTGCTTAACTGCATATCCACTGGAGTTCCAGAAGGGAAAATTGTTTGAGTGCTGTGCAAAATGTGCTATCTTAGATGTAAGGCATGGACAACTTAGTACCTTTGGCTGCTATTTTATATTATTTTATCCTTTTTAAATGGTCGAAAGAATGCCCAGTCAGGTGGTCATAGAATGATCTTAGGTTTTGAATTTTCCAGAACTTTTAAAGTTAACATCCTTCTATAAAGCTCATCTCCGTGGGACATTGTGCTTTTTATCCGCTCATTTTACCTCTCAGGAGCTCATTTAGCCTTTTCCAAATCTACTTGTTTTAAAAGTCTTCAGTGTTTACATCTTAGTGACAGTGAAGTGGAGGTCCCCAAGTGATATTCCCACTTTTGGGTCAATTTTTTCACTTGTTTTCTGGCAGCAGTGACCTTTACCTAGGAGAGTGTTGTTCTCACAAGCAAACAAATTCCTTGCATGGATTTACAGCCTTTCCCAAGCTTTTGGGATTCTTGAAAAGGAAATAGAGAGTTTTTTTCCTCATAGGAAATTGTAGGTACAAGAACATGGTGCAGTCCTGGGTGCAAGAATCCCAGCCAGCTCTGAATGGAAGCACACAGATATTGGGAACAACAAACAATTTCAGCTTGGTGAAATTGGGAACAGCAGAAGGAAAGAGGCTGAGGCAGAGGCCCAAATTATGTTAGGAAAGCAGTCCTCTAGTGTCAGTCATATTTTGCACTGGAGCACAAGCAATGTGCTTCTTTAATGCAGTAAGAATATGTTTCCCCTAGGTCCAGTGACTAGAGAGGAGCCCATAGCATGATAGAATCAGCCTGTGATCTGACTTCCCTGTTTTCCCCCTGGTGATGTGAAAAATGGCATATCATGCTTGGGCTGCTCTGTGTGTTTTGGATGGTCTTTTCCTGTGGAGGGGAGAATTATTGTCCAAAATGATTAGACAGCCCCAGAGTGATCACTGCCCATTGAGGAGTCTATGGATGGACACGTTTTCCTCATGGCCCTGATATGATAGAGAACACCCTGCTCCCTGAAGGCACTCCTGCTGCTCTTGAGCATCAGTGCTGATGTAATTATGTCCCAGGGACCTCTAGATGGGTAGTGGGGTTTTTCAGGGGTTTCACAGGTAGGAAAGCTGAAAACGTGGGAGCCATCCACTGTCAGGGTGCATGCGCAAGTTCAGGAAAGCCTTGTGAGAGAGATTCTAACTGTGTCTGCAGCTGGGCAGAGCTGACAGCTCTGAAATGTGTTGCCTGGAGGCCAGGAAACATAGTGAGGTCTGTGTCACCTTCAGTCCTCTGGAGATTTAATGCATTAAATATTTGCCAGTCTCTTGGTACAGACAGTTCATGAACACATGCAGGACTGCTGAAAGAGCTGCACTGCCCCTGGCTCCTGTTCCTGTTCCAATACATAAATTATTAATTCCCCCTTTGTCCCTATATATCCTTTCATGTACTTTCCTGACACAGCTTTGGTGCCTGTCACCAATCTTTCTACCTTGGCCCATCCCTGTTGATGATTGAGTCACTAAATTTCCATTGTCTATGTGACACAAATAAACAAAGAATCTCTTCTAAAGGAGTCTTTCTCCAGGGCTCCTGTTGTGCTCTGTGGTTTGTATCTGAGATATTGGCAAGGGAAGCACAGGCTCCCACCTTGCTATTATGAGAAGTGAGAAGAATCACTTCACTTCCCCCCATACGAACAAGTCTTTCTGCCTGGAGATGTTCTGGGCTGTTGGAAAGATCCTCATGGGTCTGTCTGATTTGTCACAAGTCCTATGGGAAACCTGTGCCTTTCTCTAAGGACAGCTGGGTGTGAGCTCACCTCTGCTTGGCCAGCACAAATAGACAGAGATAAGTACATGAGGCAACAGAATTGAGCTGTTGGTCTCTCCTTTTTGCCCAGCTGTGCTTCAAATGGCTTTTTTCAGTTTGGGTCAGCTGAGAACTTCTTGGCAATGCTGCCCCAAGCTGAATTTTACTGCCTTACAGGTGAGAAGTTACGGAATGGCTGCTTCTACCACAGGAAGTGAGAGAAAGGAAGGTGAGGGAGGTGGGAGAAAGCAAAAAGGAGAAAAGCCCGGGAAGGTTAGGGATTTGAGACCTAACACAACAGGGCATGTGAAATATATGGGAATGGTGAACACTGTTTCTCTGTGGGGCCGATTGTCCTGCAGCAAATCCAGCTTTGCAGCAGAGATGGAAGGAGGAATTTTAATGATTGCCCAAAAGTCTCCTTAGGAAACAGCCTAGGCATCTAAATATTTTTATACACTTATCAGTCATTATCTCTAGGTGCTACTGTGGTCACAAAGTGACTGGACAAATATGACCTCTATTTACTCCACAGATGTCTTAACCCAAGAGGAAAAAATTGGGCTTTGGCAGACCCAGAGCAACAGACTCTCAGTGTCTCCATGGCTGTGGGAGCCCACATGGGCAAAGGAAAGGAAAAAAAGTTGAGATTTAGGGAAATTTGAGAACTGGCACTTCTGAAGGTGGAACTGGTCTTGATCTTCAGTCTGTCTTGAGAGAAGTCTCAAAGCTGAGGCGTTCAAGTGTCAATCCCATTCTGCTACTGGCAACACAAAAATAATTCCTGGACATGTCTTAGACCTTCATTGCTGTTTATTGTGTGTTGAAACACCTACCGGTGAAGTACTTCATGTCCTGTACTAATTTAAGATTCCCTTTTTCCTGTTTGAGTGTGCATGACGAGTGGAACTCATTGCTCAAGGATGCTGCTGAGGGATATGGAATGTTAGGGGAAGACAGAAAAGCACCACGTTGAACTGAATGAGGTTTTTTCTGACTGGTGCATCATCGGTAGAATTTTTAGCCTAGCTACAGGACAAAACATAACCATTCTCCACGGCAGTTCGAATGATGCTGCATCAGACATTGCAAAAGGCCAGTGTGAGGGAAAAGCTTGCAAATCTCTTCTTCTGTTTCATGGTAAAACTCATCCGAATATCTCAGATGCCAAAATTCGAATAGGTTTATGTTTCATAATCTAAAATGTAACAGAGGAAAAACAAGGAACAGTTTGTGGTAATATCCAGGTCCTCTCTCAACATGCTGGTTAGGTATGTTTTACCTAAATATATGAATTTGTGCTGAGGGTGATAAGCTGTCTGGAAATAAAATCCACAGGCGGGCCTGGAAGTTAGGTAGAATCTATTTTTTTACTGTAAATGGAAAACATATCTGTGTGTGAGACAGAGGGATTGGCTGGGACTCGGAGACAGGCAGTGATCTCAGAATACAGGAGCACTCTTCAGCAGAATGAACTCTCTGAAGCCTTTTTCTGTGTCCTGTGACAAAATGGTGCATTTGGGTATGGTCCCTTCACAATGCCACCCCCAAAGAGGCAGAACCTTGTCTGCAGCAGGATCAGCCCAGTGCTAGCAGGAGACACGGGCACCCTTGTTCATCACCACTCTGCTGAGTAACCTTGTGGCCTCATCCTCATCACCCCGTGTCATTCCCTTACCCCGGCTTGTGCTTTATCCCCTGGCCCTTTGTTCTGTATGTAATTAGTGTGTCAGCCTCTCAGGGCACTGACCACATCCCCTTATCTTTGTGGAGGCTTTTGTGACCTTAGCAGAGATGAATGGGAGACAATGACCTCTCTCATTATCATTGTTTTGGATGATTTTGGCCATGGCTCCCTTCTCATCTAGAGCACATTTAATCATGTAATACATAGGCTTCCATCTGGTTTGCATAACCTGAAAAAGCTGCTGAAATTGAATGGTTTTATACTCAGCTGCATTCCACGCAAAGGTTTTGCAAACTTTGGCTAAACTGGAGCTCTCCCCTCTCCCTACCTCCATTACGATGAGCTCCAGTGCAATTTGCCTTGGATGAAACCAATCAACTTCAGCACTGAATTCTTTATACTAAAGAAAAGTAAAGCCCAGCAGAGAGGCATGGGAGGTGAAGGTTTTATTCCTGGCCTGATCTCCTCTGTGACCCTGAGGAAGTTGCCTCACTGCAGCAGCTCCCATCCTATCTACACTTTTTGTGTCCTGGCTGTTGAGGCTGGAAGTGCTTTTTGGGGGAAGGATTGTTTCTGCATGCTTATGAAGTGGCTCACCAGCTATCATCCTGATGGGGATCTTAAGGCTCTTTTGTGACATCCCTAAAATAAGAAGATTTCCTGACAGGAGAAACGGTTTCTACTGACAAGAGAAATAAGTTCTAATATAGATGTGGAAGTGAAGGGACAAGCAGGAAACCAGCAAAGCTGTGAGGCAGACCCTACTGGTTGCCATAAGTGGTCATTTGGCAAAAGTTATACAAGTTTCACAGTCTCTGCACAAGCAATTCAGCTTGTAATTAGACACTGCATTAAAAAAAAAAAAAAAAAAACACAAAAAAACCCAACCAAAAAAACAAAAAAACCAAACAAAAAAAAAAAAAAACAAACAAAAAAACAAAAAACCAACAAACCCTAAACAATCAACACACACACAAAACCTCAAACCAAAATGCCCCCTTTTTTTGGTAAACAGCTTTCTTTTCTTTCTGTATTCTACTGGTGAAATGAATGTATTAGTCAGCACCACTAAAAAATCTAACTAGATGTTGGCAAATTTTTTTTTCCAGACATTTCTGTCACACACAGCAGCTATAGTTGGGATGGGGGATGTTAAAGTTCTCAAAAGACTGTATTATTTTATCAGGTTTCTCGGGGTGCTTTTAATGCTTGGATCTTGCAGCTGATTGCAAAGGCAAAAATTAGTAGGGATCTGCACTCCTAATAGGATCTGCACCAGTTGCAAGCCTGGGGTCTCAGGGCAGAGCCATCAGCCAAGCCTGCTTAAACAGAGGTGGAGATCCCACTGCCCAACACCCATGCAGGCAGAAAACATCTGTATTTTCAACTGAGCATCTAAAGCTGGTTGCCTGCCTTTTCAGAAACAGCCCCTAATCCTATTTATGACACTGTGACTGACAGGCATCTGCATTCCAGAGGAAGTACAGAAGAGTTCTCAATTACAGGAAATATGCAGAAAGTTGCAGCAGGTTATTTGCTCATTAGACTTCCCCCTCGGTGACTGTGGGAGTGCAAGGCATGTTGGTAAACCCTCCTGCTGCCCATCATTTGTCTGTCATAATGTGATCAGCCATTCATTCGTAATGAAAAGCTCGAGAGGATCCAAAGGTTGGAGTTCAGCGTGGCTTCTTAGGAAGATAAAAGGGGCAGAGCTAATTCTGAACGGATGTCATTTGTGTTTCCATGTGGCTGTGCCTGCTTTCATCTTTTTTTTAAACCTGTCTAGAGCTGCAGCCCTTCTCAGTGTTAAAGGATTTTTAGTGTCACTGAACTGCCTGATAAAGGGAAGCAGGACTTTCTCCTCTCTCTTGATGTCTTCTTTTGGTGAGGGGGAGAATTGGCTTCCAAAGGATCAGCTTGTGCCAGGCTCTGTCCTCAGCAGCCATGTAGCCATGGCCAGATCTACCACAGTTCCTCTCAGCTGTACATCATCCTATTCCCACTTCATGGGTGGGGAACTGGGATAGGAGGTGAAACATGACTGGGAAAAGTTCATCCATCGTGTCACTACTCTATCAGAAATTCACTCCCCTGTTTCCCTGTTTGGTGCTCTCATTACTGCTACATTTCACCCACTGAAGGCATGAGCTAGGAGTAGTAATTTGGGGCATTTCCACTACTGTTTCCAGAGGAAAATTAATGAAGCTTTCTTCCCTGTGCTGGGGAGAATGAGGCAGGCATGTCCCCCTTGCCTCAATGCACTGCCTGGCCAGGATTTCAAGAGGATCTATTATAGTCTCTTGTAGGTGGCCAGAGATTCATATTCAGCCTTTATGAGATATTGCAATTTGGTTGCTTTTACTTTTTTCATGCCACACCAGCTCATGCCAGGGACAATTCAGTGAGCCTGGTGATTGTGCCACTCCCACTGAGGTGATCATTGTTATATTTAAAGTGTGCTGTTCTGGAGTTTCAATGTGGATGGATCTGTGTGCATTCTCAGGCAAGAGTCTGCTCTGATTTCTTGATGCTGAAGCATAAATACAGAACATTTCTGATCTCTAGACAAGTCCAGGAGGTTGGATAGTTCACGTATGGGAGCAATGGATAGCTCCCAAGAACAGCCTGCACTCGCAAGATGCAGAGAATTTGGGATAAACTGGAGATCATCCCAACCGATGGTGGGATGCTCCATGTTCAGACACGGTTGACAGCTCAGTGGTGTTTTGAGTCCAAATTATTTGCCTGTCCCGAAGCCTCACATCCAAAGGATCTGAGTTAATTCCAGGAGAGCGTGTGCACATTTCAGACATGAAAGACTGAAGGGAGGCACGACAGAGAGGACCTGTGAGTGCATGTGTAAATAATAAGTGTCCCTTTCTCTGCCCTCCTCCCAGAACCCACTGCTCTGGAAGACTCTGGGCACCTTGACAAAATTTAACTCAAACAATCTTTTCTAACTGGTCAGCATGTCCTTAAGTAAACCTTAAAACCACCACAGAGTTAGGCAAGAGAAGAAATAGCAAATCCTGACATCTCCTACACACACAATGCCTGGAGCAACACATGGAGGAGAATTAGGAAGAAACAAAACCATCTTGAATTTCTCCTTGAAAGTGTTTACCACAGCTGGGCTTTGGTATGTGATTAGGGGAGGTTATCAGCATCACGGGCCACTGCAGATGAAATTATTGCTTTACTGGCTAATTGAATGTCTTTGACCTTAGCAAACAATACAATAATAATACAATTAACTTTTAGTAGAAGTCTCCAAATGATGCAATTCCATAATATCTGACGTATTCAGCAGATTCATGTGCAGCTCACAAAAGAGACTCAGCATCAGAAACTCTCAAAAAACTTGGCTTGAAAAGCACAATAGGTGAAGGATGAGAAGAGGAATTCAAATGCATTTTGCTGTTGGGAAGCTGCCATGGTGTGTTTAGCACCTAGGGCATTTGACTTTAAAAAATCATGAGATTCTCTGCTTCAGGAGATATTCTCCACCCGTATCCCTCAGGTGTCCTGTGCAGGGCCAAGATTTGAAATTCAAGGATCCTTGTTGGTCCCTTCCAATTCAGTGTATTCTATGATGCTGTGAAAAATGTTGTGCCTCTCTGTGGCTCACAATGTTGTTTTACCAGTAACTGTTTAATAAATAACCGTTCTTCTGAATATTTATACAGAATTAAGAAGAAGAACACTTTTCCCTTTGCTGCCTCCTCTCTTCATTGCTCTGAGCCTATTGCATGTGGCGCTTTCTGTGGGATGCTTTTGGGGTTGGAAAGGAGTAAGGAACAGGAGAGGAGCAAGGAACCCTTGTTTTCACATTCCGGTTGAAACCTGTATGTACTTCATGAGTTACTGGATGGAAACAAAAGGCCCCATGAATTGTCTTATTATCTGAATACATCTGATTTTTGCCTTAGTGATGTCCTAAGCAATGAGTTTCATAATTCAATAAAATGGTGTGGAAACGTTTAATTACTTCGGTGTCACCTTGAGTCTTTAGCATTTAATAAATCAAAGTTTTATGTTTTTGGGAGTGCCTCGTACCCTGGATTTTAGTTTGGACTCTGAGGTTTAAGGTGCTACTACTGAAGAGAAGCATTGTGTACTCCAAGAGTTCACAGCCTGTCTGGCTGTTCCTGTGATGCTTTTCCTAATTGAGAATCAACAGCTCATGAGGCTGTACCTGGCTCATTTGAGATGTGGAATTGAAAAGGTTGTCCCTCAGTATGCCTAGGGCTATTTGGTGACACTGGTAGATGATGTGACCTTGGTAAATCAGATGTGCCCAAAAATACTGTAGGGACACACAGATTAAAATAGTTAATGGAGTACAACTGCTTCTCCATGGTTAGTTAAAACAGCTCAATGTGGCATGAAAGCTAAGTAAAATTAAATTACTTCTTGTCTCTTGACCTGAACATATCAGCGCTTCAGATAACTATATATAGGCGATGGAAAAAATTCATTGCCTATAATGAACATTGTTTACAAAATTCTCTAAATAGGGCTATTTTCCATTGCCAAATATAGACTCTTAAATGAAGCAGGAAAGCCAAAAGTCCTGCAGAACTGCCTTTATCATCTCTGAAGGCAGGAGCAGTCACAGCAATCCTTCGTGCTCTTCCTTGGCTTGCAGGTTCACCTCTACATCACGAAAGCCAGGGAGAGTTTTTCCACTGACTTCCAAGTCACCTGGGACTGTCCTGGTCATCCAAGATGTGCATGCTCATTTTTTGCTTTTCAGCCCAAAATATTTGTTGTGACTCCCAAAAGGCAGAAAGCAGATGATATTAGGCAGAACCCTGATTGAAAGCCTTGACAGAATAACTTCACCTTAAAACTGAAGCATCTATGGATGCTTAGGACCTCCGTTATTTTTGGAATGATTTTGGCAGTTCTGAGCACGATGAGAAGGAGCTGAACACCTACTGTCTGTGCTGAACAAATAAATCTGCCCACAATGGTGTTACAGGGGAGTCATTCCAATTACACTGCTAATATCCACCAAAACAGTGTCATGCCTTGGAAACAGAAGCATCCAAAAGCAATGGTTGTGCGTGATTATTGTCGTGATTGTTTTATAAATCCCCTGGGGAACAGGGAAGAGGATTCAAAACAGAGTGCTGAAAGTTGGACTAGGCAAAGTGGGAAAGCATCTTCTGTTCTGATAAGTGCGCACATGGTGGGGAGGCAGAAACGTGGCTTTTCTGAGGGGTGGTGATCCTGACATGGCTTCCTGGCCTGTCTGACAGGGAAACCATTGGCCCTTTCCCATGAAATGCCAGGCATATCTAAATTTATATAAATAAATAAATAAATTCCAGGTGAACTCCTGGTCCCCCTTACAATAAATGCCAAGCTTCCATGGATTTCCATCTTTAAAGAGAACATAAATCCTTTTGTCCCATTAAAAAAAAAAAAAATTCCTTATCATGGAGATGAACAAGAGTAAGGCAAAAGAGGGAAAATAAAAGACACAAAATGTTAACTTAAAAAGAAGTAGAACTAATTTCACACATCTCCATTTCATAGAAAGGTATAATACTTGTGAATATAAGGAGATGGCTATTTATGGGCCATCTTTTATAAGAAAACTTCTTCCACTCATTATGGGGCTGTAGGATTCCTCCCAAAATTATGCATTTAATTTTGGAGAGAGACTATTGAAAAAGGCCTGGAGTGACAGGAAAAGGGAGAATGGCTTCAAACAAACAGACAGTGGGTTTGGATTATATTATATATAATATAATATATTCCTTCCTATATATAGGAAGAAATTCTTCCCTGTGAGGGTGGTGAGGCCCTGGCACAGGTTGCCCAGAGAAGCCGTTGCTGCCCCATCCCTGGCAGTGTCCAAGGCCACGTTGGATGGGGCTCAGCAACCTGGGATAGTGGAATGTGTCCCTGCCCAAGGGGGTTGGAACAAGATGATCCTTAAGGTCCCATCCAACCCAAACTATTCTGTGATTCTATAATGATTCTATATGATTTTTATGGATCAACGTGAGAAGCCCTTTTGCAGAAATTCCATTTCAAGCAGCAAATGAGGGATTTAACTCTACCAAACCTCCAGTTATCATTTCAAACCTGTGAACAGTGTTACTACACATTGGTTTTGCACTGTGAGAAGCTGAACACTTGCCTAAGTCTTCTTATAAGTACAGCCTTAGAATCTTGGTTCAAATGACTCTTGTTTTTTTCCACTTCTGTTCTTGAAATCGCACCTTAGTGTTGAGTTAAATAGAATACAGGACTCTGACCCCAATCCATTTAGGTAATAATGAAAATATTCTAGTGTATATTTTTTTATTGTTGTTGCACGTGCCTTTCCCAATTTATTTAAAACATATGAGAGATAAAATGTTTGAGTCACTCTAAAACAGGGACTATTTGTCAACTAAGACCTGACAGCAGGAAGGTTGCTGACAAATTGGCAACCGGTGTCCAGGCTTCAACTGGACTTGAATTTTCCTAATTGCAAGTGTTGCTTGCAGCTGACAAACAAGAACATATCTAGCCGTGTATCAGCTCTGTGCCATTCATTAATTTCCTCTCATGAGTCAGTGTGTGTCCCCAGAGACTTCCTCCTTCTATCAGATCATTGCCCTGTAAAGGATGGATTTAAAATGGATTTAAAATGCAGCTATCTGGGAACTTTGATGTATGTCCTTGAAGGAAAACTCCTTCTTGTGGAATGAAATGCTGGAGACTGATGTTTTCTTGTCCCTCAGCCTCTTCCCTCCTCCAATCAAACATCAGGTGCAGAAGGCAAGTGGGCAAACTGCTTGTGGGGAACTGCTGCTTCTCCACTTGGTGCTTTTTCCCTTTTTTCCATGAAAAATGCACAGCATTAATAGATGTGGGGCTCTGAGATCAGCTCTGCAGGTCTAAGAGCAGGGCTTTCCCTTTGGTCCTTGCATCTGGGCTGAGTTCTTGCTAAACCACTTGGGCTGTGGATGAGCAGCTAATCCATGACTCCCTGCCACGCAGGAGGCAGCTGAGAGTTTCTCCTGCACAAAGCTTGGAATTACCAAAACTGTTAGAACAAGTGGCTGGGCTGGAGCGGAGGCTGCCTTATCTAACTGATTGCACTTGGAATGGCTTCATGCTTCACAGTGCTTTACATATGCTTTTTGAGGGACTTTAAGCAAAAGACAGCTACCAGAGGATAAGCTGTTTCTGAAGACATTTGGCTCTTGCAGCAAATTCACTTGCCAAAGAAAACTGTGTTCCAATTCTGTGAGAATCCCTGGAAACATTTCTCCTGCTGTTGTCTGCTGCTCTCTGCTTTCTCAAGCAAGTGACTATTGTCTTCACTAGACAGGAAATCTCTTCCTTAGCCTCTTTTTTCCTCAATCATTCTCCATTTTCTTCTTTTGCTTCCTCGCTTTTCCTTTTGCAAATATTACAGGTTTCTGCTGCCAGCTACTTTATCTCCTTCCTTATCATGCTGCTTTTCAGCCAACGGCCTTTCCAGAAACCTTTTTTACCTCTGGAAATCAGTGAAGAGGCAATTTCACATCATCCATAACAGCCACCAGACAACTGTATGCTAAAGAGCACTTCCATTGTGTGTAGGGCCTTGTTGGACATATCCCTGGCTGCAGGAATTTGCACACCAGGCATCGTTATGTGTGTCGGGTATAAATACCTAATGTGGCATACACTGCATTTGATACAAAAAAAGATGAATTTTTAAGCTCCAGTGCAGTAAAAAACCCAGATTCTTATGTCTACATATATTCAAGGGAGCACAAATTCAGCTTTTACACAATTAAACCAATCTTTAAAGCAAGCTATGAAGGGACTTGTTCTATCAGAGCACGGAATAATCTTAATCTGCCCTCATGTCTAGGGGCACACACACACTTTGAGTTGCTTCATGTTAAAGAAATGAACAAAATTTAAAACTTTTTCCCTTTCCAGCCAATACATCTTTTGGTACCTAATTTTTTAAGGAGTGTGTCTGTGGAAAGGGCAGTCTGGCTCAGAAAGCGAAAGGTTCCAAACTCTCTGATGTTCCTTAGCCCTGTTTATCTACTATCTCACCCAGAGATATTTAAAACAATCACTGGAACATTTCCTGTCTGATTTTTTTAACCTTGCATGGTAAATTCTTCCCACCTGTACTAATGCCTTACAAGGAATATTTGTTTTAATGGCAGGGTATAAAGAAGTCTCCTTAAGTGATTGCCTTTGAATTTCTATTATTAAGAAGTCTTGAGACTATAAACTTAGCTCCATTAACTGATTGCAGAATCCATGAATGCTTACCCTCTTAGTAATGTTTGAAATGCATAATATTAAATGCAAAATTCAGGTTCCAGCTGCCATATGTTCAACATCCATCACTCCACCTGATTTTCCTCATGGTTGTTCTTGGGCGTAGGATTCAGACCACTGATACCTTCTAATCTCACTCCAACATTACTGCTGCTCCAATGTGAACGTATTGTAAGAAAAATCAGATTCAGGTCTAGATATACAACAAGAACACAATTTTAAGTTACATCTGGCAAGCTTTCATGGCATGTCAGTAGCATGCAATCAGTCATGCTAATGACACACTGTAAAAAGCCTACAACCCACACAAAACATGGGGTGGGAAATACTTCCTCTAAGCAGAGGGAACTCGGGTCTCGTCTGAGATGACTGGCACAGAACAAATTAGTGCTGTAAGTAAGAGCAGAATGACTCTCATGACATTTTCAGGATATTTCAATTAGTGGGGGAAAAACCCACCACATTGCCTGAAACATCCTGCAGCAAATGAAACCTTCCAGGGAAATTCCTCTGGTGCTAAGATGTTTGAGAGGGTCACAGCCCCCTGTGTCTGGAGGCAATCAAAGATGAGTGGTTTATGGGTTGTGTGCAAGTCCGAGTTATTGCATATACAGGGGTTTATTTGGTGATATGAATTTAATGAAGCTTTACAAAGTAAAATATCTCCAATATTGACCCTAATGTTGATTTCATATTTTTGGAAACACAAGCAGAGCATAGAGTAAACTCAGTGTCAGTAGGAAAATGATGGTATTGAGAAAACAGCTAAGATTACCTTCTAACTGTGGAGAGACCATCGCAGATGGTGGCAGCTGCCACCTATGAAGACACCACCAATGAGGACAACGACTCCTCCTTTGAGGAGGAGTCCAAGGGTGGTACCCCCCTCTAGGTCCCTCCCCTCCTTCTGGAATATTCTGTTGTATTCGGTTGCTGGTTTGCTGTTACCCGTTGTACCCTCCCCTCTCGCTTTTTGACTGGCCCCTGTACCTCTGTTCATGCCCCCTAGCCTGATGCTCACTTGTTGTTTTCCTTTTCTCTTCCCCTATCTAGGCTCCCTCAAATACCCTGTCCTAAGCCTGCTCCGGTGGAGTTCTGCCAGCTCCTCCAACGTTTTGATGTTCTTGTTGCGTGTTTGTATTAAAGGATGTTACTGAGAAACTTCCTCTTGCATCTCTTCATTTCTCCTTTGGCTCACTTCCCTTGGAGGACATCTCCGCCGGGGCAGCTCTGCCAAGCGTGCCCCAATCCACGTGAGTTGGTTGCTCCCCGGATAGGGAGTGACAGCTCTGATAACGCCTGTGCCTGGACAGGAGGGAAAACCCTCGAGCAGCATGCCCTCAACATCTAATCACAGGGCAAAATATGAAAAAAACCCTAGGGTTTCAATTCTTTCAGCATTTAACTAGTTATATGATTCAATACGAGCAAATAAATCCCATCAGCAGCACCATTTTGTTTTTTTTTTTTTGGAGGGTTGGAACAAGATGATCTTTAGGGTCCCTTCCAACCCAAACCACTCCATGATTTTATGGTTCTATGAGTCTCTGATTCTATGAGTCTCTGATTCTATGAGTCTATGATTCTGTGATTCTATGGTTCTGTGATTCTATGATGTAGAAGACCTACTTCAGAGCATGCCTGAGCCGAAATGTGCTGCCTATTCATATCCCATAACCGCAGAAATCCCGTCCTGACTGTCCCAAAGTCATGATGCCACTTATCATGACTGAAAAGGATCATCGTATGTATTGTTTTGGGGTCCTTTGTGGTGGACAAAGATCTGGGGACACCATAGAGGCTCCAGTTGTCCTATGCAGCCATGCTGTGACAATCTTAGGCAGCAAAGCTAAGGGGAAACTCTCTTTTGAAACCCTCTGATATTGATTTGGGGTCTTCAAAATCTCCTGTGCCCTGTCATTGGGGTGTTTCTGCTCTCACTGCAAAATATTTGACACTCTGTGATTCAGTTATAGAGGCGAGGGGGGCTGTAAATCCATAACTGGGGCTGTTTTCACTTGTTTTGAGCAGTCCAAAGTGCTTTGAAATTGTTTCAATTAGATGGGCACCTATTGTGGGTATTATGCTGAAAAATCAAAAGAGAAATATCAGAGTGAATACATGACCAGTATTTCTTGCAACAATTTGAGAATTTTTTAGGGCATGTTTTGATTATTTTATTTTCTTTCCTTTCTGGACTTCTAGAATGTATCTTAGCACTCTTCAGTGGTTGCACTCACCAGGGATGGTACCTCACTCCTTTTGTGATGGAGCTGTCACGAGCACTCTGCTGGAGCATCCCCTCCTTGGGTAACTCTGTGCACATCAGGAAATCAAGTCCTGCAGGCTTGTGCAGGGCTGCACAGACTGAAGTTCACAGCAGTTCTCACATGCTTAGAGTTAAGGACATGCTTTAGTATTTCCAGGACCAGGGCCTGCCTTCTCCCAGTGGGGAACTGTGCTCTTCCAGAGGATTTTGCCCCGTGTGCTTGTGGAAATCTGTCCCTTTAAGTCTTGCAGAGCTGAACTGCTCCAGTGTTTCCGTAGCCATTTTGCAAGTGCTGACTGCTGGGTGCCTGTTCTGGTTAGTACCTGTCCTGCTTTTCCACATGCCTCTCCTTCCACCTCTGCAGCTCACATATGTGATGATCCAAAAAGGCTCATGCAGAGGTAAGTCTGGCTTTTCTTTTGTGTTTGATCATGGTGAAAATGCTGTAACACATCGTTTGTGGTATGAATGTCCACAGCTTTGAAAAATTGTCTCTGTTTTCTAGTACTGGAGAGCAGGGTCTGTTCCAGGATGCAGCACTTTGCCAGATTCCACTGATTAAGCAGACTTCTGAAGGCTCCTTCTCTTGCAATCTGAAGGAATATTTTTGTTTTTCTCTCTAGCTGAGGCAGCTTTACTGTCAGTGGTAAATGCTTAAAACAGGTGCCAGACAGGTGCCCTGTTTATTGCATAAGTAAAGTTCATTTTTCAGTAGTCTTGGATTTGAAAATACAAGGCAGAGGTAGCAGCTGAAGGTAATAAGAGGCATGGTAGCTGAAGGAAATGTGATGTGTCAGACAGATGTCAATTTTCAGACCTCTGTCATGCACTGAGTCACTAAACAGCAGCAGTGAGTTTTTTGCCACCCTTGATACATCGCATATTATGTCAGCTAAAAATCTGAATGCCACTGAATGGTTTAAAACTAGTTCCTGAAGGGTAATATGTAATAATACTGTGATAATGAGGATACTGGAATAATAACTTTGGAATAATAAAGAACGGTATTTGCAAGAAAAGGAAGTAAATTTGGAAGCCTGATTTCTATCACAAACCAAAAGTTTTAATTGAAAGAGCTGACAGGCTTGCCTACTAATTAATGTAACATCAGGGGATCTACACAATCTTTTTCTATGAATGTGGTTAGCCTGCAGGAAATTCGTAAGTAAGCTCAGGAATCTACCCTTTTCTTCCCGAATGCCAACAGCTTATCCCAGGGAAAAATATGAGTAGTGGTTATTACATCATAAAGCAGTCAGTTGTTACACTGCAGGATGACTGTCTTTTTCTGTTTTGTGCCTCTTCCAAGCTTTGCAGGGGATTTGTGAAGAGCTGTTAAGACTGTAAGACAGAAAACTGCAGAAGTTGTCCCTGTTCTGCATTTGTCATGTACCACAGTCTGGAAAAAAATCGTAAAGCTGCAGTAGTGGGGCATTCTGAGCTGGCAGAAAGGAGAGTGCAAGGATGCAGACAGAATCAGTGCCTGTGTCCTGTGCTGCTACAAAATGTGATGCTTGGGAAGTGCTGAGAGTGTTTTCAGCTCCTGAGCCTGGATCTTGTGACCTGTGATTCTTCTGTGGCAGTTTGAGTGTTTGCAGAGCTCACTCTCAAGCAGAGGTGCTGCTGATAGATGAATATTTAACCACTTGCAGCAGCCATAGCAACATCTTGCCTGCCTTATGTGAGTTGTGCTTCTGAAATGACACGCACGAGTGCTCTGGAATCTTGAATTGTAGCGCAATTCAGTCTGTGTTCTGCCCTCAGTCAGCCACTACTCACAGAGCATCCCAGAATTCCAGGATGGGTCAGGCTGGAAAGGACCACAGTGGGTCACTGGTCCCACCTCCCTGCTCCAGCAGGGCCATCCCAGAGCACAGGGCACAGGATTGTGTCCAGATGGTTCTGGAATATCTCCAGTGAGGAGACTCCACACCCTCTCTGGACAGTCTCTTCAGTGCTCGGTCACTGCCCAGGGCAGAAGTTCTGCCTCCTGCCCAGGTGGAACTTCCTGGGATCAGTCCCTGCCCGTTCCTCTGGTGCCATTGCTGGGCCCCACGGAGCAGAGCCTGGGCCCTGCTCGGAGCCCTCCCTGCACACAGGGACACACAGGGCTGGGGGCCCCTCTCAGCTGGGGCTCCTCTCGAGGCTGGACAGCCCCAGCTCCCTCAGCCTCTCCCTGTCAGAGATGCTCCAGACCCTAAATCATCTCTGCAGCCTCTGCTAGCCCTGCTCCAGGAGCTCCCTGTCCCTCCTGTCCTGAGGAGCCCAGAGCTGGACACAGCACTCCAGATGTGCCTCCCAGGGCTGAGCAGAGGGGCAGGATCACTCCCTGACCTGCTGGCAGTGATCTTCCCAATGCAGCCCCAGACACCACTGACCCTCTCGGCCCCTAGGGCACTGCTGGCTCAGGGACACTCACAGCAATCCTAAATGGTGGGCCCACAGTGGGTGGGTTTTCTTCTTGGAGCGGTGGAAGTGGTTCCGCTGGACACTGGGGCAAAATGGGAGTGTTCACCCCTGCAGGATCTGACATGCCCCAGGGTTTTGTGAATCAGTTCAAACACCATGAGCAAGGGAGGCTGCTTTCTCAGCCTCCTGCTTTTGGTGCAGGTGCCGTAACAAGATTTTTCCATGGACTCACAGCCCAAATGTTGCCTTTACAGGCAGTAGAAAGCATTGTCTGGTGCAGAAGAGACGCCTGCTCCGGAGTGCATGCAAACATGTTTTGATGTGCTGCTTTCCTACTCCTTGGCTTGTGTTATGGGAACAACATCAATATAGTGGGAAATCCTTTTAAAACGTCTAGTATTTCATTGTGACTTTGAAGACTGCTGCCCTGGCCTGCGGAACAGAGCTGTGCTGCCATCTCAGAGGAATGTGACCCTGCCTTTCTCCACACGTAGCCACCCTGGCTGAGGGCCTGTTCTGATCAAGCAGACGGTGTCTTTCCATTCAACCACCTTTCATTCAACCACTGAAGAGAACTTTGTTCTGCCTTGCTGTCCAGCTGTTATTTTACAGCTCTGTGTTCCCAGATTAAGGAACCAGTTATATTTTTAACTCCCAAAATGTCTTTCCCATTAGTGCTTTCCCACTTGATCTGCGTGGGTGGCCCCAACTAACGCTTAACCTTAGTCAGTCTTCCACAGCTGGTTTATCCTGTCCCCTGCCCAGCCCAGGAATGGGTCACTGTCTTGCACCCAATTTGTCATCTCTATTATAAACTGCACATTTGAGGATTGGCATTTTGTCCCCACTGCCAAATGTCCAAAAAAGTTGTCTCTTCCCCCCTCCTTGCTTTCTCCCCTCCCTCGTTTGAAGCTCTTTGCCCTAGGATTTCCATCTCTGTCCCATGAACCCTTTCATTTTTGGTCAGCGTTGACAGGTTTAACTTCATTTTCAGAGCTCACACTTGTGCTGAAAGCACCTGGGACTTCCCCTTGACAAGACATCTTAATTTGAAATGCTGAGATTTGTGGGCAAACTATACTAGGGACAAGTCTTCCAGCCTGTGAGAGGCTTCTGGAATTGCAGAGTCCGTAAAAAAAAAGTAGAACTCACATGGGGTAAAAAGGGAATCAATAACTATATAAACGTATATTTACCTATGATGAGCAATTCTATTTTTTATTATTTTAAGGGAAAACTAATTTCATTAAGGGCTAGATTCGTGTTTTCGGGGCACTTCACTCTGACAGTCCCAAAAATTCCTCTCATTTAGCCCAACCCCCTTTCTCCTTGTAAGTAGTTCCTACTTCTAGCCTGTCAGTGCATGTTGGACCAGGACACAAACAAAGTGATCTGCAAATAAGGTTGTGATCCTTATAAGTTTGTGACAGAAAATGAGTTTATATCCTCATTTTGTCATTCTTTTTAAGTCTTTGATGGAATTCACCACTCCCTAAGATGGAGTGCTCAGCCTGCAGCATACAAGCTGTTTCCAGCTGGCCAAAAAATTCATCTCACAGTCTGGTTTTGGCCACCTTTCCTTAGAGTCCCTCACATTTGAGTGACAAACTAATAAATTCATCTGGAGGACTAATAAGGACAGAACAAGAAATTAACTGGGAAGGAAGAGAGATGTGAAAGCAAGTGTTAGTGCTGTCCTGACAGCAGTTTGCCAGCTACAGTGACAGATATTGGTCCTTTTCTTTTAACACCTCTGGATCTTCACAGTGAAGGATGCTCACCTACTCTGACATCGAGGATGACATTAAACAGCATTTAAGTCTGTGTGTTTGCTCTAAATCTTCCATAAATTTTTGGAGCCATCTAGCAAGGACTTGGAAAAGCTTAGGACTTTATTGTAGCAACTTGCTCAAGTCTTGGATGGAATCTACGGATGGTAGGAGGGATAAATTCAGGGAAATAGTTTCTTTGGACATGTCACTAAAATATTCACCTGCAATTGTAGCAGCCTTTAAGCAGCTATTGGAATAAAAGGTACAAGGCAAGGAGAAACTAATCTCACATCATTGCCTAAAAGATTTTCTGTTTCCTCAGCACCTTTTAGGAAGTGCTGATGTCAAACCCCTCATTTGAAGGGAAATGTCCAATTTGCCTTCAGACACTGGGATGTTCATCTCAATCACTGAGGTGGCCTTGATAACTTCACCCCAAGTCTAAAGCTGTTCCCACACTTACCCACAGAGTGACTTTTCCGCCTAGAATTTCCAGTTATCTCTGTATGTAACTGACTTCCCTTTCCCCAGTGCCCCGTGCAGGCAATTGCATTCATATCCAAGTTCAGCTGAATGACTTTTTCAAGGAAGAATTTGTGAAGTGCTGCCAAACGCTTTACTGCTAATTTTGTGCTTTGATTTCTAAAAACAATGAATGATCAGTTTTATTTGGTGTGTTCTCTTCATTGCCCTATAAATCCATGGCGTTTTATCAACCATGGTTGGATTATCAAGCACATAACTCAGGACCCACTAGAAATTTTTTGAAGCTTTTTGCAAACTTCCATCATCTTTGGATCAAATCTTAAATGCTTACAGATTATCTTTTGTACTTCTTTTATCCTGGGATTTTTAAGCAAAATTTATAGCATGGGAACTAAAAGGCTTGATCATCTTATTGTTCCATTTGGGTTTTTTTTTTAGTGAACAACTGTAAGTTCCAGGAATAAAATCACTAATGAACCTTCTTATTACCCTGATCCCTAAAAGCATTTGAACATGTGCTCAGGGGTGCTTTAAGCACAGGGTTAATCTTACTGACTTCTTGACGGCTCTTTTTCCTTTAAAACTGGACATGAACTTAACGACTATTTTGGATCAAGACTTAAGCAAGCCGTTAGAGTGAGTTAATCCACTTTAATGCAGACTGAGCTATGGAACTGACTCTCAGTAAATCCAGATTGTGTTTTTGGGGTGTTTTTTGGGGTTTTTTTGAGAATGGATCGATAAACCACTCCTACAGACACTATTAGCAGAGACCCACTAAATGCTTTAAGAATGAAAATCTCCCTGACAGAATTTCAACTCAAGGTATTATATTTTACTTTGTTGGGAAAGGGATGGATGTTGCAAGGCAAAGGGGGATGAACCCTGTGAGGGGAAAAAAACCCGAATTACTGCTGTTATCAAAGGTCAGCTGATTTTTCCCTTAAGTTTGCAAACTTTTGGATTTTGTTTTTCCTCGTTTTCTGCTTTTCTCTCCTAAATTTTTTTCTTTTTTTTTTCTTTTTTTTT
>VWZT01015193.1:163795-201322 GCA_013397055.1 Pachycephala philippinensis
AAAAAAAAACAAAAAAAACCCAAACCCTCAAAGGGAAAAAAAAAAAAAAAAAAAAGAAAAGAAAGAAAATTATCCAGCTCATAAATGTAATGAGCTTCAGGAAAATAAATACTCGTTTTTTTTCGTTTTTCCACAGAGATTAGTTAAATCATTAAACTAGCGATGTCATTGCTGAGCTCTGCAATCACCTGCCCAGAACTACAGGGACCCACAGTGGTAGTGAGTGGCCGACTTTCCCGGGAAAGGTTTTTGTTATCCTCGTATTGCTTGGTTTTTTTACACCACATCTGTGCTTGCTTCGTCATTCTGCCATCTGCTGTAACAAAATACAGACAAAGCATTTCAGAGAACAAATCCCTCCACACTTTAAAATGCTACAGCCTTTTACTTCTCATAAGCTGTAGTGCTTATTATGCTATCCTTCTCCTCCTCCTCTTCCTCCTCCCCCTGTCCCACATCCATGATGAATTACACACGCTTACCAAGCATGGAGAACACAGAATCCCATTGCTTTTGCCACAATGTTTCTATTAAATGAAATGAATGTTCCTGAGCTTGACTTCGCTGCGCAAACACGTTCACCAAGAGGTCAGAAATAGCAGGTCGTTATCATGAAATTTTTAATTTTGAAACTCCCAATCAGGCTCGTTTCCTGTTTGGTATTGTCTGCAGATACACAATGCAAAAGCCTCGGGTTGCTAAAGAATCGAAATAACAGAGTACGAGCAGAGTGGTTTTGAGCACACACTCTGTAAAGTCCAGTCAAAGTTTCTTCCTGGTGCAGCCGCACAAATCTCTTGGTAGCAGTAAACTCTCTACACAGACTTCATTCCTGAACACATGTTCAAAGGTGATAAAATAAATGCAGATGGTTTCCCAAAACCTCAGTGGAGCACTTTTTGCTGTTACTAAATGGACTGGAAAAAAACTAGGGGAAAAAAGCGGAGAAAATACAATTTGACACAGACAGGCAATTTCAGAATAGCATTTGGTCATTTGGGAGAAAATCTAAATAAAATGTGTGTTTATAATGATCTATTGGCAAAACAATATTGACAGAGCATCTGAGCTGCCTAATGGAAGTGATTTTTAGAATGTTTAAATTAAACTGGCCTTGAGAGCTGAATATTTTGCTTAATTACTTAACACAAATTTAAAAAATACTTGGATAGGAATTTTGAATTCCTTGTGCCATGACCGAAGCTGACAATAAAACCATCCCTGGCTACAGTGAAAAGAGAATTAGACCTTAACCAATTTATTACAGGCTTTGTTTACAAACTTCTTACAAAATTATACAGCATCTTATGTGTACACAGGATTTACAGGAACGCGTTACTGATGTGTGGGATGGCTTTGCTCTCTGGTCGAGATCTGCAGGTTTTTCTTCGCTTGGGGCCTGATCCAGCTTCCACCGGAGAAGGTGAGATTTTTTTTTCCCATTGACTTTAGTGGAAGTTGGATCAGATCCAGGGGGTAACACTTCCGCTCATTGTTTTCCTGGGGTGGGAAAGAGGCAGCCAGGCTAATAACCGTACACACCACTCTCTGTTCTCATCTCATGTGTTTCAGATGACAGGCATATTTACTCCAAGACATTTTTGCTGGCTGCTTGTAAAATACTTGTTAAAGTCAAGAGTCAAAAACCAGTTCCTGTTACTGGATTTACAGTGGAAAACGACAAATGGCTTTCTTTGAACCTTTAAAGAATGAACCTCCCTTGATTTTCAGTGAGCAGAAATAAAGGCATTAGAATGAACTCCGATGTTTACATTGTTATAAAGCTACATTTTCTTCCCTGTCTTCAATAGATTTTTCTAGATTTACAGTGATGTAAACAGAATTGACATCCACACTGAAGAAACAAGGTAGTTTCTGATTAATGGGATTCCACCAAGCTAAATTGGTCTTCTTACCTCGCCTTCTGACATGGAGATAGACCTATGTGGTGCAGTGAAACAAGGAGATCTCTAAAGTTAATGATCCAGGACAATATCAGTGCTCAGTTGATCCCAGCATCTGCAAATGATCTTTATTTGGGAAGTCAGGGTGTAAAATCAAGCTTTTAATTTACAAAAAAATCCACTGGGGCAGAACTCTGAAAAATATGTTTATTCCCCCAAGCCAAAAAGATTAGTTAAAACTTAAACTTTCCTACTAGGAAAGGTAACAAAAGCTCTTGTGGGGTTGGGTTGTTGGGTTTTTTTTAATATTTGCCAAGAAATGAGAAATATTCTAATCAGATCTATCAGATACCGAGTTCCTTGTTGCATTACATCCTCTCATTTTAATGACTGCCTTGGTATTGAACCTCTGAAGTTGTTATTGCTTGAAGCAAAGTTAGGATTTAGTGCTGCGAGGTGATGATATTTCCTGTGAGGTAAATACCCTGGCCTCATGCTGAAAATTGAGATGATTCTCAAAAGCTTTGCTTCTGGCCTCCCCTGAAGAAAATACCCATGTGCTGCAACCTGGCTTTCTAACGCACAGCTATTCCAGTGCTTGGCCTCAAGGCAACCTGCCCAGCTCCCTGGTGGTTTTATGGTGTGCAGCACTCTCTGTAAGGGGTTAGGGGAGACCGCACAGTTTGCTGCCTTTCATGGCCTGTTGCACGTCTGAAACTGGTTTTCCAGGAGTGACAGCTGTATGAGCAAAAGTACCCTGCAACCTCATGTTTGAGGGCTCTGATCTCATTTTCATTTGTGATGCTGAACATGCTATGGCAGCGAAAGCTGTAGCTGTAAAACCCTCAGAATAAAACCTGAGGGTAAAACTTTTTGAATAGCTGGTATTTCCCAGCCCTAGCTATGCCTTGGGTCTATCTGGATACAGATAACATGCAGCCCAATCTGAATTCTGTTCCTAGCCCTGAACTCATTTACTTCCCTGGGGGTGGGATCCCATCCAGGGCATTGCACAGCTCGTGTGTAATGGGCCATCTCTTCAAGTAGTGTCATTATTCCTGTCCCCAGTGGAGCTACATGACAATCCAAAGAAGAGTTTGAGATAAATACAAGCTAGCACATTTGCCTGTCCTAAGCAACAACTCATCTGCTTAATTGGGGAACTTCAGGATAACTACAGACTTCATGGATTTTAGCCACCATCCATTTCACATTCCTGTGAAAGGTACTGGGTTTCTCGAGCAGTTCAACACATTTTTCCCCCTGGGAAAGATGAAGAATGGATTGCTGAGGAGAAGGAAGCCTTCATACGGGTGTGTGGCTTTGATAGCCACACCAGGACGTCATATCTTTCGTTACTACAGTTTGCAAGCCAAGGGCTCTTTTAAGGTTAAGACACCACTAGCTTTGTTTCTAATTTAAAAACTCAGACAGAGAGGAACAATCCAACAACATAAGCAGAAGATAATTGATTCGTGTGAGGAGGAAGAGGCTGATCACAACAAACCATCTTTTATATATTATATTAATGATCCATTTAGATCAGTTCTTGGCTTCAGTAAGTTTTGGCTACAAATATTTCAGATTTTTTTCATATTTTTTCAATGATGCACTGGCAGCATTAGAAACAGTTGCAAAACAAATGTGCTTCCAAAACACAAAAGGATGTTCCTGGATTACTAGCAGCCAGTCTGAAATGCTAACAGAGGGAAAATGGTCATTTCACCAGCAGAACTGGCATAATACACAGACATTTTATTTTAGGGCTACCTGATACCTGTAAATTTGACATTGTCTGCAGGCTACAACACATATTTTGGTCCATTTTTCTTTTTGGTGGTGAGGAGTCAATGCTGTGGATCCAATTAAATATGAACGTATAGAGCAGGGAATATAAATATGTACACAACTCTTGGCATCGATCTGATTTTTAACAAGTTTACTAAATGACAGTCACTGGTTTGACAATACTGAATGAAAAATACTGATTTTACACAGATTTTACAGGAAGGTTACGGTATGCTGCCAACAAGCAGTGTCACAAACATAGTCTAAAAAAACCCCCAGAGTTGGCCACAGCAGAGGCACACACCCTTTGCTCTTGTTTATTGAGAGAGAAAGCTTATATACTGTAGATTTGCTGAAGTTTAATAAATAAGGTCAACTTATAATATATATAAAACAATATAAACATTTATATGCTACATGCATATCATATAATTTAAAGTAATAATTTATATAGCAAAGAGATGCAGATCTATGTTCTTCCTATTTTCCTGGACAAGGCGCACACGCAGGAGGTGTCTATCCTTATCCACCTCCAGCCCACCAGTTTGTTGTTTTCTGAAGTCAGTGCTCTGACATAAGTTTGGGATGTCTTGCATTGGGAGTTCCAGTGCTTGTCATCAATGCCACGGCAGCCATTTTTTACGGGCTTGGCCTCTTTACACCTCGTTTCGTAAAAGTATTGCTTAACCGGAGAGTTGCCTGTTTTAATTTCTCCCAGAACAGTCACCTGGTGTCCCCTAATGTCGATGGCGGAGGATTTGTCCGTGACCCACAAACTTTCACTGTCACAAACAGAGTATTCCCCCCGGTGGCCCCTGTGCTCCGCGTACCTCTTCCGCCGGGAGGTTCTGTTCACCACCACGGAATTCCCGATGTAATCCTCCATGAGGTACAGCGGCGGCGGCTCCAGCGGCGTGTTGTCACTCAGGAGGACTCGGGGCGAGTTGTAGCGTCTCTGCTGCCTTAAGAGATCTGTATCCACTGAGATAACTGGCTGGAAGTCTGATTTCACATTTTCCTCTCCATCCATGCCTTGCTGAGTGTCTGTTTTCTGCACCATGTTTTGATAGTTTTCCTTAAGGTCTACCATCTGCTTAGAAAGCTTGTTTTTTAAAATGTCTGCCTGAATGAGTTTAATAATAAGAGAATTTATCGAATCTTCTGGCAAACTCCTTTGATCCATGTTGGAAGACTGGATGCCACGAAGGTAAGCGAGAAATATCACATAAAACAAGATGGACATCACCTTGTTCACCTGTAAGATCTGCAAAGAAACAGAAAGTCAGTGTTAAAACAATCCAAGAGAGAGGTTTGTTGGAGGCTGTAAACATGAAAATTGGGATTTTTTTTAGTAACATCAGTGTCTTTAAAGATAAAAATATAGAGCTATAGAAACACGGGCTGTGTGTTTCTTTGCAGATACTACTTGTTATACCTTAAAATGAGTGCAACTCTCTTCTGAATTTTTTTTTTTTTCAAGATTTCATCTATATTTTAGGCCTTGCTTTTCCTCTTTCTACGTGTAGTGGTATATATATCAGTTAAGCTCTTTCTCTGCAGAGGTAGGTAGTTCTTGGTATAGTATGGCCAGGGCTTGGCAGCAGAGAGAAGCCAAGTTACTTCCACAGAGTTCATTCCACAGAGAAATTTAGTTTCAAAATTGCAGGATCATGCAGAGTAGAAAACTGTATCAAGGCATAAAATGAAAAAGTTCTGACTTTGCTAAATGTTGTCAGGTTTTGTGTGCTGACATCTCTCAGACCCATCCAATTCATATTTATCAAATGTCTTCTGTTTAGTGTTACCATAAGAAGGAAATAAATCCGGTGTTTCAATAGTGCTTTTGTTCTCTTTCTCTATCTAGTAAGGGAAAGGGTTCTCGAAGGAAAATGATGCGGTCAGGTCAGAGAGTGGTGCTTAGGCCTCTGTGATAAAAGTGGGGAGTTCAGATGGACCCACAGACCATTTTGTAGGGCTTGTTTTCAGGATTGGGGACTGGTTTTTTGGTGGTTTTTAAAGAAGTTGCTTCATTACATTTATATAAGGTGAAACAAAACTGACAGCAAGTAGAAATATTCAAGGACAGATTGAGGACATCCCTCTCCCCACCACCCCCTAAAATGGAGAAACCTTTTTCAAAGATTCAGTATTTTGAAAACCATTCCTAAAAGTGCGCTGCACCTTTGTACTTTGCCATGTACTGCTCTGTATGGATTCCCGTGGTCTCTTTCCAATTCTACCTTCTGTCCATATTCTAGAAGCTCATTTGTCACTTCTTTCTAAGCCTTTCTGTAATCTTGTTTGTGTAGCTGAGAGCCATGAGCACCTGGCCAGGGAGGTGTTTTTCTCCTTGTATATTTGGACACCCGTATATTTCGAATTTGCATTTATATTTAAATGAAATCAATTATCAATGTAAAATACTAAGCGATGGAAGCAGACCATTCACTTCAGAGCACACCTGTTTATAAACTTCCTGCACAAGTAGTGGATTGAAGGAGAAAATACAAAACTCATCTTACAACACCCTCGTAGTCTGTGATAAACCCTGACTGCAGTACTACTTCAAGTGACTCAAGAAAGCCTTGGATTTGATTTTCCTGCTCTGCAAACACATCCAGCACATGTCAGAGACCTCTAGCACTCTGGGATAAAGGCACAGAGTCACAGACCATAGGACAGATGGAGTTGGAAGGATCCTCAGGACATCATGTAGGCCAATCTCACTGCTCAGAGCAATATCAGCCAGGACAGCTTGCAGAGAGCTGTGCCTACTCAGGTTTAGAATATCTCCATGGGTGGAGACTCCACAACCCTCTAGACAACCTGTTCAAAGTGTTCAACCACCTTTAAACAAAAAAAAATTAAAAATTCGTGTACCAGCAGTATTTCCTATACCTCAATTTGTTCCCATTGCCTCTTGTCCTTTCATGGACTTCCCTGAGTAGAGCCTGGCTCCCTCTTTGTTACTCCCTACTGTGAGGTATTTCTACACCTCAATAAAATCCCTCTTAGACTTCTCTTCTGCAGCATGAGCAGTCCCAGCTCTCTCAGCCTCTCCTCCTAGTACAGTTACCCCAATCCTTAATGATTGTCATGGACTCACTCCTGTACTAAGGAGCCCAGAGCTGGATACAGCACTCCAGATGTGCCTCACCAGTGCTCAGATGAGGGGAAGGACCCCCTCCCTCCACACTGTGACTAGTCTGTGTTTTTCCCAGGAGAAATTGTGGAAATATCAGACCTCCTGAACAGAAAATTATTCACTTCAAAAAAAATTCACCATCTTCTGTTTAAGAGGGTGAACCATTTTCTGTTTAAGAAGACAAAGGAAAGAAAGAAGAAAAAATCTTTTACTGTACAACCTTCTATCCACTCTAAACAAAACTCCTTTTTGCAAGATTGAGTCCCCACTTCATAGTTTGGAACTGCAGCAAAATCAGAGCTACCCTCTGTGGATGTGTGAGCTGTCCTTTTATGGACAAGAAATGTGTTTTCTCCATTCTCAGTTTGTCACAGTATGAGTTCACCTAAATCTAGACTGTTGCTTGCAACAATGTTTTGCTTTTGGGCGGGGGGGAAAAAATCGAAGATGTTCAGTTACCATACAATTACTGTCATACCTAAATAAATACTAACTTAATGTAGATGGATCTCAGAGCCCAGACCTTTCCGGATAAAAAATTGCCGTGCAATTTCACCTTCCCTCAGCGTAGGATTTGCTTTTAAAAACAGTAAAAATATTATTAAACAGATGTCATTGAGCAGATTTCTCGCAGGACCCGGAATCCACACATGGGGTGATACACAAGCCCACAGGATGGTGAGCAAAGCTCTGACAAGGCTCGGCTCAAAAGCCAGAAATATTATTCATGCCAACATGCAGCTGCATGCAATCACTGCTCTGCTCAGTCTCAAAACTAAGTGGCACTAGCAAAACACACAAGTTGGAGCAGGTGATGAGGTGGGAAAAGTAAGGCTGGAGTTCCTGCAGGCTCTCTTTAATGTCATGCTGCACACAAAAAGGAAGGGCTGGGGACCTGCGAGTTGGAGCAGCTAAAATGAGCTATTTTTCTTCTCTGTGGAGGAACCACACAATGGGAAAAATGTTGAAAAGTGTTTTCCTGAACTTCATGTGAAATGTCTTGTGGATTTGGTGGGAAAGATGTTAACTTTGAATTTCAACCTGTAGTTTGATTTATGCTTTGCAAATTATTTGCTGCAAAAGTAAAAAAAGGTTTCAGAACAAATCTTTATATTTTTATATTTAAATTTTATATTTTTCTAGGTGCAAAACTTAGAGAGAAAACACAAAGGCCTGGTGAGATTACAGTTTTCAGGGAGTTCCTCCAACCTAGGAGATTCATAAGTGCTATTCAGAAGTTCCAGTCCATGACCAAAAATTGTCAGGCTGTCCATAAGGTCCAGCACCTCAGAGTATGTCTAAGGTACTGTTCTAGATAGGAGAAATGGATGTTGCTCGAAAACTGCAGCTGGTTTATGGCCTTGGCTGTAATCTGGTTACAAGACACATTAAAAGTATATTTGTTTGCAGATCTGGGGAGTACTGCATTTGCTGAATGGCTCTTTGCCCAAAATGGAACGTTGTGCCTGTCTGAACTGTGGATAATTTGAAATTTAATTGGCGTGTGTGTTGTTAAATCCGTAAAAAAGAGAGGAAAATGTAAAACATTAAAATGTTTATCCTTTCATATTTTCAAAGCAAATAATTCTGGTGTTTCTGGCCATGCCTCCAGAAGTTCCACAGTGCAATTCACAAAGCAGAACAAGTGCTTACTCAGTGCAGCCCTGTGAATAAATTATCTATAGAGGGGACTTGGCTTGGAGGCAAGATTTCAACACACGTGTCCTGTCTGAGGGAAGACTGACTCAAATTCCAGATTCCTGGGGGCACAGGATTGTGTGGACCTCAGCAGAAGCTACTTCAGCATAAGCAGTTCTTTCTTTGGCATTTTGGAGAATGGTATAAAAATCCCCCAAGAATTCAATCTTTCACATGACTTTTTCTCTTCTTTCATTGTTTTTTTTTGTTTGTTTTTGTGTTTGTTTTTTTTTTTTTTTTTTTTTTTTTTTTTTTTTTTTTTTTTTTTTTTTTGTTTTTGTTTTTGTTTTTGTTTTTGTTTTTGTTTTTTGTTTTTCTTTCCCCAATTCAGATTATTAATTTCAGGTAGAAAGAGTTTGTCCAAGCTAAATTTTTCTTGCTTAGCTGATATTAGTGAGATATTTTTATTGTTCTTCAAGGTTCTTCTTGGAATTGTCCACATGTAAATTCCTGACAAAATTTCATTTTGTCTGTGTGGCTGGTTTGCACTAAGCAAGTTTGACTTGGGGATCGCTGACATTTGTGGCACAGAGGGGAAAAGCAAACAGCACAGAAAAAAAAAGCTCATGCATTGCAAAGCTGGTTGATCTCCCAACTGTGGCTTAGCTTTACTCTATTTTAATGGTTTGTATTCCTGCCGATCACTGCAGTTTTAGCAGGGTATTAATGCTGTCTGAGCTAGGTGGCTCAGGGAAGGTCTAAATTTAGCAGAAGTAAATAAGCTTACCTTTTCCTTCCATCGATAAATTCAATCCCTAATAAACTCTGGTGAATCACTTTCTGCTCTTTTCAGACTTACCACTTTATGTAGTAATGAAAACTTTTGTTCAGTTTTGTTTGTAGTGATTTAAAAATTATGTGTATAGCTTTATTTTGGTCAGTCTCTGAACATTCTACACAGGGCAACAGCGAAACATCATTTAAAACATTCTGCAGAAAGCATGTAATCCTAGCACTGTGAGAGACTGCCCAAGCATTTACTTGTAAGTCATTGCTAAGAGGAACAGGAATAGAAGGAAAAGTGACTGGTGAATTTTACATTCAGAATTGTAATACCCCCTCACGATTTATGTAAGTCGGCTTGACATGTTTGGCACTTTCTAAAAAATTTAGGAGCAGCTTCTGTTCTTCAGACCGAGCAACTAATGATCCTTTGTGGTGGCTGACAGCTTTTTCAGGCTTTTACCAAAGAGGACAGTGTAATTATTGTCATTGTTTGCTGAGCACTGCTTTCACAGCCTCCCAAGTCATGGATTGCCCTGTTGATTCCCTCTTCCTTATAACTATGGTGGGAAAAAATGCAGCCCTCGTCCTCTGTGCTTTGGGGGATGTGGGAAAGGTACAGAACAAGAAAAGCATTCTGGATGTTCAAAAATGTGGGAATATGAAATAACTGTGTCTGAAAATTAGCACTGTGTTTCAGAATAGTAATCAACTGTTTGTACAATATGGATTTATGAAGGTAGATTGCTGCAGAGTGCTGAATGTCCCTGAAGACACTGTGACCCTCCTGAACACTTCCACTTCTCAGGATACGGAAATTTCAACACATACACATTGAAGCTAAAGCTTTCACAAGAGACGGGCCCTCTAAGAAGCTGAAGAATTCAGAGACAAAATCAAGTGGGACCGAGCGATGGCAGCCCTAAGTGTTAACCCTCCCATCCTGAGGACCAACCAAACTGGAACACAGAGTGAGGGGATTTGAAACTGATCCATTCTTCTGGCACACGGGTAGGGGAGCGCAGATACACATCTGAGGGGGAGCCCACCAAAGTTTCTTCATTTCTGCAGCAGCTCAGAGGTGTATTAATTAATTTACTCGAGGCCATTTTCAAAAGAGAAGACACATCTGAGCCCCAGTAGCCTCCGGTGAACGGTATATACCTAATTCCTTATGGAAATGGAGTTCAGCCCACGGAGTCACTGACATTTCCTTTTCCTCTTCAAATGACTGGCTGAGCAAAGCGCAGCAGGACAGCTGCTCACCCGAGCATGTAAAACTCCTCTGCACTTTGAACCAACCCACAACACTATGGGGGTGACCATGACCCTACTAGTCACTGGGGAAAGCTTTCCCAACTGGTGACATCTTCCTGAGGGACGGTTTTGTGATAACACATCTGCTGCAAGGAGCAGTCTGTGCTCTGAACAGTCAGATGAGCTGCGTGGAGTACCCAGGTGATTGCAATGGCAGGTGTGTGTCTACATTTGATCCTTGCACAAATATATCTGCATTTTTTTGGAGATCAAGACAAGGCTGCTGTCCACATACCTGTCTGATTCCAAGAGAAAGGTCAGGAGCAGTGCCTCTGTGCTTACCTCACTCTCTGGAACAGCTGCTGCTTCTCACACCTTGTGCACAGTTAATTCTGGCAGGTTTTGGCCCTGCACCTCCCTCCCCCGCCACCGCCACCAGGGCACTTGAGAGCTCCCTGGAGGCATTTGGCACTCCCCAGCATCCTCTCACAATCCCACTGGGGGACTGGACTATTAATAATGTCCGGTACGATATCAGCAGTCCCAGCTACATCCCCAGGTCTATAATCAGCTACAGGAGTAGGCAGGCTTTTCTCAGGCACAACGAGGTCCTTTTCCTTTCCAGTTCCTTCCCTCACTGACATTTTTGTGACACAGTTACATGTTTACACCTGTCTGTCTACGCCCTGACTCCTGTGGTATCATTTTGCATTAAGCAGTTGACTGATTAATCTGTGTATTGAGGAGGTCAGGACAAGGGGTTTGAAGGCTGGGATCCCAATTTCCCTGGTTTGTTGGAAGAGTTTTGTCAAGTCAAAATGTCTGTTTGTTACTTTCTGTATCTGCAGAGGAAGGAACTCTATGGAATAATGGTGGTGTTTTATTACTCTAGGTATATACCCTGAAATCCTTTGGGTTCTCCCGCAAAGAGCTGGCTGATTTTCCGCTACTGGGAGAGCAAAGGCTGGGAGAATTGGGATTGTTCAGCCTGGAGAAGAGAAGGCTTTGGAGTGACCTCATTGTGGCCTTGCAGTGCCTGAAGGGAGCCCACAGGAAAGATGGAGAGAGACTCTTGACAAGGGCCTGGAGTGACAGGACAGGGGGGAATGGCTTCACACTGACAGAGAGCAGGTTTAGATGGGATACGAGGAAGAAATTGTTCCCTGTGAGGGTGCTGAGGCTCTGGCACAGGTTGTCCAGAGAAACTGTGGCTGCCCCATCCCTGGGGGCAAAGCCAGGGAAGTGTTCAAGGCCAGGTTGGATGGGGCTCTGAGCAACCTGGGATAATGGGAGGTGTCCCTGCCCATGGCAGGGGGTTGGAACGAGATGATCTTTAAGGTCTCTTCCATCCCAGGGCTGGACAGATTGGGGTTTTCATGTTGCACTGGCTGGATCAGGCAAGTCCACCTTCAATGCTGTTTGAAAGTTTGATCGATCAATGAAAAGCATGAAATGCAGGCAAATAAAAACAATGCCATCCCAGGTGAGAAGTCAGCCCCATCTTAGTCACAACAAAGAAATAAATCTGTAGTGGGGTTAACAATTTCCACAAAAGCTGAAGTATTGCTTCATATTATTCACTGTGTAATTCTGAAAACTGCCCAAAGTACAAAGAAACCTAAAGGTCATGTCCATAGCTGAATAAATAGCTTGACTTGACTGGACCTGTGCTAATTTTCCAAAAAGCAGAAGATTTGCCCTGATCTTTGCACTTGCACATTTTTTCCTCAGAAGTAATTTGCAAACAGAAGAATAGAAAGCTCCAGCAGCAGTGGAGTGGTAGCGGATAATTTAAGCTGATAAATCTTGTGTTAGTTAACCTTTTCATTACTGTTTGTTAATAGCAGTAGGGCTAAGCAGCAAACAAATTAAATTTGCAGCTGAATTTGGAGGGGATGCAAACAGCAGTAAACAAAGAGACATACAATCTCTGCTGGGGAGATGGAGAAATAAAATATTGGTAGAAAATTACAAAATGAAAGCTGAAGTAGAAATTAAAAGCGCGTGTGCTGGGGAAATGTTGGTATTGAGCAGTGATGTACAGAGGGGAAAAGAAACTTAGAAAGGATCAATATCTGATCAGACCCAGGAATGATCTAAAACTTTGGAAAAGCACAGTATTTATTAAATGCAAATACCAGGGCATTTCATTGCAGAGCTGGAAGGGAATTGCTGCTTCTCATAGCATAGCAGTAAAACAGGGAAAGTGGCTTGAAAGTTGGAAGGTATTGTCATACAAAAAGAAAATCAGGAAAGAAAAGCAAAAATTACTGAAAGGGTTGTAAAACTGACCTTTGAGGAAATTGCCTTGAAGGTTCAAGCCTTTGCTTTGCGCTGGCAGAAAGGGCATGGCAAAAAACCCAGGGCAAAAATCTGGAAAGTGTAAGCCTTGGGGAAAGGGAACATTCGGTTTAGGGTGGGGCAAAGGAGTGCAATCAGGAAAACTGGGATTAAGCTGAGGAAAGGGAAGTTAGGCCGATCATCAAAAGCAGTTTTCAAGCTCTGCAAGATGTTTGTAACAAACCCAAAGCCATGCCAAAGAGGCCCGGGTTTCGTGTTTCCTCGCAGCACTGAAACTCCATCTAAGTCTTTTCTTGAAAGAGTTTGAAGATCCATTAACTTTTCAAGTCAACCTGGACCTACTTTGGCTCAACCAGGGCTGATTAATTGTTCTGTATTAAAGTCAGGCAATGGTTGCAGTTCCTCTTATTTTCATCAGAGAGATGCTTTGAGGGCTTAAGTTGTCCATAATTAAAGCTGAGAGCAGCCTTCCAGATGAAACTCACTTCTTTCACCTCCCCACAATTCTGGGGGTTCAAGCCTGGCCTTGTAACAGATTGTCCTGATTGTTCTACTTAAAAATGCCAGAGGTGGGCTTTGTTTAACTTGGTAGCAGGAGGAGAAAGGGAAGCATCTCTCAGATTATCAGAATTTTGTCCCTCTCCTGCTAGGCTATGAAAGAGCAGCCATCTGGAGACACTGTGATGCTGGATGGTCTGACATGTTTTTACATTTACATTGCTACTGGGCAACTCATTTTTTTAGAAAAACAATAAAAAAACAAACCATAAAGGAGGAAGGAAAGGAAAAAAGAAGCTTTAAACCACTATCTGTTAGTTTTTCTGATATTAGGAAACTCAAAGAGAAAACTATTTTCAGCTTTGAATTTCAATTTATCATTATTTTGCAGGATTTTACATTGAAAGCGAAAGAGTTTCTGTTTTAATTTTAGAAGCTGAAAACATCATCTTTTTTAATATCTTCCAATTTTTTTTTTCTTTTGTGAAGTAAGGAAAACAGTGAAATCAAGCAAACAGAAAGAATAAAGCAAGGGCAGCAAATTCAAAAGTGTTAAGGGTGTCATTAGGAAAAACCTTGTATTCCTAAACCTATTTTATGGGTACAGAGAAGACTTGCACCCACAGGGAAAGAGAAATTCAGGGAATATAGGGAATGCTAGTTAGAAATGAAATGAGCTTTTGTTTGAGTAGAATGAAAATAGATCCTGAAGTTAACCTGAGAGATTTCTGTCATTAAAATGAAAAATAAAAGGCATTTATTTGTTTTTCTGAGAGCTCTGCTCAAACAGATGTTTGCATTGAGGGAGTAGAATCACTGAATCACAAAATCATTAAGGTTGGAAAAGACCTTTAAGAGCATCAAGTCCACCTTGTGACTGACAACCACTTTGTCACCCAGCCCAGAGCACTGAGTGCCACGTCCCATCGTTCCCTGGACACCTCCAGGGATGAGCACTCCAAACCTCCCTGGGCAGCCCCTTCCCACATTAAGATTGTTTAGAAGGAACAGCATTGTTACTCCAGAGTTTGTCCTAAGCACTGAGCCTTGCCAGGGAAGCCCTGCTTCATTTCACCCAAAACTGCACCTGTGTTTGCTTTTCCAAAGCCCGTGACTCCGGGTTTCCCTGGATCCACGCAGAACTACATCCATGGCTACCCCGTGAATGAAAGGCTGCTCTCTGAATTGCCTCTCCCTATTCCTCAAAGGTTCACAGCCCCAAGTCTTGTTAGGCTTGCAGGTGCAAAGTATCTGATGCAGTGTTCTTAAGAAAAGGGTCCCAGGCCTGATCCAAATATTTTAAAACCACCAACAGGAGCTCACTGAAATCAGCATTAATTGGACAAAGCTTTTGCACAATAAGGGAGGCAGGGAAGGACAATGTGACTAAATACAGCTGATGTTTGATCCTTATTTTAACACACACAACAGCATGTAACTGAATTGTTTCCATCAGGACTGTAGTGAGAAATTAGCATTGCTGTTTATAATTAATATCTTTTTCATGCCCTTTGTGCAGGTGCAGTAGCTCACTCACAACCAGCTTAAAATGATAGTTTTAAATTCACTCTCAGAGAAAAAGGAGCCTTGTATTTCTGATAAAACACAAGTGTTTTGGTGGGGGAAAGGTTAGAAGTTTGTTTCTTTAAAGAAGATGTCAGACTTTAAAAAGAGCTTGTACAGAAAGAGCTTGTCTGTTCTTACCAGTTAAATACGCTGGTTAATAGGAGAAATCACCTCTACCAACAAATTCTCTCTGTGACATCATGAGGGCTCTCCTAGAGCTGCTCCCATGTGCACAGTGAGACCCTCGAGTCCTTCTTACAGAGAGGAGCTCACAAATACAATGTGTACCCATGACAGGCTTGTGTTTTTTCCCTTTGCATCTGAATCTTTCAAAAAGCCATTGCTCATTTAGAGGAAAAAAGTCATCCTGCTAATTGGCATTAGTTTATAGCAAATTGTTTATGTGTAGGCCTGTACTGAGGGTAAGGACTGTTCTGGCAAATCCAGCTCTGCTGCCTTTTTTTCCTGGTAAAAATCTGCATGAAGAGGAACTTTGCTTGGGAGTCCCCCAGTTCATCGATGTGCACGTGGATAAAATTTCCAGTATGCAGCTCTCCTCAAGACATGGAAGTGTTCCAGTTTTAACTGTCAGTTCACACTTTGCCATGAGTTTGACTGTATTTGGGGGTTAATACTCCAGGGTGGTGAGAGAATTCTGGTCCCAGTCTAGCAGAATATCTGATTTTTAAGTTTGTGAGTTGCCCTGCTGCAGTACAGACTGCTCACACATTCAGCTCAGGGTTGAATGTTCTGATAATTTACATCCAAAGTGTCCAATAATTTGCAAATTAGGATCTCTAGAAGCCTTTCCAAAGTCAAAGCATGTTTTCTATGTTCTCCCACTCTACTAATGAAATCTCTCCACCTCTGCCAGGTCGAAAACTCATCCGAAGTCAGCCTTGGTTTTTGGAAACCATGGCCGTTTTTCTTATCTTTCAATCCAGATGCCATTTTACTGTTGATGCACAATGCCTTCCCCGCTCCCCCTTGCCAAAATTCCTTGAAAGGGGAATTTTAGAGCTGGGATTACTTTAACACATGTTGTCTCTCACCAAGCATATGATCTCCAGATATTTGACAGAAAAGCAAAGTCTTAAACTGGGCATGTGAGGGAGGCAAATGAGATATACCACAGCTGGCCTTACCTCTCCTTACACGGTCAGTAACTTGTATGGCTTCTTAGAAAACCCCTCCTTACTGAAGAAATTATGGTTATGAGAAAGATTATATTCTAGAAGGGCAGGATAGAAGTAATTCTCAGGGTATGAGAATTAGGAATGGAAAGAGTAATTTTTTAGCAGACTTCTGGTCACGTCTTTTCGGATGCACACTTCATACATTTCACAAAAGAGTCCTGCTCATATCTAACCACCCCAAAATTCACAGAATCACAGAGTCATGGAACGGTTTGTGTTGGAAGGGACCTCAAGGATCATCTAGTTCCAACCCATCTGCTAACAGAGGGTAAGAGAAGGCTGCTGTTTTACAGTTTGGAAAAAAACCAGGCAGGTCGTGTGACTTTTCCTGAGTTACACAAGCCAAAGCTCAGGTGGGAAGAAAATGGAAGAGTGGGCCTTCAGACCTTCCCTCGTGAGGTCTGGGCTGGTCTAGGTTAGTTCTACACACTGAATTAGCCTCTCCCTTCAACTTTTTCCCTGGATTCTGCTGGCCTTAACCAAAGCTGACCAAAATCAGAAGTAATTCCATGCCATATTTCTTCCCACTGAAGTGGCAGAAAAGGGAAACAGTCCTTACTCAAGTGAAGTCAGAAGTAAATGTGAAGCAAGCAGAGCGAGGAAAAAGGATGTGGAAAGCATTGCCAGAGGTGTCCATGGTTGGCTCATGCACAACATCTCAGGTGCCTTGAGGAATTAAGAATAACTTGGAAAGAGCTTTAAAAAAGGATCAGGCCAATGTAAATCGGCTGTAACAGTTCAGTAGTTTTCCCCAGGAACCGACAAAACAATCAAGGGAAGGATTTTTAATTCTGCACATAGGAAAAGCCTGGTCCTAGACTTCAATTTGCACAGTAGAAATCCCTGATTAAAAAGGAGCCAAACACTGTTGTGCTTCAGGAAGTAGGAGAATTAGGGATGCTTACTTTGGACGATGGTGTAACTTTACAGCCTATACGAGGGGAGATGCACAGCTGCATCTCCCCAGGAGCGGGGAACTGAATATATTGTGAGTCAGTCACAGTTCCTCCCTATCTTCCCTCCACCACCACTTGCACTCCCTTTGCTCTGCTACACAAGTCAATTACTTCATCCTCATTTTTTTCTTTCCGTTTTTTTTTCTTCATGGAGCAGTTTACTCTCCCATGCTCCCAGCCAGCTCTTTTGGCGAGCGACGAAGCAGAGTGGGGTGAAGCTTGAGCTCTCTGCACTTCTGTCATCTCAGCATCCCCTCTCCACCCACTTCCTCTCAGCAGGGAGTATTGGGTGAGCAGTCCCTGCTCCTCTGTCTGCAGGAAGAGTTGCTCTGAGCAAGCTGAGCTTGAACAGCCATGGGAGCAAAGCTGGGGAAGAGGGCGGGGGGGACAATCCTCCCTTCCTTTTATATTCCTGACTGGGTACTGGCACTGGCAATGTGTGGTGAGTAGCAAGTGCATCCTGTGCAAATTCTGAGGTAAAGGCCTGTGTTAAAGCAATCACATCCTTAGGAACATTGGAGAGTCAAACATATGGGGGAACTCTTTACAAAAGGTGAGAGGTCAGTCAATATCTTGGGATAACTGCATGTAAAGGGGATAAAAAGTTCTCAGGGCTTTTTGACAGTGGGAACACAAAGAGCTTTGCTGAGCTACACACAGGAGCAAAGGAGTTTTTTGAGAGAAGTCAGCTTTTCCTGCGGCTGGAACTGACGGGAAGCCTACACATATTCAGGAGATATCTCCTATGCCCTCCCAGGAAAAGACAAAACCACACACAAGCCTCTTTCTGTCCTGTGCTCCCATCATCTCACCCTAAACCAACATCTCTTGGCTGAGAGCACCTCAAGCCTCAGAAATTTCTTCCTTAGTGTCATGAAGGCCTCTTTCTTGTCAGCATTTATATGAGGGTACAGTTTGGGATGTCAAACCTCCAGTGTAGCTTTGATTGAGCTATAGATGAGTGGAAAGCAGAAGAGAACCTGGTAGGTCAAGCCTGGGGGATTCAGACTGTCTGGACCATGGAACTCGAGGGCATGGGCACTTGGGTTTACAAGCAAAATACTTTGCTAGAGTTATCCAGCAAAGATAAGACACATATTTTTGGACTGCTAGAATTTAGGGAAATTTGAAAAGGGCATTTATTCTCATTTTAAATTATTAAATGGTATTATGCTTGGAGACAGTTGTGTATATGCAACTCTTAAAAATTAAAGCTCGAGGCCAAATTCTGCTTTTGGTCACGCAGAAAGCAGGCGACTGCAGACTGAGTTGCATAAAACTGAGGTCATAATCTGGCATAAAGTCTGAGCTGGCTTGGTTTTCTCTTCAGCTAATGTCAGTACTGGTAAGCTGTCACGAGGAAATCCAATAGGGAATGTGTCAGGTGTTAATGCTCACAATCAGCATGATTCCAAATGAACTGGAGGAATTTAAGAAACAATGCTGTGTCTTCTGCTTAAAAGTTTCTTGCATAGACTCAAAATAATTCTATAGACTTAAAATAACTCAACTCTGTAGACTTGTGTGGTGCTACTTCAGATTTACCTGGATGGAGAAAGTGTGACTGTTTTTGGAAGATCTTTCCATGGAAGATCTTTAACAACATTGAAAAAAGAAATATACAAATATCTGAACAAGAAGATGGTAAAACAAAATTATCTTCTTGTCCTCTTTTCTGTGCTCTATCACCAAGCTGAAGCTTAGATCAGCATGTCTCCAAATTCTTTCCTTTTCCTTAAATTTGGGAATAATATTGAGCCTAGACTGTGAAGCTGGTTATGCTGGTCTACAGATATGTGGAAGAACAAAAATAACATTACTGTGAGAGAGGAGACCAGTTTGTCTACATTCTAACAGAAGAAATGCCTTTAATGCAGGTATCACTGCACAAAAATGTATTTTAACTTCATTGCCTTCCTCCTAACCTGCAATTTTAAGCAGTGAAAAAGAGAGTTTTATGCACGGTATAAAGACAATGAATGATCTCTCAATTTTCTTTAATTTGTTTCTAACTGAAGAGAAATTTTCGTACTGCAGTAAGGTCTCAGGTTCAAGATTTGAAATTGAAGTTCTGGATTAGTGTTCAATGTTTTCCTTCAGGAGACAGAATCTGAGATACTTAGCAGGGAGGCTGAGGAACAACTTGTTCAAGGACTATTCTGTACTGAAAAGTCTTCACTTATAAAACCCCTTGTGAAAGCAGAAGAGAATACAAAAAATGAAGGTTTTTAAGCCATTGCTATTGAACCTAAATAACATAGTCCTTAAAGTCTTATTAGCTCTTGTCCTTTGTTTTCTGGGAAGGCAAAATTGCAGCCCAATGAAAATGGAACAAACCAAACCCCACAAACACCATTGTTAGGAAGGTGGAAAGAAGAATAAATAATGCTTATCATCATTTCCCTTCAGAGCACAGGCAGTGGTTGACTCCCCTAAATAAATACACAAATAAATAGGAATTGTGTTCCTTTTGAAGCTTCCATGGTTGTAAATTTCCTTATGGAGTGCCCTGTCATTTTCTTTCCTGAAAACATTCATGCTCCCTGCTTTAGTTGTAACGTGTTCCATATGTCACATCTTCTTTGTATGAAACAGTTTAGACTCAGCTCTCCTTTCATCTCCCTGACCTAATTTTAAGGTCTTACTGTGGTGGAGGACTAATCTGGATCAGTTTGATCAGACCCTCCTATTTTATAAATGCCATTTAACACACCACAACTTTTTTTCCCCCTTTTCCATAACAATAAGCCCAACCAAGTCGTTCTTGGTTAAGTGTTGCTCTTATAAACTCCCTTAAATTCTACCTCTAATTGAACAGTGCTCTCTGACTCAGTTCATTATTGTACTACTTGCTTTCATGCAAGTGAATTTTTAAAGTAATGCAACACAGAAGCTTAATTATCTTCTTGTTTTCCTGGTTGGTATTCTCTGGAGTAGATGCCAAGGAGGATTTGTTTTTGCTAAGTTTTTTTTTTTATGCTTTGCATACAACATAAATTTTTTCCTGCTCAAACACTTCTTTTGATCTTATTTCTTGGAATAAATTGCATTTAGCATCTTCACAAGCTTTTTTTTTTTTTCCCTTTATGCCTTCCCATCCATCTTCTGTGTATGAAATGCATGTGCTTAAATATGGTCCAGATTGTTCAGTTCACTAATTCAAAAATTCTCACTCTTGGTGTTCCCTGTGCCTCACCTCTTTCTCTAACACTGGTTTAAAGAAAGGGAAACTCCACTGCAGCTGATAAAGTGAAACTTGTGCAAACTAACCACAAGTGACAAAAGAAGGGCCCCCTCTCTCTCTGATTCTGTTCTATCAATATTCACATTCTTCAGATACTCAAACCCATAACCCTGACGCAATGTCTTTTCACCGGGTTAATCTACTTGCTATCAGTTCAGCTTCTGTTTGTTCTCCTGGTGGAAAAAAAAAATCAAACAAACTGTTCTAAAAAGGATCACATAGAGAAATTGCACCAGCTCAACCATGAAATTTTAACTGAGCCTGTATCAAAGAGGCACTGGTTTAAAGCAGCATCAGTCAGGGACTGCACTATTAGGAAAAATTTCTTCACAGAAAGGGTTGTAAAGCATTGGAACAGATTGCCCAGGGTAGTGGTGGAGTCGCCATCCCTGGAAGTGTTCAAGACACATGTGGCACTTGAGCACACAGTTTAGTGGTGACCGTGGAGGTGCTGGGTGACCAGTTGGATGTGGTGATCTCAGAGGCCTTTTCCAACTTTGTCAACTCTATAGTTCTGTGATTCCATGTTTCTTCCTGCCTCTGACACAACCACATGGGCAGAAGACTCTCTGAATCTGTCTATTAAGGATGGATCTTCACCCTTTCAGTGTCTCTAATTGTGGAAGGCAGCTCCATCTACCTATACATGGTTGTGCCTCTGGTTGTTTCCAGGTGGGCTCCACCTGGCAAACACGCTGTAGGCCCAGGCCAGATCTACACTAGTGTTTTCCATCTTGCTTTTTAAAATAAAAATCTCTGTCAGACAGAGGTTACCTGTACAGCATGGACACAGATGTGCTGCTGCAAAGTCCTTGTGTTGTACAGCTTATGCTTGGGAAAGGGCATGATTCTGGTGGTGGTGAAATCCCATTTTTGTTGTCATGTCTTGTTGTCCCATTAGAGCTTTTTTGGCAGAGGCAACTGCCTGAATTGTGGCTCTAGACAAGCCCTTCTGTTCTCCTCAGCTTCAGGAAACTTGTGATTTGGTATTTTTAGAGAATTTACTTTCATGATACTCCCACCAGGCTGGACGGTGCTCCAGTGACTCCTGTTTTGCAGGTGAAAATCTGTCTGCCAAAGAGACAAGCTGACCTGCCTGAGGTGCACAGGGGGCCCACGTTGTGACAGAGCTGGACTGGAAGAAGCCAATATAAGCAGAGGCCAGAGAAGCTTCTGGGTTTGAACCTGCTGGTTCCTGCAGCAGCACACTGCCTTGAGTAGTACCAAAAATGAACTTTGTTTTGTGTTGTGACTTGTGGTTAGATTCTTTGGTTTCCTAAAAAATCAAACTGCAACCAAAACTCCCGCAGCAGTTTGGATGTTCTTAAATTTTTGTGCTGTGCAGATTGTCTGATAACAATGGCTCCAAGATTCTCTGCCTTGGCTGGATTTCCCTCAGGGGGAATAGCACTTCCATCCTTTCTCTCTGCCTGTCTGGTGACAGTCAAACACCTTAAGGTCCTCTCTCAGCAGGGGCCAAGTTAAAAGTTAATTAGGAGGGACTTAGAGAAAGACACACAGTCTGTATCACCACATCAGACTCACATATTACAGAAATTGCTGGGAATTGGGTGAGATGGACTATGAACACATGAAGAAACATGTCTGGATTTTGCCCCACTATCATTTTTGGAGCCTCTGGGTCTCTGCAGCACGCAACTGTTGTTTCATTCCCTCAGCCACAGTCCCAGTTTCTCCTGCTGGCTCCTCCAGCAAGAGCAGCTATACAGAATGTTCCTTCCTCTCTGCCATCTCTGCACAACAGCTTCCAGAGGAAAGAAGAGCTGCATAACATAGTCCCCCCCTTCATATGCTGTTAAACAAGTACTTTCTTACTCCAGAGAAGTCCCTGAACACTTTAGCTCAGGTGGGCAAATCAGGACAGGCTTTGAATGCAGAAAATTGAGCCAAATTAGTAGGGAGCAATTGAGGTTTACATCTCTACTACAGTTTTTGTGCTTAGAGCCCTGCAAAGCTGAGATGGTGTTCTTTGAAGTGTGTAGAAGAAATTGGTATTACTTGTACTAGAATTTTTCTGCTTGCAAGGAGTTGAAAATGCTTTAAATCACTGGAGCTTGTCTCAGGTACAAAGAACCTAACTGCGGTTTGAACCACTACTTAAAATTGAGAAGAGGGACTCAAAAGCCGAGGGAGTCTCAAAGAGTTAAAAATCATGAATCTGGCAAGAAAAAACATGAGTCAATGTCAAAAAGTTTACAAGCTGATCATCTGAAAATATTTTGGGTTCAGTTCAACAGATCAAAACAGCTTGACTTGAACTTTAAAACAAATAAACAAAAATATGTTTAGAAGCACAATTTGTTTAATTGTTTGAAGTGAACAGGCTTTCCTTCTGCACGGTTTGAATTTAATTGATTAGATTTTTCTGATTCAAAACCTTTTTAGAATTTGGGAAGACTGGGATGTATGGTGTGTTTATTACATAGTGAGAATCTCATGTGATTTCTCTAGGAAGTCTATGACTTGAATGATAATATCATTACAGTGGAATTGTAAGATCTAACAATGTTATCCACAGGATCTGAGGGACAAGGATTTAAAGGCCTTGGAAGTGCATTTTCTCTGATGATACAGGCATCTGAATTTTGTCTAGAAATCCAGATCTTCTGTAGTTTAGCAGCACTGAGTCATCCCACTGGTTTGAATCACTGTGAGAATCTGCCCCTAACCTGAAAATGCTCCAGTGCTTTGTGAAATGATCTCATTCAGTGAAAAAACAACAAACCTTGATTGTCAGCATGTGTCATGCAGGAGCTGGATTTTGGTTTGATGCCAGTGCACTTTTTCACCAGTTCTGAGATTGACAAATTTATTTCTTCCTGAGAAATTAAAAAAAAAAATCACTCTTCTCCTCCCTCCTACCCATCTTTGCTCTTCTCCCAGCTGTCATCACTGTTTACAGTTTGAGTAAGTGAAAATATATATTTACAAGTACAGCTTACTGCTGTGTTTGCTGGTATAGACTGCCTGAGGGCATATCTACGAATGGAGCTCCCATCTCCATCCAGAAATACACCCCCTCCTCTCGTCAGCCTTGCACCTCCCCTGCCCTGTTTTCTTAAGCCGGGTGTTCAATCTTTTCTCTTGGATTCTGAGTTTTTTGGGAGGGAGGCTGGTGCCTTGCTTCGTGCCTGGACGTGAATGCTGTCAGATCTCGAGCACTCAGTGGTGCTCCCATCACTGCCCGGCAGCGAAGGCCAACCCTCCTGCCCTTATCAAGCATCTCCTGCTCCAAGAACCTTCAGGCTGGATTAACTGAGGTCACGGAGCAGCAGAAGTGTCATGTGCCTGCTCTGCAGCTGACTCGCTTCACCTCGTGGGGCTGTGTGTGAAAGCAGACTTGGGAGAAGGTTTTATTTTCAGCTGCAGCCTCGTGCTGTGGCCCTTCTGCACGTGCCCATCGGACAATCCCACAGCATCCTGGTTGCCTGCCAGCCCCAGATGCCAGAAGCATGTCCCCACTTCCTCTTCCCTGACACGAGGAATTCTGCGGGGTCTAGTTCACTACAACACAGAAAAAATGTCTCACACAGTTTGGGGACAGTAAGGCCAGATCCTGACCAAGGCCTGCAGATGTTATTGCAACAGTAATTAAAAATATACCATAACTAACCCAGTGATGTACAATACATTTAAAACTGTGCTTTTCAAAAGGGTTTATAAAAATGTTGTCAACACCCATAGTCTTATCAGATCTAGGCTTCAGCATTGTGCTGATTGTGTTTGTGGCATTCCCAGTGCTCAGGACTTCGAGTCCCGCTGAGACTGAGCAAAAGCTGATGGTTCTTGGAAATTTTTCAGGATTTCTCCTCAGAAGTCAGCTAGTCAGAAAGGAGTGTCCAGTGGTTAAGTCACTAACCTGTGTTCAGCTCCTAACCCCTCTGGGAATTGCCTTTATAAGTTTGGGAAAGACATTAAGGAGTTGTTTATGCTGCTAAAATTAACTTAATTTTTTTTTTTTGCACTGCAGCATTACTGGTGGACATGTAGCTGCTGCATGTTACACCAGTAAAGACAAAACATGTTTGTTTTAGTCTGAAGTGTGTTTGCTGAAGTTGATTCAGTAACACAGTTGAAAGATTTGTTTGTTTTGTAACTAGAATACATTTAGTGTTTCTGAGGTAAAAGAGGAATGCAGCTTTTTAAAAGCTGCGTTTCTACCTGTGAAATGGGAATGAAAGCAATTAATCCCAATGATACTATTGAGATACTGCGATTACTGTAAAAACTGAGAGGTTATATTTGTGGTGGAAGCTGCTGTGGGAGATGAAGATAGCTCTGTACCCAAGGTTCCCTGGGTATATTCAAGTATGGGCAAAAATATATTTAGATATTTGTCTCAACTGTGCATTTCACTCCTCTGTGTCACAACAACTAAAAATAAAAACTAGGGAAAACTAGCTTTTTGCTGGCCACCGTTTCCCTAGCTGCAGAATATCTGTAATAAAGGTTTGCATGAACATAGCTGTAAATGATGCTGCCAGACACTGACCTGGGAGACTCATGATTGATGCAGACAGTGATCAAGTGGTCTGCAGGTAGCTTGAACAGTGCTTGAGAAAGGTGTGAACCCACTCACCCCTCACCTTCAGGAGGATATTAACAGTGGAGTTTCCTGATGTTTTAGTAGATCATAGGATCACAGAACCACAGAATAGCCTAGGTTGAAAGGCACCTAGTTCCAACCCCCTGCCATGTGCAGTGACACCTTCCACTAGACCAGGTTGCTCAGAGCCCCATCCAACCTTGCCTTCACATATTTTGGCTTTTCTATGTAAACAATTATACCGATTTTGCTAATTAAATTTATCCAGACACTTATTTTTGATCCCAGCTTCTTACTTGATTTTATACAAGGCCACACAGAATCAATTTCAGTTAAAAAAAAATTTGACCCTCTTAGTTCTCTGTGTTTACCTGGCCATGTGTAACCATGGAAACATTGTGTGCCGACTCCCTTTGTTATCAATGTGAAAACTTTTGGGGTGATCACAATAATGAAGCAAAGTTTTCTTGTGGATTTGCCCCTTGTACACGTAGTGAAACCTCACAGTGATGGCTTAGAAAAGATCTGAGTTAAAGAAAGAACATGAATACATTCAGTTCCTTTCAGTGAATCATCCCCTCCAGAAAAAAGGGGGAAAACCAGTATGATAGGAAGGATTCCCAAACTCTGGTAAAAGTGCTCACCCCCTCAGCTGACAAAGATGTTTTGCTGCCTTTGCAGCTTTCAGGATGAATAACCAAAGAGCTCTCTGACACTCTGGGAAAGTGACAATGACTTTAAAGCCCCCGTCCTTTCATGGCCTTAGTAAAATGACTCAACATTTTTAAACAGTATAGGTATTTGAGGAGAATTAATGGGATGAGTGCAACTACCAGCTGGACAAGTCCTGCTCCTACACAGACTGTCAAAGACGCAGCTTTCGTGGAATGCGGGATTGATAAAAAAGAGAACTCGGCATTGCATTCCCTACACAGATAAATTTGAACACTAAGGGATTTAGCACATGCAGTCTGTGTAGAATTACCTTTTGCTGATAATTTTGTTCTGCAAAAAAATATGTTTCTTGGTTAGGGATGGAATCACTATACTGTTTCAGGCAAACCCTCTCCTCCCATTTTCGCAATAACTCGCACAGGAAAGCATGAAAATTGTATCTAGTTCCTAAAGTATGTCAGTGAAAAAAAACTTATCACTCTAAAAATGGACATAGAGAAATAAATTACAAGTATGAATAATAGTGTTAAGTAGTCATAGCCTCACTGATCCCAAAAGCAGACTGTCCTTGTTCTCCTGTCACACAGGTTACATGACATAATCAGAGCCTGCGATCCTGTGTTTTTCTCAATCTTTTATGACTTTTCTATCAGTCAGTGGTTTGTAATCTGACAGCCAGAACCATGAACCATACAATGAATACAACTTTAAAATCATTCCAGTTAATGAGTCTCCATGCACTTTCACAATATGCTTTTAACTATTTTCATGCTTCTAAGCAAACAGCTGTGTATCCTGCATGCAGTACATTTCAGGACCAATTCAGCTCCACAAAAAGTTAGTGGGAGTCTGTCTGTCTCCTTTCGGAGAGATGGAATTGGACTGATAAAGCTGTGAGAAACACTGGGAAAATCGTCGGGAACGCTTACTCAGAATTACTTAATGAGTCAGGATGAAAATACACAATCCCTCCAGTATTCCCTAATCCTTCATGTTTTCAATAATACTGAATGTCAAGATACTGGAGACTGGACTTTATCCCCTAAACCCTAAACCAAACCCACAGCGAGACCAAGCAGTGGGGGCTCGGATCTCTTCACATCATTCATCTCAATGCTGTGTCAAGGAGACCTCAATTCTGGGCGTTGAGGAGTGAGATCACTCATGGATCCTCCACCTTTTGCTCCCCAATACTCCCAGGCATGGCAACCAAGGTGGCCCAGATCACCAATTTGTGAACCTGAACTAACCAGCGTGAATGGTCTTCTGCATTCTCAGGCTAAACTCTAACTTCTGGCACTTTCAAATACACAGCCTCACATCATTCCTGCTTTGAAAGCCTGGGAATGTGTATGAATCCAAAATCTTGACACTCTATAGATATATGAACACACTTTCAACATCTTTTCCTTTCCTCTTTAAAGCACCACTTTTTTCCTCCAGGGTTAACGTAGTCGGATTGTAATTTTTTTTTTTTTAACCAGAATTCTCCCAGGAAAATGGCAACTTTATGACTGTCTGTCACTGCTAGTGGAGCTTGACCGTCTGCTGCAGTGTCTGAGTGGTGGCTGACCCACTTGGCACCCTTAAATCATGCAGCAGGGACTTCTGAAATAACAAATCAGGGTCTCATTTACTTGACAGCCCCTGGTTGTGACTGAACCATCACAGTGTGGCACGGCAAGAAAAAATGCTACTTTATATTTGAACCATCTGGAAGCAAGGACTTCAACAGACATGAATGAAAGTTTTCTTTAAAAGGAAACATGTGAGTCGATCCACACAGTTGATCTTTCAAAATAGTGCCCTGAGTAGGAAATCATAACCACTACACTTTGCAAAGCTCAAAGAAAGTAAGAAGAGCTAAGAAAAAATGAAGTAAGTTGAGGATGAGTAAAGAAGAAATCCAATTAAAAAAAAAATTGATATAATTCTGCCATAAATTGATCATGCTAATTACCTATGTATAATACCTATATTTAACAATAAAGCACATTCATCCAAGTGCAAGCAGTCATAAAAACTAGTAACATTTAAAACCAGACTAAGCTTGTCTTCTTGTCAAGCCCATTACACTGCATAAGTGTAATTAAGTGAATTTCAGCAACTTTATACCTTCTAATTTTTTTTTGGTCGGGGCTATTTAGTAAGCCAGCATCACTTTATAAACACAAAGCCAAACCCCTAGAGGAGAAACTCTTTCTTAGAAACAATTTTCCAGTATTAATTTTTACCTGAATATTCAGTTTTCCAGATTTACTCTGTGTGCAGGGGTGGGTGTGCTCCTTTTTGTTGTTGTTGTTGTTGTTGTTGTTGTTGTTGTTACACAGTGTATGGAAGAAGAGACATGGAGCTTCAAATTTTTGCTACACTCAGAAAGAAGTGAGGGGAAACAGATTTAGTTGCCTGGATCCTATGATTTCAAAGGTAGTACAAATGTCCCTTGTATTTTTAAAGATTTGCATTATCAACAGTAATTATCAATATTTTCTTTTATTTCCCTCCAGAAGTGATTGCAGGGGGGAGGGGGGAATTTGCCAGGGATCCTGTTCTCACATCCCAGCTCTGGGATCAAACGGATATTTCACCTTCTACAGTGATTCTGCCTTGCAGTGGAAAGCTGCATTGTCTGGGATGACCACAGGCCATGGTGTCGTCTGTAGAAGTTTCTCTCAAACATTGACAAGTCTTCAGATTTCCCATCCAGGTTTTTTTGTTGTTGTTGTTGCTGTTTTTTTCACATTGCCTTCATTTGACTCCAGTTGGCATACCAATAGATTAGAGGCATCCCGTTTCACCTCACAAATCCTAATAGCCATAAGGACTGTATTTAATGAAGTGACTCCCACCTCAGCTGAACGAGACTGCTTTGACTACATTACCATGATAATCAACAATTAAGTTGGCATTTGCCAGCCATAACCACAGATGTCTTCTTTGAAGTGTGGGAGAAACAGCACTAATGTCAAATACCACCGTGTGGGAACACTTGGCATGCAACACCAGCATAAGGAAATGGAGCATTTGGCCGTGCTCCTGGAAGATACTGTGATGGAAGTGACATAAATTTATAATTAGGAGAATCCATACATCAACAGGCTCTGCGCCTGCTTTGCTGTAAAGGTGTTGGGGAAATCACAGCACTTTTCATTGTTCTTCAGCTCTTCTGCTGTGGAGGTATCTGAGACAAACACATGCCTGACTGATTTTAAGAAGGCTGCTGAGAGGTCCTCCTTTGACTTTGATCTCTACGTGTACAATAAGCAGAGCCACCCCAGCAATGCCTTTGAGCAAAGAACCACCTTTAAATCACAGTCCAGTAGTAGTGCTCATATTTGGCTTGTGCATGGCTTGCTCAATTACAGTACAGTAAGTTCAATAGGCCTGGAGCTGAACTGCAGCACAGCCATTAATCAGAAACCCTATAAAATTGAGTTCCAGGAATTTATAAATGCATAATACAAATATGAGCTGTTAGATTTTTTTCTGTAAACACTACTCTCAGCTATGTTTCTTGTCTCCCCAAGCACTGGCCAGCATAGCTTGCTCTTGATACCTATCTGCCTCAACATTTTACCTTGCTTTGTACTTGCTTTCCAGTTCACAGGCCTTGGGAAAGGTGGAGAGCAAGAAAACTGTCAGCACCACAAAAGCCTACCTACTTTTTCCCACGGGACAAGCAGGCCATGACCCCCTAGTTTTGCGAAAAACTGTTTGCCTAATTTCTGGACTAAGATGGACAGGACTGCATCCTTCCTACCCACAAGCTAGCAGCCTGTCCATGAAACATCAGAAGTTCAGTATAACCTCAAAATCCACCAAAATACTTAGGAATCTCTCCAGTAACTTCATCTGGATTGGTCTGTAGGGTTCTAATATCTTTGCTTTCGGAGTGGGTAGGAAAGCAACAGTACTTTTTAGTTTCTCTGAAGGCAGGTTCTCTCCGTTTGTGCTTTCCTTTTGTATGAAAACTCTCCATTCCTCTCCTTCACTCCTGTTCTGTGTTAAACCCTCATTTTTAGCTGTCACAGATGAGAGTCTGACATTGGAAAGTTTTTCCATTGGTCCCACCTCCTTCTGAGACCACTTGACCTTCTGAAATGCTGCTTGGTGATTATTTTGGAGAGGGCTGAAAATGGAGATCACTTTCTTTGCCTTCCAGGAGTGACCTGCAAAGGACTTTCCCAGTGAATGAATTTGTTTTCATGTACTCTGCAATGCTCTGTTGTGCCTTATCCAGACTGTGATGGCATAAGCACATGTTGGTCTCTGACTCAAAAAGTCTTGTCAAGTGGGGAGAGGAGTTTTCTTGTAGGTGTTTGGGGTTTTTTTTTTAGTTTGCTTTTAGTTTGGCACATAAGCACACCTCAGTAATTCATAAGGCACTGAAGATATTCATTGTAGCCCAGGTAAATGGAGCTGATGTTTAATTTTTCATTTTTAAGTGGTGATGCAGAACACAATACTGCACATGCAGTTTACAAGGCTCCCACCACTAGCATTTGGACTCCATTTTAAGCCTATAAATCATATGCTAAGTACAGTGCTTATTTGGGTCTGTTAAATATTTCCTTCTCGTTTGTTCTTATCAACATCCAGTAATGATATATACATATGTCATGCACGACAGTAAATATGCAGACATTTCAAGGAAAAGTTCAGTGCCATATCTCTGCTGATTAATGCATAAATGTTTGAAACTAGCATAAAAGCTAGGGCAGTGATAACCTTTAGCAGAGCCCAGAGGAAAGAACACAGCAGATAAATGTGCTCCAATGAAAAGTGCAGCAGCAAAACTCATGTGCCATCCAGCCTCCATTTCAGGGACTCCAGACAATTGTGTTCCCTAGTCCTGTTCGTTCCCAGGTGTATTTCACTCAGTCTGAGAGGCAGGACATTGCATTTTCATCTTTATTCTTCCGCCAGCTGTAAGCTAAACCCATATTTGAAGGCTATAGCAACAAATCCATTAAGTACAGGAATCTCCTGCCACTTTGCTCATCAGTCATTTTAACTCTATCCTTCTATTTTTCATGGTTGTACCAGATGGAAGAGGAATCTCTCCTACTTGATGTAGTTGTGAGAAGCCGCAGGTGAGGCTTTTCATGGTGCTGTTGGTTCCAGCACTACCAAAAATTTAAAAATAGAGAGGGACCTCAAGTGCTTCAACCTGAGGACAAAGCTGAATGATGCAATTGAGAGTAAGAGATCCTAAGATTCAGGAAAACATCAGTGACCTGTTCAGCAAACATGTCTTAATTTTACGGCCAAATCCTGTTACTAATATAGCTTTGCTACAGAATGAGACCTGTGTTTGTACCTCTCTTTCTAAGTGATTGTTTCATGAGGAGAAAATTAAGATATGAGCTGAAACCCCTTGAGCTCAAGTTGCCAGAACAGATTTTTGTCCCTCTTAATGTGACAGCGCAGCAAGGTAAGAACTGCTTGGCTGAAGGATCAGGCAGGCACAGGGTGCACTTCTAACAGCAACAGGATGCTTGGAAAACATGTAATTTTCATCACTGGAGGCTTCTGAGAACAGGATAAACAGATATTTATTTACAGGGAAGAGTTTGTGAATAAGAGAATGGTGGTCTCTCTATTTCCATTTATGATTCTATGTGATTTTCTCTTTTACTCTTTGAGATTAAAATCTTTTACTCTTTGAGATTCCCAGGGCTGCTGCAAGAGGAGAGAGAGGTGTGCCTCACGTACAAAAATGTGTTTTCAAATTTATGGTTAATAGATGACAAAACGAGCACAGAAATGCTGCAATATGTTATTTCAAGTTTTTCATTAATGCCTATTTCTGAGTTCATTGTCTTTGCAAACTCATTGGACAGCAAAAGATAACAGAACCTAGAAAAATCCCCAAAACCTAACCACCAAAACAACTGGCTTAAGTTTTTCCTAAACTCTTTCTTTTCCTTTACTTTTTTATGCCTCATTGTGTAAGAAAAACACAGAATATGACACTGATTCTGTACCCATGCTGTGTATGGGCAGAAATCCAGGTTTGCCAGCCTGACAGGGAATGCATTTAGCCCTGAGCCTGTCTGTCTTACTAAAATAGTTATTGAGATCTGGTAAACAAAATAAGCAACGATGGTTTCAGAGCTTCCATGAATAATTCTGTGCAACCGCGTCTAATTACGATTATCATAAATATCCTCTGTTTACATAACACCTCCGTGGATCTGCTGAATTCTCTGTGGCCTCTATACGTACAGTGCCATGAAATGCAAACATTGCCTCTTCCTAAACAGCCCTTAACAACACACTGTGAAGGCTGCGTGTGGAGGGAGTTATCAGCCAGGAATATCCGAGCCTGGGTTTATAAGGAAGAGCACGAAATCTTTTATTTCTGAATGAGATACAGCAGTGTTAGAACAGCAAAAAATCTGGTAAGAATCTCACCAATACTTCAAAATTCATAGAAAACTGGAGTTATCTTGGACAGGTAAAACCAGGGGTGAGAATTAAGCACTTTTTAAAAACACTCACAGGTAACAACGCGAACTGTAAGTACCCCCTCCTTGCAGAAAGCCAGCTAAGCACTCTCAGAAGTCTAGCACATAGCAGGTGTTGAAAATGGAAGTGCAATTTCCCAGCTAGGCAGACATCCAATATTTATGAGCCAAGTCCGTGGAAATCGCAAACTGCCAATAGGGACAGAATAATTTAGCAGAAAATCAAGCAAGTTTTCCACTTCAAGAGAATTTGTTATTCACCTTGTGTCCGATCCTACTCCTACCAGTGTCTGAATGCATTGTCTGGGGCTGAAGCAATCCTACAAGACACTAAAACAAAGACATGAACATCCTCGTGGCTAGAGCTGATCACAGCTACGTACGTATTTGGCAGAGCCAAGTGATGCATGGCTGAGAAAGAGAAAAAAACTCCCACACACCTGACAGAGAAACCAACCTGCTGACTTGCAGCAGCACCTCTCATATTTCCTAGGCAGGGTTTTAAACCCAGATTAAATATTGCATTCACATTTTGACAATGTCATGATTTTGTCAGATATGCTTAGAAACTTCTGCCATGTTTGGTGGAAATCGTTCATAATCAACAAAAGCTGCTCTGAGATCTCTGGAGCATGGAAATGCGACCCTTGCACTTTCGGACCGAGGTCAGAACCAGAACTGCAGAAGTAGAATGGCTCTGGAGAAGCAGGTCTTGGACACACCTCCTGCCCAGTCAAAATCCGAGGCACTTGGATTCTCCCTGTAGTTATATGAGGAAGAATTGATAATTGCCAGACAGAGGGATCTGCGCCTGTCAACACTCCTAACTCAAAAGTCAACTCCCAAATTTGCTTGAGAATTTCCTGTCTCCTTCTGATAAGGCTCCTGTCTCCTTTTGGCAGACTCTCTACACTGAACTGCCAAGCTATGCATAACAAGCCATGTTTCATGGGTCTTTGCACAAATTTGGAAACTGCTGGCACCACCACACATGGCCCAGATATCACTGGATCAATGCAGAGCATTAAGGTGTGGGGAACTGAATGAATATGTCAAAAATATTAAAATATTCAGTGAATTCCCCTTTTTCCTTCTGTCTGAAGCTCACTCTGTTACAAGACTGGGGAGGAGGCTGGGCTCAGGCTGAGCTCTTGGAAAAATAGGCCCTAAGTGCAAGAAGAGCTCGATGCTGGGTCTCTGTAAGGGTGAAATCCAGCCTTTGAGAACTAGTTTTAAGTGAATTATGACAGTCCTGCCACCACCCCAGTGTGTTTGTTATTTAGGCAGACATGCCAAATAACCTCCACGAAGCGACTGCTTTTTTTGAGCTGGAACTTATTCCTGGACAGTTTGTTGTAAGCACTTGGTCAGAGTCACAGCAAGACACTTTGGAGCCTGTTTTGGCAACCCTTCACCCTCCTTCCCCTCTTCTTTGAGCTCCTACCAGCTGCTGCCAGCAAAGATTCCTGCACCCCCAAAGATCTGCAGGGTCTCCTCTGGGAAAAGTGGAGCAGCTCTGCCACATGTCCCTTTCAGTGCTTGGTCCTGATCATCTTACGCCTTGCTTGGCTGAATATTCCAAAATGTCAGGCTGTACTGCTAAATGTGTGGAATGGGTTTGTCCTGTCCTCTCCAAGACACTCTGCTTTCAAAAAGTCCCCATACAGAGACTTATTTTTGCAAATTTACAATAACCACCCTCAGATCAAAGTCCAAAATTCCCTTAAAAGTGCATGAGCTTGAAGGAGTGATTATGGAAAGCAACACAAAAAGGGGAACTGAACACTGACAAAATGATTTTCTTTTTTTCTCTCAAACTGTACTTAATTTTTTTTTAAGCAGATGCATTGCCTATAACCTGAAACTACATAGGTCAACACAAAAGGAATTTTTATGTGTAAATACAAAGGTGGTTTGTATCAATGTGTCCACAAAATTTATATTGATATGCTTTAAGAGACAGAGGCCAAAGACAGCTTTGCACTTGATCCATGAAAAATGAAGTTTTTTCAACTGAAATACCTCAGAAATGTTCTGTTCATCTGAGGAAATCGGGTTATACCCCAAAAGCTGAGTGTATAAATGGAAAAATATAAAGAAATAACTTGCTCCCCAAAACAAAAGAAACAAGAATGAATGAATGAATGAGTGAATAAACAACTGAATGGATGTCAGAGGGCTGTGCTGGGGTTTAGCAATGTGTTAATAATAAGAGCCAGTGGAGGAGTATTTAAATGTGCAGTACCTGGGTTCTAGCAATGCATTACTAATTACAGCTCAAGGAATCTTCCTTAAAGCATTCATTCAGACTGGTTTGGGTGTGAATTCATTATGACACAGGCAGACTGATGCCTTAGGTTTTAGCTTTTGTATTTTTTGAATCCTGTATTCCCAGTGTGTGACTCTGCAGTGTCCTGTAGCCTGTGAGCTGCTGCTCTCTCATGCTAAGACAGACATAACAAAGCCCCTCCAGGCTGCTCTCCAAGGACACCCAGCCCAGCCGAGGCCCAAAATGTGTAAACCAGCATCTTGAGAAGGGGGGCAAGCTGAGGGGAAATTACATCATTAGCTAAAGTTTAATTGGTGAAATTATGCTGATATGCAAATGGACCAAACCTATAAAAGTGTGAAGAACTCGGGACTCGTTGTCCATCTTGGGTGCAGCCTTTGGCCTGCCCAGGGTGTGCCTCTGAAGGCCTTTCAAATAAATATCCACCTTTATTCCCTTACTCCTGTCTAGTCTCTGTTTCTAGGTTGGCCTCTTTAGGCATCAAGACCACTGCCTGGCAAATTCCCACCCCGAGATATTTGCAGTGCAAGGGTTCAAAACCAAAACACAAATCCCAGTGAGTTGATCCTAGTACAGCCTGGCAATTCAAACACACATGGTCAAGCCGGTCCAATTCTTTTTAAAGAATTTTAAGGGATTTTTCAGTGGTGAGCACGAGCTGTCTGTCACGCGGTATCTTCAGTGCATGACTTGAAGATTTTCACCCAATAAAAAGGCAGGACCTTTTTCTTTGGGGAAAAATCTCCACATACCCATGCCCAGTGAGAAGGGCTGCATTTTTTAGATGCACACCCTTCTACAACCAGGTGATGAAAGGAATTTACTCACTTAAGGCTCTGTGTGAGTGCAAGTTCCAGCTTGTTGTGGGGGAAAGAGCTTGAGAGCTTTGGTCCCACTTTTCTCCAAAAGCATGACTATCACTCTCAGGGACTACTGATCCCTCTGAAACAGCTGGACTGATCAGCAAGTCAGATAATTGCTTTTCTTTTCCAGTATCAGGGCCTCACTATAAACCTTTGAGTTTGCTGGGTTTACAGAGGCACTAAATAGGAGGGCTGTACAAACCGGGCTGTCAGCACTGAAGATCACAGGTTTACACTGGGAACAAGTGCTTCCCTCACTGCAACGAGCAATAAATAAAATTAAACAGGACAACAGATTGATCTTCCATCTGAACTAGAAAGGAAAGCTGTCTTCGAATTATTTCAGGGCAAGTAACCACCAGAACACAAAAAAAAATTAAATAAGATATATCTGCTTTTCCAGAATTCCCAAACATAGAGACAGTCTGGTCTGACTCCCAATTGTGTCTAAATAATTGTTAAAAATTAGGTATGATAACAAAATAAATATGAAAATATTTGTTGGAACAGAAATATTCTTTAGCCATGCCATTATTGCTTTAGAATTGGGCTTGTTCAGCCTGGAGAAGAGAAAGCTTTGGGGTGATCTCATTGTCTTGCAGTGCCTGAAGGGAGCCTACAGGAAAGATGGAGAGAGACTCTTGACAAGGGCCTGGAGTGACAGGACAAGGGGGAATGGCTTCACACTGACAGAGAGCAGGGTTAGATTGGATGTTGGGAAGAAATTGTTCCCTATGAGGGTGGCAAGGCCCTGGCACAGGGTGCCCAGAGAAGCTGTGGCTGCCCCATCCCTGGAAGTGTCCAAGGCCAGGTTGGATGGGGCTCTGAGCAACCTGGGATAGTGGAAGGTGTCCCTGCCCATGGTAGTGGGGAGGGACTGGGTGATCTTTAAGGTCCCTTCCTTTTAGATTGCTTTAAATTCACATTTTAGGCTGTAGATTAAAGTTTGGCATTTCTTTATTGTTGGGGGTTTTTTTTATTATTATTGTTCACATGAAGAAAAACTTTCATTGCAGGGAAATTAGATATTGCCAAGAGAAAAAGAAGCAAGGTTGAAGAAATGTTGACACAATTTTGATTGCAAAGAAGGAATTCTGAGGTGAAGACACAACCATTGCACTGAATCTCTAGAAACATCTGGGAGGAAACACTGCAAGGGTCAGAGTTACTAAAAGTCTTTCATGAGATGGGAAGGCAAGTAAGCAAAACTGTTAAATCATCATCTGATTAAGTAGATGGAGATGTAGTTCAGAGGTCTGATAAAGCAATTCTTTTTCTGTGCCTCTAAAGAACTTTGAAAAAAACCACAACCCCTTGATTTTACCCGTTAAAGATGGTTTCAATTTCAGTCTTTTTGAAAGAGGAATGCAGTGATACCTTTTCCCTTAATTCCTTTTATTTTTGTCTGAGTTCTGTCTAACCCTCACCAAGGCACAGTGCATTGTTGAAGGAGAAAAATGAGAAAAAAAGATCATATGTAAAGCCTGAAGAGAAGAAAGATGATGATGAGAAAATAGAGATGCCAAAGGTCCTCAAAGAGCCTAACCTTTCCTGAAATCAAGCAGAAGGGATTCAAACAAGAATTTGTCTTCTCACAAAAATAAGGAATGCATTGAAAAAGAATATAAGCAGCAATAATTATGTCTTTTTTGTCTTCAGGGCTTGGTCAGAGATCATAGATTTACTTCATTATCACGATATCAGGAGAAGAAGAGCAGACAGCAGTAAAGAAATTTTGAATGGTATCAGCATCATATAAAGTTAAAAAAATTGGGAGAAACCTTTTTTTACACAAGGTGTTTTGAGTCTTTTTCAGGAAATTTCAGGGGAGCTTGTGGGCCTCATCCACTCAGATGATGCTGGGGCACAGAGGCATCAAGCTGAGGGAAAAAAAAAGAATATTACAAACTCCTGATCTATGTTTAGAAGGAAAAAAGTTGCACAGAAGAAACAAAACAAATTGCATGTTTTGGAGGAAAAAAAGAAGACAACCACAGCTGACTGGGTTACCAAACCACAAACCCATAGGAATATGCAGACACAGGAGATAATTGAGGACTACAGGCAAAATTTGACAAAAGGCAATCAGAGCCAACTTGTAAAGGAAGCATCAAGGATTGCATTATGAGCAGAAAAATAGTACCAGTTTATGCAGCTCCAGCTTTTGGAAAGATTTGTTTTGCAAAAGAGAAGCAAAATTGTTCTGCAAAAGATGGCAAAAGAGGGCTGAGGGTATTTACCAAGAAATTCAGCATGTATGCATGAAGAAAAGAAATACAAAGAAATATTGATTGGAACTGTTGGATAACTTTATATGTATATACATACATACATACATATATATATATATATATACATATATATATATATAAAGAGTCACAGAGCC
>VWZT01015193.1:201402-216666 GCA_013397055.1 Pachycephala philippinensis
AGGTTCCTTATTTGTATTTTTGGGGCTCTGTATTATCAGTCTCATTAGTAGGCAGAAGGGAAATTATTTGCTCAAATGTCCTTCAGTAGAAAGCTTAAAGAAGGAATAGCCACTTACATAATAATGAGATGAAAGCCAAAGGTGGTGTGAAATCTCATAAATGAAATGTAAATAAAACATAATTAAAAAAAGGAAATCTACTCAGATAAAGAGCGAGACATCTACATCTTGTTCTGTGTACAGTTAGTGCACATCTATATTTGTACACATATAGAAATGTACACATATATTATACATATATTTATAAAATTACATTTACACACATAATTCCCAATATTTAAAGCAAAAAAATCAGTGATTCAGGCAATCTCCAGAGACTGAACAGTACTATAAAGATTTTTGTGCTTCTGATTTTCCACTCAAAGATTTACAGGTGCTACATTTCCATTGCAAACTGTTACAAGAACAAGGTCCAAATTGCCAATATATAAGTTCAATATAGCATAATATTAAAAGGTTATGACAGAGCTAATGGACTTTAAGTGGAATCCAGACTGCAGTGTTCAATGGAGGGTAGGAAAGACCAAGGCAGACAATTTCCTATGGCATAAGAAGTAAAACTTCCAATTAATTTCTTTCCTTTTTCTGTTCAGAACTGGTTTTCAAGGTAGTTGAACAATTAGGTGACAAAAAGATACTGAAAAAATGGCTTTGCAAAATCATTTATCTTTAGTGTAATTCAGCCCTTGTTCAGACAAGGTTTTGATGTTGATAATTGACAAAGCTGGGCTGGTGATGAACAAACTTGACACCTGGCTCTTTTCATACTGATCCTTCAGTTTTTCCAGATGGCAGAGTTTACTTCTGTTCCCATCTGTTCCTTTTCAGTAAGAAAATGGGAGGAAAACCCAAAATTGCTAAAACATTTTATGGCTTTTAGAAATACGTTGAGGTTCTTTTCAAGTCCTTTGCTCTGGACCACATTCCTGTGGAAGGCTGGCGATGGCACCCATGATTATTTGCCTCAGATCAAAGGTAGGATGACGGGTTTCATTTTTCAGATTTGGTCTGACATGATTCATCTGGATGAGAATTTCATGGATGGAAAAAATGAAAGAGCTGGAGTCACCTCACCAACACCTTCTTGCAAAAAGAGAGGAGAAAACAAGCAAGGAAGCAAACAAACAAACAAGAGCAGTGTCAGACTGCGATTAGATAATTTTTGACAAGTCAGAGCAGAATTTTGGAGAAAGCTGTGCAATTTCAGGTTTGGGAAACTGTTCCTACATTAGGAAAACTTTTTCTTTTTTTTTTTTTTGGTGCAGAAACAACCACTCTCATTTCTCTGGCTATTGGCAATAGTTTCTCTGTTGAGTTCTCAGCTCTTGACTCTGGTCTAAATTTTCACTGCCTCAAGATGAACTTATTCCCTGGGGGGCCATTAGGCTTCTTCCATGTAAGTGGGGTCAGAATTAGGCCTCTGTTAAATTAGTTATCTCCAGAGCTAGCAACTGGCTGTTCAAGAACATTCAGCAGGAGCAAAATAGAAGCTGATGGATGGGAAAAGATGGAAAAAAACCAAAATGAAATCCATCAATGGAAATCTGCCAGGTAGCCAGGAAATAATTTTGGATGCTACTTTGTAGCCTATAAGTTTCCATGTGTTGCAAAAAAAAATCAGTTAATCAGGAGAAAATTCAGAAAGCAATTAGAATAAGCAAATCCCCCTAAATAGCCATAAATATTTAGGGTGTTTATGAATAAAAATGAAAATAATCAGATTTATGGACCTGGCTGAAGGAAGGTTGTGGTGCCCATGTGTACTCTGCTCTGGTGAGACCCCACCTGGAATATTGCATCCAGTTTTGGTGCCCCCAACAGAAGAAGGACATGGTAGTGCTGGAGCAAGTCCAGAGGAAGCCACAAAGTTGACAAGGGGACTGGAGCATCTCCCTTGTGGAGACAGGCTGGGAAAGCTGGGGCTGTTCAGCCTGGAGAGGAGAAGGGTGTGGAGACCTCACAGCATATTCTGAAGGGGATACAGGAAAGCTGGAGAGGGACTCAAGGGGACTGGAGCATCTCCCTTGTGGAGACAGGCTGGGAAAGCTGGGGCTGTTCAGCCTGGAGAGGAGAAGGGTGTGGAGACCTCACAGCATATTCTGAAGGGGATACAGGAAAGCTGGAGAGGGACTTTTTATCAGGAACTGTAGTGACAGGACAAGGGGGAGTGGCTTCAAACTGAAAAGGGAAATACAGGTCAGATATGAGGAAGAAATTCTTCCCTGTGAGGGTGGCGAGGCCCTGGCACAGGTTTCCCAGAGAAGATGTGGCTGCCCCATCCCTGGAAGTGTTCTAGGCCAGGTTGGATGGGGCTTAGAGAACCTGGGATAGTGGAAGGTGTCCCTGTCCATGGCAGGGGATGGAACTGGATGATCTTTAAGGTCCCTTCCAACCCAAGCCATTCTGTCATTCCTGTAGAGGACTGGGAAGATTTCTGATTCCAGTCGTCCCAAAGGATCATGTTGTCCTGGGGGAGCTGGAAAAAGGCTGTAGCTTAGTTCATGTGCCTCACCAAGAAGTCTGAATATGTGAGAGGAGCTTAAGGGTGTTTGCATCGACCTGGCAGAGCAAGGGACTGTCCTCTGTGCTCACCCTGCAGGGTGCTGGCTCATAAAGTGCTGTCTGTGCTGCTGCACCAGAACTGCTTTACACAGCGGGATGTCTAAACACCGGCCTACAGGGTGTCTTTGGGCAATTTGTCCCTGGAGAGCTTTGCACTGCCATCCAAGCAGAAGTAAGATTGGTTATCCTGGTGCAGTTTTGCTAATAGGTGGGAGGATTTGGAGACTCTTCGTTAGGAAAGGAAATGGTAATTTGTATGGAGTTGCCTTCTGGAACTCTGTCCAGATTGCTGCCAGGCTACAGACACACCAATTATCTTTTGGAGATGGTACTGAGCTTTTCACAGACTCACAGAATGACTGAGGTTGGAAAAAGCCTCTAAGATCATGGAGTCCAACCTGTGACTGATTACCACCTTGTCATCCAGCCCAGAGCACTGAGTGACAGGTCCAGTAGTCCCTTGGAGACCTCCAAGGATGAGGATTCACCACCTCTCTGGGCAGCCCCTTCCAATGCCTGACCACCTTTTAGTGAAGAAATTCCTCCTGATGTCCAACCTGCCCCTCCCCTGCCACACCTTGAGGCTGTTTCCTCTTGTCCTGTCCCTGTTCCCTGGGAGCAGAGCTCGACCTCCCCTGGCTGCCCCCTCCTGTCAGGGAGTTGTGCAGAGCCACAAGGTCCCCCCTGAGCCTCCTTTTCTCCAGGCTGAGCCCCCCCAGCTCCCTCAGCCCCTCCTGGTGCTCCAGCCCCTTCCCCAGCTCTGTTCCCTCCTCTGGACACACTCCAGCCCCTCCAGGTCTTTCTTGTAGTGAGGGCCCCAAAACTGGGCCCAGGACTCAAGGTGTGGCCTCACCAGTGCAACCTTTCTTTTGAAAAAGAGCTGTTCTCCAAGAACAGGTTATTTATTAAAATATTTCTGTTACATTCCACAATGATACCTTTTATTTTCCCTTCTTCCTCAAAGAATGCCATCACAAAAAGGTAACCGCTAGAATTTAACTAAGGAAAAAATAAAACTGAAGCCAAGCCACTCATCTAAAATGGTCTCTTGCCAGCTGTTCTACTAGCACCCAGGACTGTGTTGTTGCTAACAACTTGCCCATGGGAAAGCACTCAATCCTGTAGTAATGAATGGCACTCAAGTTGGATGGGGGATGGTATGAAAATTTTAAGTGGAGTGGTGGAAGCCCAGTCACTTGATGAATTTAAAATTAGACATGACAGAGCTTTGAAGAATATTCTATCTGGCTGCCTGGGATCTCAGAGACACAGACCATATTAGGAGATATTAGACTGTACTAGAGATGGATTTTGTTGGGTTTAATACTCCAGTCCTGAGGAATTTCACTTTGCCTCCTAAGCCCAAGAGTCACGTGAGGTAGAAGCATCACAGCCTTGGTTTCTCCAGGTTAATGGGCTTCACTGGCTTTGTCCTTGTAGCTCCGAGTACCAATTCCCTGGTCTGTGGATGGCTGGTGGATGGGTCAACAAGGACACGGGGTTTTGAGCAAGGGTGAGGTCTGAAAGATTTTTAAACTTTGGTGTCCACAGAGATTTAGTTGAGATTTATTAGAACAAGCTGGGAATGCTTCATTTCTGAGGAGGTGACAAATTCCAACAACAATAAATACAACAAATTTGTTGCAATTTTTCCAATCAAAACACCAGCTATCTAATGTAGGCATATTCCCTCCCCTTCTCTGATTTCTATGGCTCAACATACTGAAACGCTTTGGATGTGCATTCATGGTTAAAAAAAATCCCCAAAAAGAAACCCCAAGGCACAAATTCAAAGTTACAGTCTCACAAATTTTAGTAGGATTGCCTGGGTGCAACTGAGCGAAGAATTTGACCTGTAGTCAGGTGGGTTTCCATGTTTGCCCTGATCCTCTGTAAATCAGAAATGCGTTGGAATCAGTGGAAGTGCTGGTGTCAAACCAGAGTCAGGAAAGGCAGAGTCTGAACCAGAGGTGCAAAGAAAGATTGAGGTAAACAAATGAACCCACCAAAGGACGACTAAACCAATAAGCTTTGCTTAACGGTGGTTCAAAACACAGATAACACTGAAAATTTATCCGCTTTTTTTCCAAAGGAATGGGGCAAATGAGAACAACCTATGACAAAAAAAATTAATGGAAGATTTCCTACTAGAGGAAAGAGGAAAAAAAATCGCTGGACTTTAAAAATATTTCTGTTTCCCCAAAACGCAAACTTTTCCAAGGAAGACCACTCCCTATCCTAGCAGATGTGAAAAGCAGCTTTAGCTTCCCAGGGCAAGATTTAACTCCATGAAGCTTTTGTTTATTTTTGTTTTCTTTTGGTAAAACAACAACAACAACAACAACGAAAATTACTCCCCAAACTCATCTTGCAGTAGTATTTAGATTGTTTTTCTTTTCTCAGAACTTGTGATGATTTGTCTTTCAACAGAAAAACTGAACATATTTCCTGAGTGTTTCAGACTTTAAAAAGGCAGTTTGAACACAGATATTTTCTCTGAGCAGGGAAAGAAGTCTCTGATCAGATTAATTCATGAACACATTTTGTATTAATAAATTAATACTTTGTTCTAAGTACATCTAGAGCCCATCTAGGAAGAAAGACCTATTGAGACAATATTTCCTAAAGGTGTCCGTATATGATGAGATGGTTTCCATCTCTCAGAAAGAGTTTTACCCTGTAAAAATCATAGAAACATGGAATGGTTTGGGTTGGAAGGGACCTCAAAAATCATCTCAGTCTGAAAGCGTTAAAGAGTAAAGCTGAAAAAAATGAAATGCGAGAAGGAATGGGCTGTAGATGGACAGAAAGAATGGAAAGGATAGGAAAAAGATGCTATATGGAAGGACAGAGATTTATTAGAAAAATGGGCAGAAAATAAGAGATTTGGAGGAGAAAAGCCTAAGATAATATGTCTAGGAAAAATCAATTCAGAGCAACAGTATTAAATGTTAGGGAGGAAGTTGGAAAGGTATAATTTTGAAAATTAGCTAGCCATGATTTAAACAAGGAATTAGTGCTGGATTTATTAGATAGAAGCTCTTTTACAGTAGAAGGGAGACACAAAAGAGAAAAATAGGAAGTGCAAAAAGTCAGTGTAATCGGAGAAGGCAAGCAAATAGAGGAAAGAGGTCTCCTGGTTTTGGAACATCACTTTTATTCCTAAATGCTCTAGTGCCACAAAGTTTTGGATGAAATTGAGGGAAGTCAGAAAACTGAACAAACATAATTAAGAAATTGAAGAACATGCTTAGAGGAAAAAAAGATCATATTAACTCTGTAAAACAATAATGGGCTTAAACAAAGGACAGCATAAGTCAAATACCTGAGGGATATATTTAGTAAACTGTAACAGAGAAGGAAATTTGCTTGAGCTGTTAGGGGATCTAAGTGGGATAACAGGCAAATATGGATAAACAGCAAAGAAAAACCATCCTTACAGGAAGATTTTTTTTTTTTTTTTAATGTTATGGAGTTATCTGCATCATCCGTTTGAAAAGTCACTCATGTAAAATCTGACTGTGCAAATTGTTTGAGAAATGAGTGAAGGAAATAGTTTTACCTCTCAGAGGAGCGGAAAACATTGAAGTAGATAAATATTTTCTAACTTTTGAATGTACAAATCCAGGAAAGACCCCTCAACACATGAAATGATGTGTCCCTCTTAACAACTCTGGTTTTGTCTCCCGGTCAGATTTATGAGGTCTATATTTGATAGCTAAAAGCCAAAATATCTGATCTTGCTTTGGAGTAGAAACCAAATACTGCCCAAAATTGAGGGAACAGAAGCTGATTTTGTTCTTGCAAGTGTGTCCATCTCCTGCGTGAGGCAGAAGTCACAGAAGAGGATGCTATCTTCGAACTTATCTAGCCACAGAGCTCTTCAAAGGAAGTTGTTGGGCTTAAATTTCACACCCAGAACCTGAATTCATGTAGAATTCAAAGTACTTCTTCCTTCTACAGCTCTACAGTTCCCTGCTAGTTACCTCTGACTGTACTGATTTTGACTTTTGGCAAATGTGGATGAATTTTTTGTAAGGCATTGCCTAGAAATATATATTTTTGAATTAACTGGATGCTCGCATGCTAACTCAGCTAATGTAAGATAAAACATGTAAAATCTATAGTAAGGTCAGACTCAAAATACAGGAATTTATTGCTGGAAGGTGTGAAAGATCAACTGAGAAGAAGCACGTTTATTGCTGCGGTTCCATTATGAGCAGCATGCACAGTGGAAGCACAGGCAATGCTGGAGGAGTGCTGCACATCTTACCCTGCGGGTTGCAATCCTTCCAGAGTGTTTTCATCACCTCAGGTGCAGGTTTTTTAACAGATAACACAGGTGGGCTTTGCTCTGCAGAATCTGCACCTTGTCACAGCTACACAAGCGGTGACTCCCTCTGAAGTCACAGGCAGAGTGGCAATGATTCACACTCTGCCTGATGGAAATGTGGAATACCCTGCCATCCTTCCCACGTGCATCCAAACACAACCACCAGGCTCCTTCTCTGAGCCCGAGATAACAACCAGCAGACTCTGTTTGGACATGCACAGACACACAGCCTTCCCCGACACGGCAGTGTCCTCGCTCACACACAGCTTCGTCACACCTTCCCTCAGGTGGGAATTCCAAACACAAACAGAGAGGCTGAGCTGGGAAAGACCCTTCCTCATGCATGAGAAGAGGTGGAGAGGAGACAGAGGCAGGGAAAGATCAGAGAGGGAGGAGTATATGGTCATGCTGTGATCTTTCATGTGCTTGCTGCCCTGAAGGAAAGGGCCGCCTTTACTGGCTTGCTTGTACTGTGTGAAGGAGAGGAGACTGAACTGAACTGGATGCTTGAGTGAGGTTTTTCTTTTGATTCTTTGGGAAATACAATCTCCCTTAAAGCTTCCTGCAGAGGACTCCCCTTCCCCTGTGGACTTAAGCCTCATGATATAATCAGGAACATGGCTGCGTATGTTCCCTCTAGCACTCATTTCACAACCTTGAAACTACTCCATATCCACCCTTAGTACTTCTCTCTTCACACGCACATCCCATCTGTCCCCTCAGAAAGTGACTGATCCCTGCATCCCCCATTGACAGATGCATGAAGAGTCTCCCACACAGCAACAGCTGCCATCCCTCTCCATCATCCCTACCCACACGACTCCTCTTCCCACTGGCCGTTCCTGGACACCACCAGGAGACACACACACACATGGCCAGGCAAACATCTGCATGGACACCCAGATGTTCCAGCCCCTCGCAAGCAGATTTCCCTGGCTGTGTCATGGCTGCAGAGAGTCCAGGCAGGCACAAATGCCCTACATTCTCCACACTGAGCACAGCTCGCTCGCTCTTGCTTTGTTCCCCTTTCTGCAACAATCTATCAATCCCTTTCTGTTTTCTCAGCCAGCTAACAGGTTGATGCCACTGTTTGATTTTTATTTTCCCAGTGGAGGGAGCACAGTGGTCAGAGGCCAGGGAAGCGCTGGTGGCAGTGGGCTGAGCAGGCTGTGGTTTGTGGTTTCAGCCCAGCTGAATCCCAAAGTCTGGGGCTGCATCTCCCCCTCATGGACAGCTGCTTCACCATCCCCTCCACCTGCTGCCTGCCATGGTGGGAAGTTCACTCCCACCAGAGGAGAAAGGTGCTTCCCGCAGACTGCAGCCAGCTGCGAGCACTGCCAGGAAAAATTATCCAGCTTGAGAGCTTGAACTGGACTCTGCAGTGGGACACCAGTGTGAAAAACATGACAGTGGGTTCCCAACACAACCTATGGCTGCATGAACACCAATTGCTTATCATCTCACAGGCTTCTTGTTTTTATTTCAGGAGCAATTGGTCCTTGCAATGAACAGAAAAGGGATCTATGAACCATGATCCATGGGACTGATATTATGTAAGGTCTGGGCTCAGAGGCTTCAACTTTTCAGTTTAGAGGTTCTGTGCGACCAGACTGACTTCTTCCAGTGCAAGTCCCACAGGATTACTCAGTCTTCTCACCAGCCATGGATGGAAACAGGCACTTTCCTATTCAGTGTAGAAGACCCCAAAGTCCTAGGCGAGCCACACAATTTGAAGATGGTTTTAGACCAGATTTGAAGAACACCTGTTGTCAATAAAAGCAATTGTTTTGAAGGGAAATAAGTTCCTAGTGCTCCTCTCTGACACCCAAGATGTATCCTACATTTACAACCTTCATCCAATTGCTCATTACTCCAGCGCTGCTTCAAGACATGGAGAAAGCCAGTGCTTTCCTCTTTGCTTTGACTGACATCTGTGGTCCTTCTGTGTGCTTCAGCCTAATGGTTGTTCATCCAAGAGCCCTGGTAACTTGTCCCAGAGAAATCTCTCTGCCCTTTTGTGCCAGCAGCGGTATTCAGAAAATAAGGTGCATTGGTACGCTTCTGAATGAAGCTGGTTTAAATATTGTAGTTAAACCTACCAGGATTTTCTAAGGATTATTCCACAATTCTTCATAAAAAGCCTGCAAAAAATCTCTAGAGGAGAGCCTGCCTGCTGTGCAAGTCATGCAGAAGGAAGGTACATCTAGAGCACGTTGGGTCCTATCGCTACCCACGCACCAAACCATTTTCCCGGTTAGTCATCCTTTCCTACCCTCCTTCTCAATACAAACATTGCTTTCCTAGCACTCACGAAACTCACCCCTGGTGGCGACCTTACGTAAGTGATTTCGACATGGAGAGCTGTGCCACGAACGCAGTGGACACGTGATGCTCCCCTCAGCCTCTGGTAGCCACCCTGCACTTCAGCACGGCCTCCTGGGTGGCTCTTTGGGACTTCCACACGGGCATTTGTCCCTTACAGCAACTCAGGGCTCTTACATGCCCCTCAAGGATTTCAGCTTCTTCCTGGATTGTCCTCATCACCTGCAACTCTTCCAGTCCCGTAAGCACAGCACTCACTGAACACATTCACCCTGGCCTTCACACGGAAGCAGCGTGCCATGGATCCATGCACCTATCACCAAGGGTTGTGTGGATTTACCTGTGCCTCCTGCTTGCTCTGCACTTGCACTGCACTCCCAATCTGCTCTCCTGGGGCACTGCATGCACATGGGGCCCCTTGCACACTTAGACAGTCTCCCTCACACCAAGAGGCAGATAACGACAGATGGCTTAAGCCATCATAAACATTTTCTCACTCCTCATCACTCTTCCTTCCCCCATAAGCAGTTTTCTTTCTCCCAGGCCTCACACCCAGGTCTGCAATCCTCACCTGTACTTCCCTCATTTCCTTTGAGCATGCTGTGTGCACAAATCTCTCTTACCAGACACAACTTTTCCCTCCTTTCACCTTCCCTTGCACAGCCCTTGCAAGCAGGCACAACCTGACAGGTCCCTTCCTCGCTCCCACACCACTGTGCGTCAACCCACGCTGAGCTCCTCGCCGCTTGTAACAGGAACTGTCATTCCCATCCACTTCCACCTCGTGCCCTACAGCTCCCAACTCCACTCGCCTCCCCACACACTTCACACTTTACTTTTGACCTTAGCACAGCCATGTGGCTTATACAGCCCTCCAGGTACTTTTTCCTCCCATTCCTTCTCCTCCCACCCATTTATATCTTTAGTCATTTCTCCACCAGCACATTTGTTCCATTCCCTCTTGCTGTTTCACTCAGCCAGTACCTACCACAGAGATATAAACACATTCATTACGTCTGTTGCAACAGAAAATCGCTCCTTTTTGTTTGTGTATGTTCACCTCCTCCCACAGTCTTCCCATTATTCCTTACTTGCCATTCCTTGCCCAACTGCTTCCCCTGTAACTTATTGCCTGTTCTTTCCCTGTGTTACTCCAACTCCCCAGTAAAGAGGTATCCCCCATTCTGCTGAGCAAACCATGGCACCTTTGCACCACTTCCTCACTTTGCCTACTGAGAAACACACCCCCAAATTTCCCCTCACTCTCTGCTCTCTGGCCCTGTATCTCCTCTAAACCACCTCTTCCCTAGGCATCTTTACAGAAAACGTAGCTCTTTGTTTCATCCTCATCCATGCCTCCTGCATTCCTTAATTTTTCCCCTTTCTTGTGCTTCTCAACACCTGCAATAGTTTTATATTCTCATCGCAGTTCATCCTGCCCCCGTGACTTCCACTCTCTTGAATTTCCTCACACCACTTCCCCATGGCTTTTTCCCAGTTCTGTCTCTCCCTTGCAGGCAGGCAGCACACTCCAGCAGGCTTCCAGCCTCCTCTGAAATATCTCTAATCAGTTACCCCTTCACACACTTACAGGACCCTTTTCCCCTCACCACACCCTATCTCCATCCAGCTCGTTTTTCCCTCTGCGTTCCTGTTTTCGGCACATGTTTCAGTCACCATGCAAGCCTTGCCTTTCATACTCTGATACCTTCCTTGTAAATACATCCCCGTATCTATTTCTTGACAGAATCAAAGGTGTCTCCTTTTGACGCCCCCCACAAGCATCATGTAGCTGATTATTTTCCATACCTTTCTCCAAATAGCCAGTAGTTCACATTTTAATTCCTCCTCCAAACATCCTTTTGTGCTTTCACCTTTCTCCCTCCACTCCCACTCGATATCCAACCTCCCCTTTGCAGACCCTACCATCCTTGTATGTCCCTTTCATATCCTCACCCGGCCTCCAGCCTGTACCTTTACCCATCTCTCTCAAGTGTTACTTCCTCCTGTGAGCTCCTAAACTTTCTGCCACCCACAAAGATCCTCTTCTTCCACTTGATGTGCAGCAGTTTCCCTTTCAAGCTGACCACCTTTGCATGCCTCACCTGCCCTTATTACCCCAGTGCACAACAATGAGCATGTAGCCCTTTATTTCTGCTGTGTAACACCTTCCCTCCAGTTTTTATCTACTTTTGTATGCACCATTTCATTTTTTGTTCCCTGAAGAGGAAGAGAAAAACACCCCAACCCACAGCAGAACAATACAAACAAAACCTCTTCAACCTACGTGTTTTGCATACCTCAACATACAGCACCCTTCTACACAAAGCACTCCCCTCCTGGCTCTGCTGGTACCTCCTCTTCTCCCCATATTTTGGGTCCACCACCTGCAATCATGCCTGGATTTTGTCCCCCCACGGTGCTCACACACAGAGCCCCTGGTACTGACACATGTAGCTCAGACCGGTCTTTTTACTATCAGCAGCTGGGACCATGCTGAACTCTCCCATTCTCTGCTGCTTTTGTCAGGAAAGCCTTTTTTTTTTTCTTCTTCTTCTTTTTTTTTTTCTTTATTACAATTAGATTTCTCTTTTCCTTGCATCCCATTTATAGGTGCTTCTTGTGCCCCTTCTCCACTTGCAGGCTTGCACATACCAGGTATTTCTGTGCCTGAGAATGCCTCTCCTACTTGTCTGGATATTTTCCTGAAGGCACAATGCAAGGGCAAAACTTTACATATCGTTTGCACTCCTCATGAAGCAAATGACACGAGCCAGAGAGCAAAGAGTGTTTTCTGAAAGGTTGTATCTCACAACAATTGTCTGGACCGTATAACACACATCTCTGTCTATTTAAAAAGGGGGGAGGGGGAGAAGCAACCCCCCTCACACACAGAGTCATCTCTAAATAACTGGTTTTGCAATATAGGAACCAGAGAATGTGCGCATAGCAGCCCTATTCAATCCAAAATATCCATCTCTCCAGATACTGCATATTTATAGTTCGAGAGATAGGACCAGCACAGAGCTTTCCCGTTTATTTTAATGAAGGATTAAGAACTGATCAGAAAACTATCTAAACCATTCAAGGACTTTTTCCCCTCTTGGCTAAGAGCAGTTTGGTGTCTCCATAAGGGCTCGCCAGTAACTGACGCTTTAAGCTGCATTTCAGCTGTTTAGATGAGAAACAGCTTTCTATTTTGCTCTCTAGATGTGCATCTCTGTTGATTAGTTGTGTGCTGCATTCCTAGAAGGCACTCACCAAATGCTGGGAGCTGCAATGCAAAAATAGTTTCCCTGCCATTCCAGCACAGAGCGAGTGTATCTTTTTCACCTAGACACAGATGTGCAGGGGATCTTTTGATCTCCAGCTCTTCCCAGAGAATTTAGTGTTTGGGTTTGAGGAGAGTGAGGATGATTCAAAGGTCATGAACAGGGTTTCCAGTGTCTGGCACACATACAAAATATGAAAGCTCCAGTGAAGCTGGTTACCTGAGGCAGGCGAGGTCTAGAAATTGGGAATTTTGGCTTTGCTTGTCATGGGCTCTAACTTTGCCGGAGGGCGAGCATGCTACGTGTGCTGAGGCTGGTTCTTGCAATCCATGGTCAAGATTTTCAACCCCTTTTGTTATATCTGAACTTGCTGGTTTCCCTCTTAAAACAAAACAAGAAGTCTCCTTTGCTTTTGCCTCTTAAATCAGATTCCTGTAGCACATCGTATTTCTCCTCCGCCGCTTTCTTTCCAGGGACCGGAACAACAGCGTGAGGAGCAGGAGGAGAGGGGAACCTCAGGACTGAAGCAAACTATAGGGCAAGTAGGGGTGGGGGAAGGAGGAGGCACAATGGGAAAGGCAACATTTGGGATACATCTACCGCTTACAAAGACCCCCACCTCCTCCCCATTATACTTCTTTAAAGGACACCTCTCCCTCCCCTCCCCTCCCTGCCCTCTTAGGACCCTATTAGAAAACGTCAAATTTCCCTTACCGTGGTAGGAGTAACCATGGCATCCGAGTGAATGTTTCCAGAAAAGTCGACATGAAGAGAAAGGTGGATGTAAATACGTTCATTCAAAGTCCCAAAGTTGGTCTGCTTGGGCTGTGCAGAGTTGCTCTATGGGAGAGGAGCCTTAAACTCTGAGTCCCGTGAACATAATCTGCTCGATTATAACAAACCAGCTCAGCCAGATGGCTCTGTGCTCCGTGGATTAACCCCTTTATTGCCACACTCTGCTTTCCCTACCTACCATTTATAAAAACCTTGCCTGGCTGGGGAAATTCAAAGAATGAGGCATTTTTAAAAAAATGACAAAACTGTCAAGGTCATTTTTCCCCCTGCGTGCTCTAAAAAAACCATCCTGTGCCTATTTTCTTTTTCTTTTTTTTTTTTTTCTTTTTAAATCCAATTGATGGTTTTATTCCTCTTCCTGGCAAAACCTCTTCACATTATTAAGAACAGTATTAGCACCAGGGAACATTTTAGAGAATTCTTTTGTTAAATCACCACCATCCCTTCCAGACTGTGATTCTCAGCAGAGGAGTATTTTATTGCAGGAATGTCTCTGTGTTTGCACTTGAATGGTCCATCCACTCCTCCATTCCCGCCCCTCTGTCCCCCACACTCTGTCTCCCACATGCACACACATGTACACACTTTGCTCACTCTGCCAGCATGTGCTGCTACTCCTACCTCTGTTCACAAGCCGCTACAGGACATGTCAAACAGGTGAAATAGAGACACATAAGTGCCATAAGCCCCTGCTTTCTCACTCTGATTTCTCGTTTAATTTATTTATTTTCCTATTATTTTCAAACCTTTAACAAATTTATTTCTTTGGTTGGCATTTCTGTCAAGGAAGTCACCCGCCATGGCACAAAAATAGATGCTGGGAGAAACTTCCATTGTTAAGAACAGACCTTAAGACGGATTTGTGTACAGTTCCTCCTGTTTTGACTTGCAGATTCATCCATTAAGGATGGCAAGTGCCAAAAACATGGAAAGTTCATCAGCAACCAGCAGCGACTGGTTCCCAAACTTTTTATTTAGAGAGATCGCTCACAGAGATGGCTGATAAATTTAGCTGCATGCCTCTAAGTCTCCCTCTAAATTTACATGCTTAAGTCATCTTTCTTTTCTGTTTGATTCGAGCATAATTGAGCAAGTCATAATCACAAGAATGTGGTCATATAAGATACGAGGTGACACTTTAAATCTTAAGGGTCACCAGATTGTTTCCTTAAAGAATGCTTCTTTTACTAGCTCGTGAAGTTTTTTCTTTTTCTATTTAACCAGGGAATTTTTTCTCTTTCCCCTCCCTGTGCAAAGATAATTAGCCCTCTCTTGCTGTCAAAGCTTTGTACCATCTCCTTTAAGACATTTTAATCTACCTGGAGAGTTGTCACAGTTTTACTGAAACATTTGCCAGATGGTGTCGTTAGTTGCAGTTGTCCTTTATCTGAATTTTTTCAAGCATAAAATGACCCCATTTAGGCGATTCTGTAATTTAAATGGTCCTGTTTAGGGGATTCCACAACTTGTATCTGTCTCATAAGTTCTGTCTGAGTTGCTTGTTGCCCAGATGGAGATCAAAATTCATCTTCCACCTCTGCCTCCTAAGAATTCTCTACTAAAACTTGCTGCTCTGCCAATTAAAAAACGAAAAAAACTCCTCAAACTTGAATAACTCTAGTTCCAATGAGTTTTGTCTCACCCTGTTCCTGAATGCTGTTTCCATTTGATTTAGAGCTTTTTCAGCTAAGAGGAGGGAACGCGAATTAAATCCTGTGTGTCCCCCACCCAGCACTGCAGTCAGATCTGAGAAATGCCTAAAATGTGACTCAGCTTTTAATCTCCTGAAGTAGACAAACAGTGGTAGGAATAGAAAACTTTCCCGTGGCTGGTGAATGTTCCTCTGGAGGTAGGCAAAGGGTTAAGCCTCTGAAGGCAGCCCTAGCCCGGGAACTTCGCATTTGCAGCAGGAGAGAAAAA
>VWZT01015193.1:217250-229155 GCA_013397055.1 Pachycephala philippinensis
ACTTTGAACAAGTCCCTGTTCTGTCTTGAAGAATCTGATGCATTGCTCAAAGCATGCTGGAGAAAATAATCTTTGAATTCTGGGTATTTTAATTGGGATAATTACAACACATTGATCTGATTAATTAGGCACTTGACCAGACTTCAAAACATGTGATATTTTATATACTTTGAAGACATATATTTTTCTCTACATATTAACAGATACTGCTGTGATTTCGTTTGATGATAAAAAATTGAATATTTATAGGGAAGATATGCGTGTGAGTATGCAAATGCATGAAAATTTTATTGGGTTTAATGCATGCCTTGGGCCATTCTAAGAGCAGGGAGCCTGTTTTATAATGGTTAGCTTTTGCAACAGCACCACTTCGTGGTTGAAATCCCAAACAGATCCCAAAAAGGAGCTGTAGGAACACCACATGTGCCTCAGCAAGTCTGAGCAGTTCCCATGGTGGTTCGTTTTAATATACATTGACAACTGCACTTACCTGGGATGGAAATGTGTTCTAGCCATATGGTCCTCCCTTTTCAAGGTGGTGGGTTTGATGTAAAGGTAAGGAAGAAGAAGTGGAAGCAGAAGATTAGCTCTCAGCATTTTGACTAACTGATATCTTCAGCACAGGAGGTTGTTCACATTTTAAATGCCAAAATCACTTTGTTCGAGTTTCCAAAATTTAATAAAAGGCCTGACAACATCTCTAGAATTTTTTTTTTACTTGAAATGTGTTGCAAATGTTTTGTTGCAAGTAAAAAGGAATCCAACTGAGTTTGATTTGGTGGAAATGGTGATGGGAAAGAATAGAAATTATTTATTTAAACATTATTTAAATACTGTTTCATGAATACCAATGGTACCATTTCAGAGCTGAAGGAATTTCTGAAACCTCATTGGCATCCTCACTTGCACCCAGCCTAGACAAATGAGAAGTATTAGAAAGGAATTCCAAGCAAGATTCACAAAGAACTTCAGACTTGGCTTTGTTATACATTTCTTGGAAAGTTGTCTTCTGTAGCTTTTCCTCTTTCTTAAAAATAATTAGGACAGCTCATAACAATTAACATGGTAGGTCAAAGATGACACAGTGTGAAATGTGTACCCAGAGCTGTAGGCATGCCAGGAGGGAGGATGGGAATAATGCACGTAAATAAGCAGGAATTCTGGTCACACCCAGAAAGCCATTATTCTTCAGAGCTTTCCCTAAAAGAAAGGCATTTTACAGAGTCATCTTTTATGCAGTTCGCCTTCAAACCTATTTCCTTGGCAGAGAATTAGCAAAGTGAGATTAAATGGGATTATGATGATAATTAAAATAACATCCAGATGCATTAAAATGCACCTAATAAGTACAAATACAATCACTTTCTTGCATCAAAGATTTTACACACACACAGCACAGCAGTATCCAGATGAAAATTTTAATTGTTTTACAAGTATTTTTCATTTCAAAGGGAATGTAGGGACCTGTAATCCTGTATCAAAATAAAACTATATATTAAGTGATATGCAAAAGGGGATTTACACTCTCCAATATATAGCTGTGTTTTAGCAATAGAATTATGGATGATTACAAGTCTTTCTGCTGTACTAATGTGTTACATCACTTATCAGCTTAGCTCATATTTTGGACTTATGTAATACTTGCTTTTTTCTGTTAGCATCCATTTTTTGCCAGAGATGGTCTTTATTGCAGGAATAATTCAGAAACAAGATTAGTTGATGATAGGCAACATTTTGGGAAAGAAAATATATTTCTTGTTATTATAGGCATACTTTGAACCCCTACTCATTTGTTGTAATTCCAAATTAGTTGAAGAGAACTTGACTAGATGACTATCAGTAAGAAAAATGCTAAGGGGAAAAAAAATCAAATTAAAACTGTATGAAGAAGTTTGGTTCCATTACTTATGCTAGAACTGGGAAAAGGTGCCTTCAGTTTTTAGCGATGAAGGAAGAGGAGATTTGGAGTCACAGCACCATTCTTGTGTGAGGAAGGTAAATTCCACACTGGGACATATAAGGACATACATAAAGTGCTTGGTCAGATGTCAGCTGGGATGCTGGGACCCAGTTCTGGCCATGTTCAAGTCAGAGAAGACTTGGAAAATGACAGAAACAATGATTAAATGTGTAATGTGGTTTAAAATATGATGAAAAACCCCAACAGAGTAAAGAAATCAGTCAGGACTCACAAGACTCTAATTGACCCTGCCCAGGGCAAGGGGAGGTCTAGGTGGTTTCTCTCCCCCATCTCTCCCATAACTACGTGAGTTACACCATCACAGAAAGCAAATATTTTCGGGAACATCTTGTACTCAGGACTCTGGCAGAGCTTTTGAAGAAAACTTCCCAGTGAAATCCTTCAGGAATTTTCTGCTACTTATTCATATAACTTGGTTTGGGACACTCAATGTCTTTATTATGAGGAAATTTTCCCAGAGGGAGGTAAAGCACAGTACTGGTTTTCCTTCCTGGACTGGTCCTTCTGCATCTTTCAGGTGAAGTGGAACTATAATAACTGGAGCAAATTGAAAGAGGATGAAAGAAACGACAACAAATTAGTATTTTTCAAAATAAAGATACAAGTAACTACCACTAAGTCAAGCAGTTCCAAACTGAAGGGACTCAGAGCATTGCTGGTTTGGCATCTGTTAGATCCAAGCAGGTATACCCCTCACTGAAGTGAGAGGCTCAATTCCACACCACACATCCAGTCACACTCCAGCCACATGGAAATGTGTCCTGACTTGTATGTTTGTTCCTACTCTCAGTGTCAAATACAGGTGCTCTTCTCAAGGGTCAGTATCAGACAAAATAGAAAATAAGGCAAAGCAAAGAAAAGCAAGAAAGGTTGAATGTGAAAAGAGAAGCTCACTCACTTGCAGGCAGCAACGAAAGTTGGTGTAACGATGGAAATGCAACTGGGCAACGATATTTTGCTTAAACTAATTTAGTTAAGGTTCTTCTTTCTGTCTGCTGGAATAGAAAAAGTCTTGGTTCAAAGTAGAGCTGACAAGGTGTATTTAACAGCAGAAGTCAGCTTGCTGAAGTCAGTGGGACATTTCTTAGCGCTGGCTTGTATCCCCTGTAGTTAGTATTTGTGTGTAGTGTCCTTACAAGGCAATTTTATTTTAATTAAAGCAATATTTTTTCAAACTTTTTATCTGATGGATGCCGATGGCCATTTGGCTGAGCTTCTACATTTTAATTCCCTAAAACCTTAGTGTGAAATCACATCTGCTGGAGGAAGGGCAAGGCAGCAAACATGGTGTGGATCAACTTTCAGGCCGCCGAAAACTGAAAGTCCTGTTTGAGCCAATGCAGATGTACAGGCAGGGTGTTTGAAACAACTCTGGGCCAAAGTGTACTCTCTGTCCATCCTGGGGTATCTTTTTTTTTCCTCCTTAAATACGGTATTTCCCAAGCCTAGTACACATATGTAACTAAGTACTCTTTGAGGACCTATAGGTAAAGCATTTAGTGCATCTTTCTATAGTATTAAATTTAAGCTCACTGGGGTTGTCTGTTGTTGCGGTCCGGCGCCAAGCCCGCACCAGAATTCGGCAGCAGCGACCGCGGGCGGTGGCTCTCACCCAACCGAGTCCTGCGACCCCGGCACTGCCTCCAGTCCTGCGCCTAGGGAGGCGAGAACCACTCGGGCTCAGGGGATGTTTCCCTTCTAGGCAGGGGTCAGCCCAGGGAAGAGTTCAATCGGCTGGGATGGAAACAGAGCAGGAGGCAAAAGAGGCAGGAGGAGAGTTGTCACGATCCTTTATTTAACCCAGCTCTGACAACAACCACCTGGAGTACAATCGCCGACTCGTACAGATCAGCGCAGAGCGCAGCCTTTTATGTGGGGGTGGGGAAAGGGGGGGAACAAGGAAGGGTCCAATGGGGACAAGGGAGGTAGGAGGGGACTGGGGTGCATAAACCAATAAAAGACATTAAGGGGAGGGTACAAAGAACATGAATCAATCAAGAACCGAATAGCACAAAAGGTTCTAGAGGAGAGGGAGGGGACACGGCCCAAATCCCTCCCAGGGGGGGTGGCTAAACAGTAGTCTCAGCCTCTGGGTCCGCCTTGGCCTCCACCCCGGAGCTGGAGCTCCCCTGGGAGCGGGAGGAGTCCAGGCCAATTTGGGGAATTTTCCCCCCATCAGTCTGTGAGCTAATTAGGAAGTCCCTGGATTGATTTGGGACTGTTTCAAATGATGGTGCCCCTAGCAGCTTCCAGGCACGCCTGGCAGCTGGACCATTCCAGGCCCATGCCCAGCGGGATGCCTTTTCCCTCGTGCAGGCAAGGGATGTGCTGATGCTCTGCATCCAGCACAAGAGATGGATCGAGAGATCAAGGGCGCACAACAGAGTCAAAACCACTCCTTAGGAGCTGTGTGAACAGGCAATGGAGTCTTTTGCATGCTCAGAGCCTTTTCTTAAGCTCAATTCAAACAAAGATATTACCTTTTTTTTCATTGCCACACATATATTTTTTAAAACTAAGTAAACAGACAAATGTTTTTCACCCACATTCCATTCTTCCCCAGTTTTATTTAGAAGGACAAATCCAGCCTGTTAGGAATCAAGGGGAATAATGAAAAAAAGCAAAGGCACAGAGGGTTTTAAAATTATAATTTCTTCTCAGTCTGAAGACTTCATGGCTTTTGACCCCATCTCTCATCATGGGAGTAGTGGGTAAAAAAACAGGCTGGATGGAAAAATCCAGCACGTTCTTTTGATTGAATCATACTACTGACACGTGAGGCTGATTGTGCTTCAGGCTGTCCATGCTTGGAGCTAAGTTTAGGCTAAGTTCTTAGTTTATAAGGAACTCTTTTCCCTCTGAGGAAGCTCATGCCAAATTCTGTTCTGCTACATGCTCATGGCAAATCTCTCTCTTCCCAAATATCATCGACATTTAACCTACGCCTGTGGTTGTGTAAAAGGTTCCTACTCACATGTTTTGCTGTCTGTCCCGTGTCTCATTCCAGTTCTGCAGCTGAGCCATTTCTTTATCAAGGACCAGAATAGCAACTGAGGTTTCTGCCCTGCAAGGGGGGAAGATGAAGAAATCACGCGTTGAGCGGAGGACACAGAGAGTGTTTATTGCAGAAAGATGGGGATGGTCCCACAATCATCCTGACTGGCACAGCCTAATCCATGAGTCATACAAGCTTGGTCACACAGGCAACAATAGGAAAATTTATGGGGCTTTAGGACTGTTGTGAAGTTATGGCATGTATGCTCTCTCCGGTGCACATGCTGGGTTTGATTTTTATCTTTCCTTTAGTGGTTAATTCAACGCTTTTTCCCTTTGCTGAGAAGTTCCTGCTGGAGGCAATTCCCCAGTGTGGCTTGTCTCAGTAGCCAGCAGTGTTTGTTCAAGACAGCCTATATCACTGCAAGCTCTGCTTTTGATATAAAACAAGACATCATTATGCTGTAGAATTGCTTGAAATGTGTGTAAGGGGTTGAATCTAAAGGTATTAAGGGCAGTTTTTATGGCACTATTTATAGTCTAAGGATGCATCTAGGCTTTCCCTTAATTATCGTGGTCTCTGCCTAAATATTACGAAGGGAATAAGATGAAATTTTTTATCCTGAGAGTGAATAAAACTCTTTTGCACTGCTACTTCTTCAGAAATTAGAGATTATTCTCGCATCAAGGCAGAGTCAGTGTTGCAGTCAGACCTCAGCTGATAGAGACAGATATTTTGGCTCTCATCAACCCCAAATAAAGCAAAATTCCAGGAATCCCTGATTTTTTAATGGAAACATGACTATACTGAGCTAGGCCCAGAATGTTAAACAAATAATCACTCTTTTAAAGCAGTCTCTACCAAACTCCACATCCTCAAGGATTAGCTCACTTTCTTCATTGTACCTTGACACCTCTCCTGTATCTTCCCTTAATTTTTGGAAATACGCACTTCTTTTATGCATTACTTCTATTTTTTTTAAATACCTCAAGAAAAGAATGGATGTTGCACTGTATCTAACAAGGTAACAGATCTGAGGCTCTTACTGAGCCAGTAAAGTGAGCAAATATCAGAAAATCCCAAAAATGGCCTGCTAGAACATACAAATTTCCTACCATGCAACGCAGTTTCAAGTCCTCCCCCCATACAGAGGCTTTTGTCCTGTGATGTGATACCTACAGCAAGTGGGAATAGTTTCACTTGGGAAAAACTGCCCATGCAGCATGCCTTACTTTGCACTGAGAGAAATGCCACATGTCAGTTCTGCTGCAGTCTCAAGTTCTTTAAGGCAATTTCCATGCTTCACCCTGTTTTTCCCAGGGTTGGGATTCTGAATCAGCTCAATAAAATGAAGAACATGCAAAATTTCTGTGTGATTATCCTTGGGCTGCTTGTTGAATGCAGCAGATATGTCCCTGCTCACACAGAAATGGCTTGTGCTATTAAATCACCCCACACAGACCCTGCTGTGGAGCTTGGATAGCCATCAATGCTTGGGTCAGTCTCGTGGATGGCTGTGTGGGATGCACTGAAAGGCTTCCTAAACACTGGAATGGGCTGCCCAGAGAGGTGGTAGAGACCCCATCCCTGGAGGTGTCCAGGAAAAGCCTGGACGTGGCACTCAGTGCTCTGGTTTAGTTGATGTAGTGGTGTTTGGTCACAGGTTGGACTGGATGATCTTGGAGGTCTTTCCCAACCTCAGTGATTCTGTGACTCTGTGATTCTTTCTATAGGGTTGATCTATCCTTTCAGCTGCTGTGCAGGCCCTATCACTGATCTCTTTCCACAGAAAATTCCACCTCCTTGTGCTTTGCACCCGTGGCTCTGCACGTATAACACGAGGTCTCGGGTCCCAACTAAAGGTTTAAGGCATCACTTACCCTTTTATAACAGCAGTTCTGGGGTTTGTGGGGAAAAAAGTGAAGTAGTAGTGTGTAGGAAGTGGGAGGCCAACAAGAAGACAAAGAAGGGATGAAAGAGCTAGTTGGAAAAGTAAATAGGACTGAAAAGAACAAGAATAGCTGCAGTCAGGGGAATTTAGAGAAACAAAGATAACACTTCATGCAATCTGAGGCTGTAAAATCATGTCAACGTGCAGAGGAAGGTGATAAGGCATGACTTTACCTCTTCTACAGTGGCCTGAGGCACAGTCACTTTTGCCATTATTTACACTGCCACCTACTCAGGCCGGTTGTTAAAAGCTAAAATTCAAGAGTCATCCTTGCTACTGAAAAATGTACCCAGAGTCCAGCTCTGACATGAAAAGATAGTGTTTTACCAGTGCTCCCAGATTATCATGCACATTTGATTCTGGTACTGGATATTTCCAAGTCTCAAGTGAGTTGTTTGCTTTGTCACTGTATTTTAACAAAAAAACCAACAAAAACCCCAACCCTCCCCCCCAAAACACAACAGTTTTGTTTCTGTGAAACAAAGAAGCAAATGAAAATATTTCAATAATATTTTACATGAGGAAAAATTTCTACTACTGAAATTTCTACTTCAAAGATTATTTTTGTTTTGCAACTTTTGTACTCAAAAGGATTCAATTTTTAAAGTGGATCTTAATACCTTAAAAGTTATCAGTAAGATCAGTCTGGATCAGATACTAAAACAGTGTTCAGTCAGTATTTTAAGCTAAAAGATTGAAAAACTAAAATGAGTTTATTGCTACTGCAATACTTACCTTATATTTATGTATTTCTTGTAAAAATGGTATTTTAATTGACAGATTTCCACTCAGTATTAAAAAGCTAGCATGCTTTCATGACTCTGTTCTGGCCTGGTACAGTGGAAATGATGCAGGAAATCTGATCCTGAAAATTTTATAATAACTTCTCCTGAAGGAGACCCACCTCATAGGGCACTCCATAGCTAAGATTCAAGCAAAAAGTCCACTTTGCAATGTTGCAAACGCGGATTAAGCACTGGAGCTCCTGCATTCTGGATGGCTATGACTGAGACAACACAGACAGAAAACCTTGAGAGATCACAGTTTAGCAACTGAAGAGATGCACAAATGGTCCTTCCTGGTTGTTTCGCTATGGAGAGCCAAAATGATCTTTTTTTCTTGATTTATTTTTCTTGTTATTCCCCTGTGCCTGCCAATGTCATACACAGGGCAGGCAAGACTAACATTTGGTATCAGAGGTTAACATAACAAGAGTGGAAAAGCACACTTTGGCTCCCAGGGAAGTGGATAAACACCCTGTTCCCTCGCTTGCTTATGCTCTGAGTTAGTGGAGGAAAGACATGGAGCAAAAAGGCCTTTTTCTTCCACTAGATATTATTGTGAAAGTCTTCTGGCTTTGTGAGGAGGTTTACTGATCCTTTCACTGCTTTGTGAACAGCAGAGAGGTAAAATGATCCCTTTATCAAATTTTAGGCAGTCCAGAAACTCTCTTTGTGCTCCAGAGTTAAAACACACTGGGAATAAAATTGCTTTACACCCAGCTGAAAACCAAATCAATAAAACTGGTGAACCCAATGTAATTTCTTACTCATATTATATCTCCTCTTCATTACTAGAGTGATATAGAAGAGACCGCAGCATAAATTGGACTCTTGCCTGGCACTACTTGTCTGAATTTCAATGAAAACCACTGCGTTTCTTTTCAGGAAGGAAAAAAAAAAGAGTTTTCTCCAAGCTTTTTGGTTGTTCACTGGGGGAGGAAAAAAAAAAAAGAAAGAAAGTATATATTAAGAAAAAAAAAAAGCAAGATAAATAGTAATATATTAGTCATGTTTAAACATTAAATATATTTTAAGCAGAATTGTCTCTTCTGAGTTGGTTTCACATTAATCAGGCTCTCTCTCCCTTTTCTGTACGATATTCCTGGCAGTTGTGGTTCAGGTCATTACAAGCTCCCTATGCAGGCCAAACGCATTGCATTGATCATATTTAACCCCAAGATCAACAAAAATGTTGGTGACAGACATCAGAGGGGTAAAGTGTACTTCAGTTCAGTTCTCAACAGTCTTAAAAGCATAATAAATGCTGATTTTCTGCCTCTAGTTTCTCATTATGTGAATAAGGAATGGTGAGGAGTGTTTTGTCTCTTTGAACTAATGTAAAGCAAATTTCATTAGTATCAACTTCATAAAGTCAAATACTCTCTTAAAATGTTACAAATAGTACCTGTGATCCATTTCTCCATATAAATTTATTTGTATTCTATTTTAGGAGCAGTTCCAAAATTTTGGGTGTTTTACACTTAAAACGTTTTGCAATTTCTGAATTGTATTAATAAATTCACAATTTGAATCTTAGCTTTTGTCTTTTTTTGTCCTTGTTTAAAATTTGATGTTTTCTTTTCCCTTAGCCCACAGATCTTTGCATTCCATTCCTTGAAGCTTTTGCCTTTATCTTTCTAGAGGTTTTTTTTCCCCCTAATTAAAACAAAATGACAAAACCAGAAGAGAGTGCTTGGAGACATTAGAAGATGTTTTAGAAAGGTGCTAAGCTGTGTTAGATCAACAGCAGGTGTAAGCAGCTGTTTCTTTTGCTTAAGTGGAGCTACAAGAATTTATAGCATTAAAATTTACACCTTTTTGCTTGTGTTCCCTGAATAAATGACTGGCTAAGCTTTTCCCTCCCTAAATGCAACAGCAAAATTTTACAAAAGAATTATTTCTTTGTGGGAATTGAAGAAGCTGAGGATTCAATAAAAAGTGTATTCATTTTTTACAGGTGAGGATTTTTGCTTTTCCAGGGTGCTGGCCTCTGAACTCCTTTTCCTTGTTACTCCCATGATTTTTGTCTTCTTTTAGTGCTGAGCAGGAGGGTTTAAAAAATTACCTCGTGACTTTCAAAGGTTTATTTCTATTTCTATCACACCTTCCAGTGATGAAGAACTAGAAGCTGTTTGGCCCTCAACAAGCATTTATGTCTTTTAAAACGTTTATTTTTATAGACAGTACTCATAGGCAGCTTATACATGTATACATCTCACTTGATATTAAAGCAAATATATGTATGTATATGTATATAACATACATACAGGGTTATTAAAGGTAACTGTGCTTAAATCTAACTATTTCTTTTATCTATAATATTTATATTCTTGACTCTTCCCTCCACATTACCCATGCCTCAAGTTCACTGATCAATGTGGGTAAGGAAATGCAAACGTTCAAATTTTAAAAGCAAAGATAGTTAAATAATCTGCAGCACATTATTCCACGGGAAGGCTAAATTAGAAGCTGAGAGGAGCTGGAAAGTGTCGTGGGATGGACAAAGGAAGGAGATAACACCGAGTGGTTGGTCTCTGCTGCCGTTGGGGACGGTGCCAAAGCTCTCAAAACATTCCCGGCAGATTCCTGCGGCACGTCCGAATTGCACCCAGCATCAGAGACAAGCGTGATCCGAGTGAATTAAAAAGGAACAAAACACCCTTGGCTGGCTGGGAGCTGGCAGGAGTCCCATCCATTGACTGCTGCCTCTGCTCAGCTCCGGCTCCGTGAGCAGGTTTGACTCGGAGTGTTGCGCTGTTGTTGTTGGCACGGGACGGAGCCGGAGCCGGCGAGCACTCTATGTAATCACCACTCCGGCTTTCCAGCCCTGGATCAGTTTTCCATAAACAAACCACAGGCCCAGTCCTCCGTGGCGGTCACTTCAGTCCTCTGTGGGGGTCACTTCACTCAGCTGCTGCTTTGGCCATGGAAAGGTCCCTCACCCCATTAAACAGGAGTTTGCAGTGGTGAAATCACAACCAAACCCTTCAGTTCTAACAGCAGGGTTCAGCATCCTGCAAGATTAGCTCCCTTGGTAGCCAAAGTCAATCAAAGATCAAAATCCATGTTACTTCTGAAGGAGTTCTGGATTTTCACCAGTATAGCCAAGAGGGGAGCTCAGCCCTCTCTGGAGAGACTTCAACGTGTCTATGTCTGCCTAAGGTTAAAGACAGTGTAGGAACAAAGAAACTCGGGGAAATGGGCTCAGAGGTTCTCTGTGGAAACTCCAAGCAACTTGGTCCTCTCACTTCCCAAAAAAAGGTCAAGACTGTCCCAGCCCCTCCTCTGTGTGACCATAATCCTGAGGTCGTGCCATGTTTGACAGGACAAGAGGAAATGGCCTCAAGCTGCACTAGAGGAGGTTCAGGTCAGACATCAGGAGGAATTTCTTCCTAGGGAGGGTTCAGAAACGTTGGAAGGGAGGTGGTGGAGTCCCCATCCCTGGAGGTGTCCATGGAACACCTGGACATGGCACTCAGTGCTGTGGTCTGGTTGACACAGTGGGGATCAGTCACAGGTTGGACTCAATGACCTTGGAATTCTTTTCCAACATCAGTGGTCCTGTGATTCTGTGTTTGAGGGTGAACTGCCAACTTTTTTTTCCCGTAGGAAGAAGGAGAAGCCAAGTAATCCTTTAGGGAAGGCTTTTTTCTCTCTAAGCAAAGACTCCTAACTGACAGCGGCAGGCTTTTCCAAGTTTTATTACTTCATCACAAATTGTGCCCAAGGAAAATTTGACAAAAGACACTCCAAGGTCATTCATGGTCAGCCTGATGTGCATATGTGGATTTCCAAATTTTGATCTCTGTTATTCTGCCTACCTTCTCCCAGCTATAAAGTCAGTCCTTAATGCCTTTTTCCTAAAAAAACCAGCAAATAAGCAACATTTTTGCTGTAAATACATTAACTATGAATATTAATAAATGTAAATAGTCATTATCACTAAATTCACATATTTGTAAATGTAAAGGGATTAATAGTGCTTTTCTATTATTATATTTATTTTAAATAAACACATTTATTACATGAAAATACATTTAAATAATATTTATGCATTCATGCATTGCCTCTTTTATATACATACATACATATATATATATATATTCTTTCTCAGCCTAGTCTGTTATCTTTCTGTGTGGTTTACAAGTGCAGAAACCTATTTGTGTTAATTTACCGTATATCCACAGTCCCTAAAC
>VWZT01015193.1:245117-265775 GCA_013397055.1 Pachycephala philippinensis
CCTTCCTGCCTTCCTTCCTTCCTTCCTTCCTGCCTTCCTTCCTGCCTTCCTTCCTGCCTTCCTGCCTTCCTTCCCAATTTAAGGACTTAACAGCTAGAGTAACTTAAATTAAGGTTTCTGGAAACAGGGCAGTGCAATATTACAGCCATCAACCACTCCATGACCCATAACTTCATTTTCCCAGCCTATCAATTCCTACTAAAAACCACCTACACAGAACCCAGTTGCATCCCTGGGTTGAGTGTAAACGGTCTGATGGTGAAGGGAGGCATCAGCTGCACAACCTTGACAGAGTGTGGATTGTGAAGAAAGGTCATTCAGGGTCGTTTCTGGCCATCCCTCACTGCTACTGAATGAAAAGCAGCAGGTGCAGAGGTGCTTCAAGGGGTTCACCTGACTGCTGTGCTGGTGTCTGTGTCAGTAATGATGCCTGGGGTGCTTTTGCCAGGGATATTCTCAGCTCTGGGCTGGTGAAGGTGGAAACCTGCATGAAAGGGTGCTGAAACGGTGGAGGTAAGGAGTTATTATTTCAGCAGGTGCTCAAAGTATGCAGCAAAAGCAGCTCATTGCATGTGTTCCAAACACCAGCTTGGCTGGAGCACAGGGAAGGAGCTGAATATTAGATTCCTTAGAATCACGGAATCATGGAATGATGGTTTGGGTTGGAAGGGGCCTTAAAGATCATCACATTCCAACCCCCCTGCCATGGGCAGGGACACCTTCCACTAGACCAGGTTGCTCAAAGCACCACCCAACCTGGCCTTGAACACTTTCCTGACAGGCAAGCAGGCACAAATTGTAGAGCAATTCCAAGAGTTGGTCAATGCAACAAAGAGTGAAGCTATTTTTTTTTTAAATTAAGGAAGGAGTGCTCTTCATCACAACCAGCAATAATTTGGGCACCTGAACCATTCCCTAGGAAGACAGGCATTGTATGATTTCTAGGAGCACCTGCCTTTTCCCTCTCTTAGATTATGAGCAGTACTCCCAGAGACACTTGGTCTCAGTAAATTTAATACCATGATGTTCTTTGTATCCCAGGGTTTTCTCTGGGCACACCAAGTGCATTCCCTTGGAATGAAATGAGCTTGGAAGGAGAAGTCCAGGAGGACGCCTGACCCACGCCAGCTACAAATTCAGCCTGTGGAACCAGGCTAGCAAAAGCAAAGCCACCTGAAATGTGTAAAGGGGGGCATCAGGTCCCTCATCACGCAGGGTGTCTGCAGGGGGCTGTCTTTTTTTTCAACCAATATAGAGCGATTGGCAGATGATTAAAAATATGAATTGTTGCACTTTTCCAGCTTCCAGCTGTCTAATCATTTTATGTAGGGGTTGATTCTGATTTAATACAGGTATTGGAGCAATATAATTGCACTGCTGTTAGTTAATGCATGTCATTTTTTGTGGAGGGAAAACCAGAACTGTGGTTCCAAACCTTATGTTTGAAATTTATGTGGTCTCTTCCTCCACTTTTGCAATATTTCCATATCAGCATGATTTTGCTGAATTCTATCGAGCTACACTGTGCTAAGACTCTCTGTCAGAATAGAAAATCAGTATTTAATGAAGCAGCTCATGAGGAAAAAAATATCTTTTAGGTTTATAGAACTGCAGTGTTGAAGACAGAAAATTTTCAGGTAATGGTCCTTCAGAGGAAAGTGATCAGAAGCCATTAAATTCTTCAAAGACAGGTAGATTTAATAAACATAGAAGATATTCTAGAATTTTAAGGCAGGTGTGTGTATGCTTCAGAGACCCACAATAAGTACAAAAATTGTTTTTCTGATGTGTTTGTAGTGAGAAGTGATGGGTAGCAACAAATACAATTTGAAATTCTTCTGGAGAAGAAATTGTGATACAGCTATAAAAATAAGGGGTCAGTGCTCTGTTGAGCCCAGTTACATTTAATTGAAGATTCTTGAATATACATCAGTGAGTGTCAAAGGGTCAAAACCAAAGCAGTTACATGAGGGTAGATCACGTTTACCTAGGGAAAGGGAAAGGAAATTCCTACAGGAAAGGGAACACTAAACCAGTCATAATAAAAAAAAAAATCAAGTATGTTCTAATCCAAACTCAGGTAAAGGGGAGACCAATTTATCAGTAGTAATCTAATTAGAAACTAAAGTTAAGAACCATATGTGGTGGAATTGGAAGTCCTGATGAAGACTGAAAAATCATGTTAATTTAGTACCAATGAACTTGTTCTGCCTTTTCAGAGTAAAACTGCAAGGAAAGAGAAGGATTTAAAGCTGGTTGGAGTTACAATACTGAAAGTGAACAGACAGGAAAAAAAATTCTTTTTTCTGCCACTCTTCACATTTTTTAAGGATGTGATCAATCAGACACATGCAACCATGAATATGAGACACTACTGTGTGTGAGCATATTTAAGTCATCAATGAAATTGCCTCTAGAACTAAAATCTATATTGAAGATAAATATAAGGCTGGACCCTTGGGTCACAGCTTCACAAAGATTTATGTGTGCATTTAACTTTATGTACATGGGTAATCGATCTCTTCGAGACTGCCTACACATGTAAAATGAAGCAGAGTTTTAAATCTTGCCTGAATGATATCTTTAGATTATTATCTTCTCAATCTGTGCACCAACCTGCAAAAGCAACCTGATCCACGTCAGTGTAAGCGCTTACTAATCTGACAACAATTGGAGTAAGGCCTGTGTTTCTGTAGGGTTCTTGGCTCATTTTTGAGACTGGGATTAGTGAAAATAAAACTGGATTCTGCATCAACCTGAACCGTGCCAGATTTGTTTCCTACCAAAACCAGAAGTTGAAATTCTGGCAACTGCCCAACGTGTTTGTAGAATTAATTGACTTATTTCAAAGCCATTAGTCATTCTAAGTCCTAGGCACTGGATAGTTGAAGTCTGAATTACTCACATCTCAGCCATCATATTGATCTGACAGTGACAGTTTTTAGTTAAAGTGTGCAGTGTCTATCAGCTCTGCTGTTACAGTGGCAAGCAATCCTTGCAGGGACAGAGGAGGTTTTTATTAGACCAAGTGAAAAAGCTGCAGAAAAACGAAAGTTTAAAACTCACAAATCATCATTACAAAGGACTTTCCTTCTACCCAAGCAATTTGACTCAGGTATTCTTTCTCTAAAATTCTTTTTTTTTTTTCTTCCCCCCCCCAGAAAAGGCTAAAGATATGATCATGCCTTGTATTCAAAAGATTTTGTCCAAAGAGCTTTCCCAAACAAAGAGAAAACAAAGAAAACCCAAACAAACCACAGAAAAATATTACTTAATGCTACCATTGGTTTTCTTACATTCTTAAATTGCATATAAAATGTTATTATATAATATCTGAAGGTAAAATATTCTTATCCAGTTAGACACAAGGGGTTTAAATCAAATAAAGCCCTTTATATGGACATTAGGCAAACTAACAGCTAACAGGCAATAAGAATACACTGGTTCTAAGTTCTGCTCCATGTGATCTTGTGTAACCCGGCCAATACCAATGGATTCCATGTTCTGCAGTGCAGTAAATCAGTGCAGAACTCGCCCCACACTCTCAAAAAATGCAGTGGATTGCTGGCACTGCTAAATCCTAAAAAAAAAAAAAAACCAAAAAAAAAAAAACCAAACTGAAAGTGATCAGAGGAAAAATGCAACCAATGAAGACATTAAGTGTAGTGTTTTAAATGTCCTTTAATCAAAGTCACCTACCTCAATATGTTGTTTTTCACAGGAGTAATACAAAACCACATTACAGAGGAGGGAGATTTGGCCTGTACTGCTAAAAAACCCAGCCCCAGACTGGTGCCCCAGCCTTGGCTCATGGGCCAAGTGCCATGATCTGGTTCCTTGTCAATGTGCTTGAATTTTCTTCCTCCTTGGAAAAGAGAGGCTGCATTCCTACTGACTGCAGGTTTTGGGCTGTGAGCTTTCCTGAACCACCCCAAGGATAGCTGGCCTGAGCCAAAAGTGTTCCAGGGAGCAGACTTGCATGAAACACACACTTGTAGAGGTCTGTAAGTTAGTGAGTCTCTTTCCTTACACAGATGTATAAACATTGTAATAAATGTGGTGAATCAGGGTGCATGCAATTTTGGCACATAAAATTACATAACCCCAAGGCACCCTTTAAAAATATGTCCTCCAGATTCAGACATCTCACCATTTATTTCAACACAGAAGGATTTTTTCTTAATGGAAGAACAGCTGATGTCTGAAGCTGATGGTCAGAGAGTTCTGTTAAACACTGTGTTCACACAGAAATGCTGATGGATGATTAGAAGAAATGAAAGTGCTTTCTAATAAGAAACAACTGGGCTAAAAACAAACATGTCAAAGGCAGATTAAACTGTGTGCTCCATTTCAAGGCTCCTGCTCTGGCACAGCCATAGTGCTTTAAAAAGAGCAACAGAAGATTTTCCCTGCCAGCGCCTTTCCATCACAGCGAGGTCACTCACAGTCCACAGAGCAGGTTTTGCATGTGGCAGGGCACGTCACAGAGCTGCTCTGGAGTGGCAGGGCAGTCACCTGGAGCTTTGAGATGCACTGGTGAGGCCACACCTCAAATCCTGCATCCAGTTCTAGGCCTGTCACTGCAAAATGGACATTGAGGGGCTGGAGTGTGTCCAGAGGAAGGAACAGAGCTGGGGAAGGGTCTGGAGCACCAGGAGGGGCTGAGGGAGCTGTGGGGGCTCAGCCTGGAGAAAAGGAGGCTCAGCGGGAACCTTGTGGCTCTCCACAGCTCCCTGACAGGAGGGGGTAGCTGGGGGGAGGTCGGGCTCTGCTCCCAGGGAACAGGGATGGGATGAGAGGGAATAGTCTCAAACTATGCCAGAGCAGGGCCAGGTTGGGCAGCAGGAGGAATTTCTTCACTGAAAGGGCTGTTAGACACTGGAAGGGGCTGCCCAGAGAGGTGGTGAACTCGCATGCCTGGAGGTCTCCAAGGGACTACTGGCCCTGCCACTCAGTGCTCTGGTCTGGTTGACAAAGTGGTGATCGGTCACAGGTTGGGCTCGATGATCTTGGAGGTCTTTTCCAGCCTTAATAATTCTGTGATTTGATGATTCTGTAAAGCTGCCAGCTGTGAGGGTGTTAATGCAGAAAGTGGGCTTGAGGTAATTTCTCCCAGCAAAACACATTGCCAGCTTGGACAGGATGACCCATTCTGAAAGAGGTGCAGTCTCAACACCTGGTCAGTCGTGTTCAAAAGTATTTACTGAAGAGGTGAATTGCAGCCTGGAAAAGAACCTCAGGGCAAGGCTGGTTCCACATGAGGAATGACACTTGGAATCAGCTGAGGCAGCATCTCCTACCTGAGGAGCCAACTTTGACACTCCTTTTGACATCCCCACTGATTCCCATTCAGAAGCTGCCTTGGAAGGACTCTCTCTCTTTAGGAGAGCTGCAGGAGGTGCAAGCTTTCACCTCCTGTCCAGCTTCATCTCACCAAAGACAGCAGAGCAGGGTGACAGAAGAAATAATTATTTTGCATTTCACACTGTAAAAGTCCAGCTATGACTAATTTGACAGCAACTTTTGCAAAGCCACTGAAAACACCATGATTGATTTTACAGGGGAGATTTGAATTCATGTAGAGCTCAGCTACGTAGATTTGTGCATCACTTCTTTCTTAAAGGCTCCAGCTGGAGAATTATGAATATGCAGTGGCAGTGGTGACACACGAGGGAAAAGGATGGGAACTATTACAAGGAAATTCTTGAGTTGTGTCCATGCAAGGAAAGGAACTGGCTGCCTTAAAAGAGAAGGATGGGAGGAGGAAGGGGATGGGTGTTCTTGCTACTCCCAATGCCTGTACATATGGATTTCACTGAAGGAAAAAAAGACCTGAAGGAATTTGGATTTGTAAGGCCTAGTGAAACACAGCTCTGACACCAAATATGTGGGAAAAGGGAGATTTGCCATGTGAAAGAGGAAGTGTTTAATTCTTGCCAGGGGGGAGGGGAACAAGAAATCTTGGGAGTTCTCAGTCCACAAGGATTAGCTTTTATGCTCTGTCAGTTTATCAGAACTGGAGTGTGTTTCCCAAGCAGAGAAAGGAGACAGCAAATTGGTGTTTGTACAAGAGCAACATTGTGAGAAATCAATTACTTTTATTTCATGATACAATTCCAAGCAAAATAATTTTTTGTGTGTAAGTGTTTAGTGTTACTGGGATGAAAAAGCTAATTAACTTGTATTTATTAAGAAAATGCAGCATCCTAGGTTTATTATGGATTTCCATATGCCATCTTTGGGTGATCAAATAAGAAGTCATTTAATTACTTTGAGAGGGTATTAAGGGCAGCTCCTGGGAGTTGTTCCCACAAGTAACTTTGCAAATCATGATCTTTATTTTGTTTCTGCTGGGAGGTTAAATGAAACAACCTCGATTTTTCAGTCAAATCCCCTATCACCTATTGTCTTGCCTTGCATGAACCTGCCTGAACTGATAGCCATGTAGTAACATTAGGAATATAAATCACTCAATTACCTTCAGGCAAGGAGGATGGGGCAGTCTGTGCTGCCTGCACCATGTGAAGGACTTGAGCCAGCCTGAAATCAGTGAGGCAGGGGAAGGCTTTTGTTTCATGTCCCATGCACAAGAGCGAGCGAGGTCGGATTCTCCCCCTTCCCAGCCTGCCAAGCAGCCCAAAACTGGAGCCCTAGGGGAAGGCTGGGTTGAGACAACACGCTGCTAACAGAGGCTTCAAGGCAGCCCATCTGCTGCCACTGTCATGCTGCTGTGTGACACAGCAGAACTGCCAGGGAGGACACCTCACTCCTGGGCTCTTCATGGAGACCTTGGGAATCAGAAGCGTGGTCCCTTCAGAGGGGCTGGAATAGACTGTGGGAATGGGAAACTTGATGGATTTGGGGGCAGGGAGAATGTGAAGCTGCTTGGATTTTCTGGGAAAGTGTGCATGAAATCAGTGGGCTGTTGGGGGGGGTCGGGGAAGGAGCAAGAATTTATAATTCATGTATTTGTTCTCTGATAGGGAAATATAATACTGGTGGATTTGCTTTGGAGAGGAAAAAAAATACTATTTGAGAAGAAGGTTACTTGCATGACCAGAAAAATGATTGAGGGACCCCCATTTTAAAAGAGCTGGATGCCTAAGCCTGAATTAATAAACTAGGAACTGCTGTTGAAACAATGAAAGGAATTTCTGAAGGAAAGACAGAGAGGACCTTGGCAAAGCAAGAAGGTAGGAAAAATTATCAATTTAATGATCAAATTCAAAAGAGATCTGAGATACTTCTGCGAATTTATTTCTTCTCTGTCTCTTAAAAATCCTTTTCCTCAGGAATAAATGTTTAAGTGGAAATACATTTAATTATGACTCTGCCAGTTTCTTGGTTTGGAAGGATGGAGGTGAGGACTGGGTTTTGTTTATTTTGAAAAATAAAATACATTGGATCTGAAAACTGCCAAACAAGTTACTGCTTCACTTTCCAGATGCATGAACACAGACAACATCCAGGTTGAGATCTCATAAATTTTCACTGTGCTTTCCACAGTTTGCTTTTGATGCCTGAGAGTTCTCAGCAGCTCTAAATGAAGAGGGGAAAATGACATAAATGTTTAAGTTATTTAAAGTCTAAGACCTAAAATCTTTGGGTCCAAGCTCAAATTCTATCACATCCATCTTTCTGCAGTATCACCACTGATATCTAAAGGATAGTGATGTCTTTGCTGATATAATAAATGATATAATAAATGATATAATGTCTTTGCTGTTTCTGCAGAGTGAATTAGGAGGGGATTCCACTGATGCCAACTGCAATTAAGCATGAAATCTTGGTTTTCCTTTTACCCCTTTTCTCAGTGTTCGTAAAAGTTTTACCCAAACTCTCTCTGGCCAATGGAAAATTTTCCTTGGTTTCGTCTCACACTCAGACCCTCAAAAGCTTTCTTTTATAGCAAGAATTATAGTTTCTTTTTTGTTGCCGTTTATTTCTAGAAAGCCTAACCAAAACAGGGGTTTTTTTGTAGGAAGACATGTGACAGTGCTTAGAGAGCAGAGGCTCCTTGGCTTGATTTTCTGTGGGATAAGACTGACGTTAACAAACTGTTTGATGTCTGCTATTGCCCTTTCTCTTCATAATCTCAAAACCCTTTTCCAATTTCAGCTACATCTGACAGATTACTTCAGTTTTCAGAGGCACTAAACTGCAAATTTCAATAAATCGGTGGCTGGGACAGAAGAAGATCCAAACTAGTCTTTTCCTGAGGGAGCAGAAACTCAAATATACGATCAGAAACCAGAGCAGCAAGGCAGTGCACTAGTCTTGAAGCAAGTCTTGGCCAGAATTTTGTATTCAGAGGAGGGCTCAGCCACAAAACCCAGATCATCAGGATGTCAGGCTTTGGGTGTTGTGCTGATCATGTAATAATTTACATCCCTAGGAAAGAGGACGACTTGTGAATGAAGCATTTCTTTGTAGATATAGATTTTTTCTCATTTCCTTATTTCAAGAGAATGACAAATTTTAGTCTGAAAAACTTAAAAGAATGTGAAGAAAACGCAGTTCTTTTCCTGAATTTTCTAGACAACACTGGAAATCCCACACATCCTTTCACTTTCTTTTCTGAAGTCCTTCTATTCATTCATTTGCCTAATGATCCCATACCTTTTTCTTTTTATTTATGAATGATAAGTAAGAACTCATTGATTTTTTTAATTACATCAAAATACAAACGTTGCCAGAATGAAGTAATTTGTACCAGAGATCACCTTATTGTCACCACTTATAACAAAAGATTAGAGATTGTAAATGGTCACTGTGGAGTGGTGAAAACAAATTTAGTTTCATACACAAAGATTTTTTTTTCCTGTCTTTCCATCATTGTAAACATAAGTACAATTCCTCTTTAGGACAGGAGCCTCTCATCTTTTGAACTTCAAAATTGTTGGGTTTTTTTTTTTTTTTTGTTTGAAAGAGTCAAGCAGACAAATACAAAGTGTGGAACAACTGAGTAGGCAGCAAATCTACAAAAGGGAATTTGTGAGTCAGCAGATCCATCCTGATGAAAAGAAGGAATCCTCTAGAAATGAGGGGTGCACTGGAAGGTATGGGAAGTTATATCTCTTTCCCATATGGATAAAGCCCCATCTGGGATCCTGTGTCCAGCTAAGTGCACCTAACAGCTGGAGAAATGCCCCCTGCCAACTGGCAAAAATCCAGAGATGAACACCAAGAATTATTAGAGGTCCAGAAAACACAACTCGTGAGACAAGAGTGAAGGAGCTGGGTTTGTTTAGTCTAGGGAAGGGAAGAATGTGCAGAGACATGATAATAGCCACCAGGAACAGGACAAGACATGATGTGTTTGAATTGCCTCAACAGAAAAACGGTGTGAATTAGGGGAAGAAAGCAGCTTTTTAATGGCAAGATAGTGAAGGGCTGGATTAGCTTGCTCCGGGAATTTGTGGAGGCTTTCACTGGAGATTTAAAGAGCAATTTAGGCAAACATTTGCCAGGTGAGTTATAAGACTCAGGTTTGCTTATATGTAATCCTGCTCAGGCTAAAAAAATGGTCTGTGTGACTTCTGGAAGTCTATGGCAGCCTATATTTCAGGGGATTTTTTACCATTGCTTGAAATCATGATTTTGAATATTTTAAAAAATTTTTGAAGTGAATGGGGCCTAATCCTCTATTCCTCACACAATTTTCCTCCTTATATGCACATCAATGCATTCCTTATCTTGAATGATTATTATCCTGACTGTTCATTATTCTGAGAATTTTATGGGCAGAAACAAGTGACTTTAAAGACTATATTAGATTTAAGGTTTTCCCTTCATAGCATTTATAAAATGTGCAAGATATATTTTAAAATACTTATTCATTAGTATTTTTAAAATTGAATTATTCTATTAACACCTGGCTTAATAATCTTTAAAGTAGCTTTATAAGTCTGACATATTTTTATTCGAGATAGATTCTTCTGGGTATTTGTTTGGTTATATTTTCTAATGTGAAAAAAATGCAGTATCCTGTTACTGGTTTTTACTTTTTTTTTTTTTCTGTGTATAACAGATACAGATAAAAAATAGGTAATTAGACTTGGGCTGAACTATCCCTTCACTTTTATCAGTTTTAGATTTACTGACTTTGAATTCAACTGCTTTGCTTCTGAACTGTAGGTCAAAATAAACAAAAGTCTGCATTATGCCAGTCTTTTCTGGTGCATCCCTTCTCATTCACCTCTCTCAAATCCATGGACCAGCTATTCCCAGTTTGGCTTGCAGGTGTCCTTTTGTCTCTCTGAAGGTCAAAACTGGCTGTTGGCTGGGTGTCTTTCAAGCAAGAGCATGTCCCACACAGTGAGAGGAGGAGAGACAGCTGAGAGCAGAACCTTTGGAGCACCAGCAGAATGGCAGATGGGTTTAGCTTGAGTTTTTGGACAATTTAAGTCATCTAAGCACACAAGAGCTACATGGAAGACAGGTTACATGGCATATTCTGGTGTCTTAAATGTGACAGCAGCCACCGACAGAGGTGGGAAAGCTTTGCAAAATCCTCTCAGGAGGATGATACAGAACAATCTGCTTCAAAAACTGTGTTTCACCTTCCTTGTTAACAATCAGAAATTGAAATGAAACTTGAAGAATACAGCTTAGCAGTAGAAGTTAAACTCTGAGGAAAAACAGAAGCAGGTGCTATATAGGGAAATATAATACCAGCTTAGTCTGGAAAAGAGAAACAAGCTACTGAAAAACCCCTCAGAAAATCTGGTCTATCAAAGCATAAAACATAAAGTTAATATAGTTTTTTAAAAGGTCTTATATTATTCTGTTCGAATTGAAATGAAAAATAGTAGTTCAGTGTTTTGGAGGAGACTGGGTGACAAGACTGTAATGAGCTAAAAAACCTGTATCCGTATCAGGTCAGTGTGCTTCAGTATCTAATAGAACAAAAAAATGTCAGTTTTCTAGATGTACATTCTAAAGGTTTGCTTCCCTGCAAAAACATCTCTGTCAGCTCAGAAACAGAATCATTATTTAGTGACAAATGCCAGGAATGGTTGTTCCTATCCTTCATCTGCTGTCGAAAAGTTCACCCAGGTGCAAGAGATTTTTTAAAAATTTTTTGGTCTAACTTTTGGTGCATTGAATAATATTCATCTTATTTTTCATGCAGAAATACAGGGATCATGGATTCCATGGTTCTGGTGTGAGGAACTGCTACTTGTTCTTGTTGTGGAGGTTTTTCAGTAGGTTTGGAAAGTGTTACTACAACAAAGAGTGTTTGTTTTGATGGTCATTGGTTTTGATAGTATAAAAATAATTTAGAGTCTATTAATGGGAACAACAGGTTGATTTTGTGCAGCCCCCAGCTGGATAAAAACATCATGCGCTGGTGAGTAACTGGCTCACAGGCTGGGCACAAAGTGATTGGGGTGACATCAGACTAGGGACCTGTCACTGGTGGGGTTCTGCAGGGCTCCATCCTCTGCCCTCTGCTCTTCAACAACCTCATAAAGGATTGGATGCAGGACTGGAAGGGATACTAAGTTAGTCTGCAGATGACCCTAAACTGGGAGGAGCTGTTGACTCCCTGGAAGGCAGAAAGGCCCTGCAGAGAGCCCTGGACAAATGACAGGGTTGGGTAATCACCAGCTGTGTGGAGTTTAACAAAAAGAAGGGGTGGATTCTGCACCTGGGATGGGACAGCCCTGGATGCATGGACAGACTGGGAATGAGACGCTGGAGAGCAGTGCTGTAGAAAGGGTCCTGGGGGTCCTGGTGGATGGCCAGTTGGACATGAGGCAGCAGTGGCCTGGAGCCAGGAGGGACATCCCTGTCCTGGGGGCACCAGGCCCAACATGGCCAGCCAGGCCAGGGAGGGGATTGTCCTGCTCTGCTCTGGGCTGGGGCAGCCTCACCTTGAATATTGTGTGTGGTTTTGGGTGCCACAATGTAAGAAAGACCTAAAGCGGTTAGCGAGTGTCCAAAGTAGGGTTTTAGAGATGGTGAAGGGCCTGGAGGGGAAGCCACACAAGGAACAGCTGAGGGCACATGGTCTGTTCAGTTGGAGAAGAGGAGACTGAGGTCAGAGCTCACTGTGCTCATCAAGATCGTCATGAGGGAAGCTGAGAGCAGGCCCTGATCTCTGCTCTCTGTGTGACCAGGGACAGGACCCAGGGAACATCTGGAGCTATGTCAGCGAGGGTTAGAGTGGATATCAGGAAAAGGTCCTTCCCCAAGAGGGTGCTGGGGCAGTGAACAGGCTCCTTAGGGAATGGTCACAGCACCGAGCCTGCCAGAGCTCCAGGAGCATTTGGACAACACTCTCAGGGATGCACAGGGTGGGATTGTTGGGGTGTCCTGGGCAGGACAAGGAGTTGGATTTCAATGATCCTCTTGGGTCTCTTCCAACTCAGCATAGTCTATGATTCTACCATTTTGTAGCCCAGAGCCCACAGCAATCATCCAGGTGGCCAAAGGAGACAGAGCAGGGGACAGAACCTTGGTGTCCTTCAATGTCACAGCTGTGCTGTCTGTCCCTCAAATATGTAAATGTGTATCACAATTTTAGGGCTGGAATTTCTCATTTCTCCAAAGACAGAGAGATTTTGTTTCAGTGCAGTTTTTATTCCACTGTGCTTTTTTTTTTTGTAAACCAACAGGACAAAACAAGTGTTGAAGCCCCTAAGATGTTAATAAAAATGGAAATTCTTGTCTTCCAGTCAGCTCTAGCTGCTGCCTGTTACCAGTTTTGGGGAAAATGCTCATACAACTTCAGGCAAATAACAGCAGGGAGTAACTTCACATTGGAAAGATATTCATTGTATGGCATCTGTGCATGAGTGGATGTAATTTGAAGACTTCTGTGATGTACAGCTCACCAACAGCCATTTTCCACGCTGGAAACAATGAAAACCCAAAGTATGGGCTTGTGCTGGCCAGTCTTGATGTTGTCATGTTGTCTTGGGGGTGTGGTCAACTTTGAAAAGAAATTTCACTGGCACTGCTTGAAGAAGAAAAATAAAAGAAAATAAACTATCATATTGTTACCAATCTCCAGCTGACTATCAGTTTGCTACACGAAACTGCAAAGTGACATCTAAGTTGTGATTTATTTTTAAAAATTAGGAGCAGGCCCATTATGCCAGCCCTAAAAGATGCTGGGTGTTTGCAATGGCCAATTACTGTGGAAACTGCTGAAACAAATAAATGTTTGGATAAGGATCTGGAACAAACGCCTCCATTTTTTAAAGAATTCTTGCAAAATATCACTAGACCAAGAAATCCCAACCATTTCATCTGCTTGTTGCTACATCTATATCCTTCTCTGGAATTCTTTGCTGCAGATCTACAAAGGAATAAATGAAAAACTGCTGTTCTCCCACTTAACCTATAGCAAGCAACCTTTAAAAAACAACTCATCCGTTGCATTCCAGCCATATTTAGCAGTTTTTATCAGAGCTGTGTGGTAGGAAATGATCTGTCGGGGTTTTGAAAGACTGAAATATGAGGATATTCAAGTCCTCCTTTGAATCCAATATAATCCTGCACATGAACTTGTCTCATTGAAATCAGGTTCATAAAAGCATACCTGTACACACCCTTCCTAAAGTCAATTCTAAATGCCTCTGGTACTGTAATCCTGCTTGATGGATTAAAAACAGAGCATGGCAAGAGCCCAGTGTCTTGCCATTCTGTGCTATTCCCTTTCCAAACAGTGGGAATGGAACAAAATGTAAGAAAACAAGAAAAGAAAATGCATAGGTGGAACATAAATCAAAATAGTGCATTTTAATACTTAAAAATTCACACAGAAATACACACAGACATAATTTTACACAAAATGAAAGGGAGACTGAAGTATTAGACTGAAGTATTTGCTTTTTCAGAAGTTTTTAAAGCAATATTTGCTTTATGTAGATTTAAATAAAGGAAGAGATCCTATTTTGTTTATTAACACGACATCAAAGTCCACATACAACACGTTCTTTATGTGAGTTACTAATTCTCTTTTCACTCTTAAATATATTTATTAGCTCTGTCTAGGTTTATTTTAATATTGTGACATGCACACACAAATGTCTTTCATCCCATTTACAGAGGCAGCTGTTGTGGTTTTATTGCTGTAATAACAGGCTTCCCAAGCAATGAGATTCCCAATCAAGGTGCTATTAATCATGTTATCTATGTTCATGTTTCTTATTTCTATTTATCATGTTAGCTATGATCGTGTTTCTCATTTCCAGTTGCAAGGAAAAAAGCTTCTTGGTTCTGTGAATATAACATACATGTTCACCCAGCAGAGCACTGAAATTAGATTTATCATCCTCCTTTTAATGCCCCCACTGCCTCTGATTAGGGGTGATTAGGGAGCATCATACTGGTAATTAACATGTTTCTGTTTTTTAAAGATACGCTTCTTAAGAAGCATAAAAAACGGTATTTTTTTAAATTGAGGTATTTTAACACTTGATATATGAAAGTTTATGAATGCATGTCATTTTATTAAAAGTCCAAAACAGCAGAAACTCATCATCAATGTCCCTATCTTGGATATATAAAGTATAGAAATGCATATAAATCATCACAAATTAAAAATGAAGAACATCTAGCAAGGAAAATCATGTTAATTTTCAGTTATGATAGCAAAAAATCCTTCCCCTTGTTTATTTGTTTTACTGATTTATGCAGTAGCTTTTTTTGCTAGAGGCTCATGATGTGAGAGAACAGCACAGTCCTCCAGTCCTTCCCACAGAAATGGTGCCAAAGGACATTCCAGAACTGGGGACTGCAAAAAAGATAGAAATTAAGTTTTAAAGTATTAGCAAAAATAGTAGCATGACAAAATTCAAACAAATAAATATGTCATATTTAGGCAGAGTGGACAAAACACTGGAGAGAACAGAGAGAGACATGAGACAGATCTCATTTAGGTACTCTGAGTAGGAGACATTTTGTGATTAAGCCTTCTGGAACCAAGCTAAATTAAATATAATTTATAAATATAATTTATAAACATAATTTATAAATATAATACATAAATATAATTCACAAATATAAATTAAATACACCTCTTCAGCCATTTTAAATCCAGGTGTCTTTAGGCACCACAAGGATATAGATGTGCTTCAGCCAATGTCACACAGTAGGTGAGCAGTAACACCAGGAACAAACCCCACATTTGCTGGTAGGACCACACACAATTAAGCCCAGGATGGAATGCTGAAATATCAGGCACCAAAGAGTGAAATAAGAAGATCCGATGTTCTTTTCCAAATGCTTTGCAAAATAAAATGGTGGGTGTTTTCCCAGCACTCCAATCCCGTAAGCACCCTTTTGTTTTCAGTGCTTGGTGATATTGGGTTTCAGTTTGTGGTTTTTCTACTGTTCTTTTAAATGAAGTAAAGAAACATACACTAAATAAAATGAGGAGTGCAGTTGACATCTAACATTTCATGAAAGGGCTTGTTATAGTTACTGCATTTAAATGAAAATCAACTTTGGCTGGAGCAGCAAAATAAAAGACCAGAAGCAACAAGGTAACTGGATGATAGAGTTCGCCTAACAACAAACACTTTTCAAGGTAGGCCAAGATTATGGGACCAAATATTTAAGCAGACACTTGGCAGAGATCTAAATTCACTGGAAACTGTGTGTTTTACAGCCTGTTATGCCTCTGAGGCAAATGTCCTGGGCTGGTTTTACTCTTCTCCTTCCCTATTTTCTCATGCATGTCTTGACTTCTGTGACAACAAATCCACCTATCTACTACCAACCAACCAGCCAGAAACTATCCTACTTTCAAACACCCAGAGGGAACAACTCCTGTATATAGCAGCTCTGAAGACAGAAGCCCAAGCTAAAAAATAATGGGAATTGAAAAATGGAACACTCTGGAATGTGTAGACTTTGCTTCCATTCTACATCTCTCTCGTGGCTCTTGACTTAATCTAGCTAAAAAAGGTCTCTCTTTCATAAAGGAATTTGCAATGATTTTGAAAACAGAGGTGGCTCCCAACCTGCCTGACATATCTGTAATATTTCCCGGGTTTCCACTTTGGAAACCTTTGAAATGAAGCAAAATTTCCTCCAAATGTTTATGTGCAAGAACATGATTACATTTATGTATGCATTTAAAATATAAATGTGCAACTTATGTGTGACAAGACCTCCTGGACCACAAAGAAAAATTCTGCTCAGGCTTAGATTTTCATCATTTAGACTTTCTTCTCTAACACTCCCATTGCTGCTTTAGTTTCTCACTTGCTGTTCCACATCCCAGGCTTTTCTTGCCCACGGCAAGAAAGGGTTTAGGCACTACCTATTGAATTTCAGATTGATTCACACTATCACTTTCAGCAGAATTACACTTGGAATGTTTTTGACCCATTAGTTTTAAACTATACTTTTGTGGGAACTGTGCAGCTGGGGGAATACGTCTGTGTCCAGCTACGATTTCCGCTTGGGATAGGGAAGATGGTTTTAGATGTTGATATTATTGTGAATTAAATTATTTATTGAGCAGGTCTCAAAGTCTTGTATCCATCCTTGCCCCCTTCTCCACAGAAGGAACTGGGGAGTTCAAACTATTGCAGCATGTGGAGAAAAATGACATTGCAATAGACATTAAAAATGTCATATATCCTTCAGCTGCAAGTACTGAACTGTTAGGAAATGCTGGAGAGTGAACAAAAAAAGGAACTCTGTCTTTTTTCTTGAAGATACTGAGCAAAATCCACAGGTGATAGAGTTACTAGAATTATGAAGGAGAGTAGAAATGCTCTTGAGGTTTTGCTCTATTTTCCTGCACCCTATTCCTAACATTCTTCTAGACATTCTAGGAATGGTATGGTAAATGTGTGTGAAGATAAGTGGGTATCGTCCTCCATTTGCCTCACTCCCGGAAGCGGTCCAGGCCAGGCTGGATAGGGCTTGGAGCAACCTGGGATAGTAGCAGGTGTCCCTGTCCATGGCAGGGGGTTGGATCCACATTATCTTTAGGACCTCTTCCAACCCAGGTCATTCTATGATTCTATGATTGCATAATTTAATAAATATTTATTATTTCATCTGGTACACAATCCTTAAACACATTAACTAGAAAAAAAACAGGCGATTTATCTGATTCTCTCCTGTTTGGGGGAATTATTTGAGTAACTAATCCAGCAAGCCTAGGTCAGTGAGTCTTCTGGAAGAGAAACAGGGCATGGATGGCCCAAACACAGAAGTGGGATCAGAGACAGGAACTGTATTGCTAAATTGGATGTGAAGAGATTAAGAGTGACTGGCACTTGGCAAGCTTTGCCGTCTTCAGGTAGATCCTGGAGATCCATTTTCTGACCCCCCAAAAAGAAAGGAACAAAACAACTGGGTGGTGGCAGTCCCATATTGCAGGGCCACCTCCCTGCTTGCAGGGATTTAGGGATTTGTCAGTAAACCACCCATGACAACTTCACAGTCTCACAGAAGGAGTGCTACAACTTCTACCCACAGCTTCTGCACCTTTCTGCCAGATCCTTTTTGTCTTCACACACACACACTACAGGGAAGGGAGGCTGTGGCAGAATCTTTATCCTACACATGCTTTTCCTCAGATCCTACCTCAGTGCCAGTAGTAGGAGAACTGGTAAAGTTTGCCAAGTTTCTTTGTAACTCCCAGATACTAAATCAAGTCAGGTCGCTGGTGAGTGACTTGCAAAATCCTATCTGGCCCCTGACAGTAACACCCTGTGTGGCTTTCAGCAAGTCTCAACACCTTTCTGCTCCTGCCTTCCTGTGGCTAAAATGTTTATTTGTCTGTCACACCAGGTTTTTAGGGAGAATTCGTAATTCAGCACATCACAGAAAATAGTGCTTTTCCTGCACTGAGTTAAATAAATCAAGCCATCAACAGTGAGATAAGGTCTGCCCTGAGAAGGGACTTAATGTCTAGGATCATTTTAGGGTTTATAACACATCAAAGTCTACGTAAATAAATCAATTCAATGCAGACAAGAGGGAAAATGGTCCAAAAAAGCACGGTTCAAGAAGCTGTTGCTGAGCACAGGTTAATCACTTAAGAACAACATCTCCACTTGGAAAAAAATAAGGTAATAATTAGGGGTATCATCTGGTCTGTAAAACCTACATCACAGCTGTCACAGGTGAGAGGCTTTCAGCTAAGTGAATGAAAAAACAACCATCACTACTCCTCCCAGAGCACTCTGCTCCCTTAAAACCAGCACAACCCCCAAAATGTGCCACCTGTTCCTTAATTCCTGCAATAACAGAATTTGGGAGATCAAACTGGCCAGCATGAGAACAGGGTACATATTTATGCACAAGAAATGTTAAATTATTACACCAGTCCCCCAGGTTGTCTGGCCTAGGAATGAGCACCCTGGTCTAGTGGAAGGTGTCCCTGCAGTGAGGCTGGAAAGAGATGATCCCTATGGTCCCTTCCAACTCAGTCCATTCTATGATTCTATGATACTATGAACACACAGGCTCATAATTTATATTTATATGGCCAGACACTGAGATCTTTTTGTCTCTGCGCTGTCATTACAGCTTCAGGAGCAACTGCATAATATGAAGAATATTCAGAACAAAACTGACACCAGGCTTGGAGGACTCCTTTAAGGATTACAGAGAGTTGAAAGAGTGATATTAATGTGACAAGGGCAGCTCACAAAGAAAGGGAATTATTCCTTGTTTCCCAGAATAGCCTAGAAACACATTTCTCCTCTAAGATGGAAAAGGCAAAGCTTTGCATTAGTAAAATGGCTACTATAAAAGGAGTAAGAGAGTAAAGGAATTGATTTTTTTACTTTGCAGCAATTCAAAACCAGATATATGAAAATATTAACATGATTAAGTGCCAAGATATTGAGTAGTCCTGCAACATGGCAGAGTTCAGGTTGCTTTATTGAAGGGGGGTTTGGGGCTTTTAGGACAAGCTCTGGCAGCTTTTTCCAGCTGTGATGCCCCAATGTCCAGTCCTTCGGACAGACACGGATCAATTTTATGTCCACATTTCTGTAGGAACAATTCAGCACCCTTACAGCTGACAGATGACAGGAAAGATCTGCCCACAGCAGAAAATGGTTCTCCATTTTCTGCAGCTCTTTGCAAGTGGTAATTAAATTGTGCAGCACAGAATTAAAATTCATAGAATCACAGAAACTGGGGATAAGAGAGAGCCGCTAAGGTCGTTTTTGTCCCTGCCCTTCGTTCTACCAATGCTTTGTCCAGCACTTTGTAGCCAATTTGAAATGCTCTCTACTTACCCAGGGCTTTTAAGAGACTGTCATTTGATTTATGCACAGCAGAAAATGATACCTTTTCTCCAGAGACGGACAATTTGCCTCATTCAAAGAGTTGTGTAATCAATTTCATTTACCAGTTACAGCCCATCGTTAACACGCGGCCACCGGGCCACTGGGGAAAGCAGGAAGTTAATGAGGTTGAGGATGGGATCAGGGGTGTCTCCTGAATGCCTTGTTTGGCCCTGACAGCCCAGTAAATCATGAGCCAGCTGAGTGCTTCTGAAGGAAGAAACAGCTTTGGAGATTCATCTCAGTCGTATCCCTGTTCATCCAGCAGTGGATTAGACAGCTTTGCTGCTTTACAGGGACACCTGGGGTTTGGCAGGGCAGAGAGGAATGGCGATCCAAACTTCCTGAAAGCTGCTGGGTATTCCCTTGGAAGTGCAGAGCACCTCACAGTGGGAACTGAGGTGGGTTTTCAGTCCTCGGTTTCAGGTGGGGTAAATGCTATCTGAAAAAGGCACTTTCCTTTCACATGGCATGGACATGAATTTTGGATCTCCCTGGAAATTTGTAGCCTAAGCCTGCAAAGCCTAAAGTGACTTTGCTCTTGCATGAGCTCCTCCCACACCCCTGAGGCTTGAGTCTTAAAAATGTGTCTGAGGCCCCAACACCCCTTACAGGGTTTTTCAAAATGCTTCTCCTCAGGGGCTGGAGAGTGTCTTGTCCAAAAGACTAAATGTTTATCAACCTTTTTTTCAAATTGATATAAATCTTCTGTTCAAGACACAGGCCATAAATATAAAACCAGGCTTTCCCTGGGGATAAACTGCAATAGTCTACAGCTGAATTTCTTTTGAAATAACTGGCACTGCCTGCAGTCAGAAATAGAACATTGAACTGGGAGGGATACAAATATGATCTGATACAGACTTCCTAGGCCCAGATCCCAGATTCCCCTTCATAGGGTTTGTCTGGAATTTTCACTCACCAGTTGCTTGACAAAGGTCCTGCTTTCCAAGTGGTTGTCCCAAGCCTGATCCTTATCCAGCCTAAATTGACGTTCATGGTGACAATCAACAAGCGTTCATCTCCCCCTCCCACTGAGTGCCCTGCAGAAATCCCTAAACCCCCTGTGACTGGTGGGAATCCAGAGCTGGAATGAGTTGGCTTTGCTGCAAAAACCTCCCTGGCAAGACAAGTGCCATGGGTACAACTCAGTTTGACACTGCCGTGGGGACACGGCTCTCAGGTTGGAGTGAACCTCCCCTCCTGATGCCTAAAGAGGCCAACGTAGAAACAGAGACTAGACAGGAATAAGGGAATAAAGGTGGATATTTATTTGAAAAGCCTTCAGAGGTACACCCTGGGCAGGCCAAAGCCTACACCCGAGATGGACAACGAGTCACGAGTTCTTCACACTTTTATAGGTTTGGTCCATTTGCATATC